>OX104071.1:16323977-16409398 GCA_944474145.2 Dicrocoelium dendriticum | reverse complement strand
CGGTACTTCAAGTTCACGAGCAACCACTGGTGGTGAATCCGCCCTCTCTGACTCAATTGACTCAGCTTCTCGTCTACATGGTTTGAGGCGATTGAAATGGACAACTATAGGTTGACTATTAGGGTTGTTAAGATCCTTTATCAAGCAGGTGGCCTCAGAGAGCACTCGTTCTACCGTATATGGACCCGTCCACTCTCTGTGAAACTTTGCCGGCATTCCTGATGCTTGAGGTTGGTGTAACCAAATTAAATCACCAACATTCAGGGGTACGCCAAATACCTTCTTGTCGTAATATGCCTTCTGACGCCGGTGTGCATTCCCTAAATGCACTCTTGCTGACTGATGAGACTGCCAAAGTGAGTCTAACAACTTGCTAACATATTCCATAACCGATGACTGTAGCTGTTGTGTCATCGGTAGACGTAGATCCGAATTTAATCGTGCCTCTCTTCCTGTCCACATAAGGAATGGTGTCTGTCCCGTCGATGAATGTACTGTGCTCCTATATGCAAGTAGGCATCTGGTCAACAAGTTGTCCCACTCATTGATATTCCTGTCCGCGAAGGCCTTCAGCAACGATTTAAGAGAACGATTTGTTCTTTCCACTTGCCCATTTCCTTGAGGATGATACGCTGTGGTTCGAGTTTTGTCTATCCCAAGTAACCGACAGACTTCAATTACCAGTGAGCTCTCAAAGCACGATCCCTTATCCGAGTGTAGCTGCCCTGGTGCACCCCAGTGGCAGACCCAATGAATTACCAGAGCTGTTGCCACAGTGGACGTATCCGCCTGCCTTACCGGTATAGCCTCGCACCATTTAGTAAAGTAATCGATCATGACCAAAATAAAGCGATTACCTCTTGGCGTCTCAGGTAAAGGGCCTATGAGATCCACTCCTAATATCTCATTAGGATAGCCGGCCACCATGGGCTGCAAGGGTGCACGATGAACGATACGAGGGTTTTTAAAGGCACCACATTCTTCGCACGCTTGACAGTAGTTGATCACATTTCTCCGTTGATGGGGCCACCAGAAACGTCGCCGAACCGCTTCGTCAATTTTATTTATCCCTGCATGTCCCATTTCCTTGTGTAAATCGCTCAGTACTTCCCTAACCATAGAATGTGGGACTATGATTCTTCTCGTGTACGTCGGTCCGAAATTGAAAACTAAAACTCCTTCTTCGGTGGTCAGGTAATCCCACATGGACGAAAGGCAACGAGCTTCGTAACTTTTCCCTTCCATCTCTTTACTCGTTGGTTTGTCGCCGCCATTAAGACGCCTCTCGTAGATCAGTGCGGTATCGGGATCGTTCGTCTGTGCCGTTTGCTACCGACCATACTCTGCTCTTTGAAGATTGACGATTGCAACGTGTTGCGTATTACACGAATGGCACTCTCCATGGTTACGAGGGGGAATTCGTGACAATGCATCAGCATTAGCGTGTTGCTTACCGGGACGAAGTCTGCACTCAAAGTCATATTCCTGCAATTGCTCTTGCCAACGCGCGATTTGGCCTTCGGGATCTTTAAAATTCTGCAGCCACCGAAGTGACTGGTGGACTGTGCGGACCAGAAAATTTCGACCTAATAGATAATGTCGGTATTGTTTGATGAAATATAACAATCCCAGCATCCCTTTCCCAGTCGTGCAGTAATTTCGCTCCCTCGGGCTGAGACTGCGACTACAATATGCCACGACTCGTTCGACACCATCCGATCCCAGTTGTAATAACACCGCTCCAATCGCCTTATCACTCGAATCAGTATCCAAGATAAACTGGCCAGCAGACGGGGACAAATCGGGAAATATTAGCACAGGGGCAGTACAGAGAGATTCACGTAGGTGATTGAAAGCTTCTGCGCACTGCTTCGACCATTCGAACATGCGACCCTTCTCTAGCAATGAGTGTAATGGGGCTGCAATGGATGAGAAGTTTCGAATAAATCGCCGATAATATGATGCTAACCCGAGAAAACTACGTAACTCCTCCGTAGTGGTTGGCGTTGGCCACGACCTGACCTGTTCAGCATTTACCGGGGCCGTTCGAATACCATCTCCAGATATTATGTGCCCTAAGTACGCCACTTCAATTATCAAGAGATGACACTTTGAGGGCTTAAGCTTTAATCCCACCCTCAACAAGCATTCCAAAACACTAGCCAAATTGTCCAAGTGTTCACCTTCCGTCTTTCCATGTACGATGACATCATCCAAATACACGAGGCATTTACGCGGGATCAGGTCAGCTAATGCTTTTTGCATAAGGCGTTGGAAGGTAGCTGGAGCGTTAGATAAGCCAAATGGCATGGTCTGATACTCGTACAACCCAGAGGGCACGAAAAAGGCGGTTTTCGCTCAATCGCTCTCTTCTACTTCCACCTGCCAATACCCGGAAGCCAGGTCAAGTGTGCTAAAATACACAGATCCGGCAAGTGCGTTGAACAGATCGTCGATCCTTAAGAGTGGGTAGGCGTCCTTTCGAGTAGCCTCGTTCAATCTTCGGTAATCGGCGCATAATCGGAAGCCACCGTCCTTTTTCTTTACAAGGACAACCGGAGATGACCACGGGGAGTTGGAGGGCTGGATAACGTTTTTCTCTAACATCTCATCTATCAGCTTCTGTATCTCATCCTGCCATTTGGTTGGAATACGTCTCGGAGGCACTTTAATCGGTCTAGCCACACCAGTGTCAATAGAATGTTTCACGAGGCCGGTCCGTCCAAGTCGCCGGATTTCCATGCAAAGGCATCTGAATAAATTTGTATGACCTGCGTTAATCGTGCCTGTGTTAATGTGTCAGCTGAAAGCCCAATCGACCGAATAAAATCGTCTACACATTGTTGCTCTTTGACACTGCACTCATATAACGTAAAATCCTCAAAATGGCTGTTGTTGCTTGCTCTCAGTAGTATAGTGCACGAATCAGTGATTAGTTGGGACTTCTCCAGGTCAAGTCGGCATTTTAACCTCCTCAGCAAATCTATTCCGATAATAACATCGATCGGTATCCTATCAGCAACGATAACTTCATGGTTAAACCTTGTGCAGGCTACAACAACGGGGGCAACGATGGAATTCCGAACAGCTAGTGGTAACCCGTTGGCCGCGGTAAGGCGAGCGTTACAAGGTTTTCTAACACAGTTTGACAAGCTCCTATTCACGCTGTCCCTGATTAGGCTTCAAGCTTCGCCAGTATCCACTAGCCCCAGTAAGCAAATCACAGCTATCGATAATTCTAGTGTTTTGGCGACGTCACAATCGAGTTGCAAGTAAGAGATGGTATCACAAATGATGTCATGGTATGCTCACCTGGCGTGTTCCTGTAGCGAGACGATCCGCGGTATGACGTTTGTCTGCGACGCCAACGAAAACCTGATTGTGCCGGTCGTCGTGGGGCAGGATATCTCTGAAAACGGAAAGGGTTTCCCGTCATTCTTTCAGGTCGGACGCCTCTATGTCGTGTTTTTCCTCTTACCGCAAAACAGCCAGATGTAGGCGTACCCATGGCTGCATCTATGTCTTCCAAATGGTCACTTGTTTCCAATGCCTCGTCCAAACGGCGTGGAGGGTATCGCAGGAACTCCCTTTTAATAGACGGCGTTTGAACGCCCTCTAGGAGTTGTCCTAAGACCAGCTTTTCACGTTCATCTGGCGTTTCGTTCTCGTATGCGATATCGGCCATCCTCTGCAGTTCGCGAACGTATGTGCGTATGGTTTCCGCCGGATATTGGTAACGTGCATGGAATGCCCTGCGTAGGGGTGCAGGTAGACCGGGGCGGGCTAATAATCGGCGCATGGCGGAAAAAGTCTCGGTTGTGACTTCTTTCTCCAAAAGTTTACTATCTGCAACGATATCAAAGGCCTCTCCCGAGAGCAGACCGGCGAGCACAGCTGCCTGTTGGTTGGATGGGAAATGACGCAGATAAAACTGGACTTGCTTTTCCCATCTGGGGTACAGCATCCCCAGGGTAAAACGTTCTGGCGGCGGGATAAATGGCATGCTGGTTGAAGAAGCTGATGAAGTCAACATTTTCTGCAAAGTCCGTGATAACATATTGAGCGAAGCGGCGAGCATTGTCGTCGGATCATTAGCGTCAAAATTAGTTTCTTCATCGGCTTTATTGGTTGTCTTCGGCATTATCTTCGTTAGACCAGTGATACAGGATTCCTGATGAACGGGCCTCGGCAGGGTCGCCAATATGGTAGTATACAAGCTTGGGAGAACTCCGGAGATTGGAACTGGAGATTTATTAAGCAACACGTAGCAAACTACAATAGAGGAAATAATGTCATAATAAAGGAAGATAAACGTTACAGTCAACCTTCTTCTGCTTGCACTTCTTCCGTTAAAGCACACGACCAGGTTCCTGCAAGGCAAATGAAAGCGCAGCGTAAAAACCAGTTCAAAGTCAAGCAGCGCGCCACGACAGTTTCCGTGCAACACTACACTATCAAAAAAGCTGGACAAACAAATGCTTCATGAGCTTGATGACATAAATGTATATATGAAATGTAGAGCGTAAACCCTATCTATATTTAGAAAATCACACGGCTGTCGAAATATACATCTCGGAATTGAAGCACTAATTATTATTTAAACAAAAGTGAGAAGAATCTTGTTTCGTTGCTTTCCAAAAAAGTTCCATTTTGCATAAATTGCTTATCGGATTAGAAAAACGCTGGTAAAAGCGACCGTAAAACAACCCGGATAAAAAAACCAACAAGAGTATCTCGATCAACTCTCTGCACACTCATAACTTGGAAAACAGTAATTAAGTGCACCGTTCGTTTGTACGCTCATACTAATAACCACAAGAAGCTCGCTTATTTTCTGTACAATACATGGAACCCAATTTAAATATGTTGCACTTCATGGCTTGTGCTTTGGATAAAACCTAACGGCTTCGGCCATAGAAGCACCAACCCCTATGGGACCATCTACGGAACCTTAAATGAAAACGCTTTTCGTAAATACTCTTCCGCCTCACACATATGTTGTAAGATGTAGCGATTTTCTAATTCTTAAATACCGCAAGCGGCTATTTGGTAGAAGTCATGTTTGCTTAGTCAAATTCACATTTTTACAGGGACCTATATTTTTCACTAATCAATTGGGATGCAAACAAAATAGATCATATATACCCATTTTATAATATGTGTGCAGTCATTAATACAGTCCGTCGCCTGTTCACTAAAATAATTTTTGTTTAGCTGCTGCGACAATGTTGTGCGAATGTCATTGCAACGATCATGGGGGACATAGTTCCCACAGAATTTAGTGGTCCAACCTGAAGCTGAACAACGACAATTCTAAGGTTGCTTAATTCGATCATAGTTGATGGCTCAACAAAAAATGATAGGATTGCAATTGTGGCGTTTACACGACGTCAGTGAGTGTTCGTTTGTCTCCATACCCATGGGCGAAATGCTAATCAGTTGTCCCTTCAGTGTCTCCATGTACTGCGTTATGTAAAGGTCACAGGAACCTATGAATTCTTAGGATAATTAGGTTTCACTTCCATATGGTCGCCCAAGGTGACGTAGACAGAGAATAATCTCACTGGTATTTCGCAGTTCAGCAATGGTTGCTAGGATTTTGTACAATTTTGTGTGACTGTTATTGCGACGATCATGGGGGACATTGTTCCCATTGAAGTTAGTATACCAACCTGATGCTGAACAACGAAAAGTCTATGTTTTTGTACTTCTATCAAGGTTGGTGACCCAACAAATTGTGAGAGGATTGCAATTGTGGCAATTTATTCCCAAACCATGCGTAATCAGTTTGGATCTTTAAGCTTCTGGGTTGCTTGTGTTAAATGCTGATTGACTGACTGAAAAACCAAAATGATACATAGAATGAGATTACCCTTGGGAGGTGTAGAAACTCATCATCATACGTTACGCAGTTATCACGTTCAAACATCTATGTTGCGAGATACATAACAAAACGGTCCGGGAACTGTCTGGTTTTTAGCATCTCGTGTTCTATGGCTTTACCTAGACTTTAATGCAATAATCCATTCACTAAATGCGTTCCGCTATCAGCGGGTGTAAAAGATTTTACCTTTTTATAGCGATCCGAACAAAGATAAAATTGAAAATAAAATCAAAACGGAATAAAGAATTAACTGATGGTTGTGCATCACTCGTCAACAAGACGACGGAAAACATATGCCTAATCATCGTCTGTAATCAAACAGATATATATAACAGGAAAACAAGACCGTCCGAGCAAATACAGTGACATGAATACTAAAAAGTGCTACTTTATAATACTGCTTCAGATATTAACATGAAACTGGATTTACCTTAATAACCAGTGTACGTCCAACACTTGACACGATTCAGAAATCGTATAGAATTTTATTGTGCATCTCATGTTAAAACACAATAATTTAAACTGCGTTACGGTAGAAATTTAACAGCTTGCTTAACTTATAAGCGCTAGTTACGTTCAGTGAACACCGTAAAATTCCATCATTCATATGGGTATTTCCATTGTTGTAATTTTATACTTCGTACATCGCTGTGTAGGCACATTCAACCGTGACAACTGGTAGCATTAACAATGGAAGAAGTCCGAGAGTGAACAGTAAATTGCATTACCCAAATATAGTCAATGTATTGGGGTACAAATATAATTATAATGGAAATGTAATGATGGTTACGGTAACAGATATCTCCCTTGGATCTCCTATTCGGTCAGAACACAAGCGCACTGCTCATAAAGTCAAACGGAAGACGCCGTTACAGGAAAAGTTCAAATTATGTTTACGCAATACAAAATCGATCGTCATCGAAATATTGCTGTTGTTATGCAAATGTGCGCACCGCAAACGGCTGATTAATCGTGATCACGCCAATGAGCTCCGTTAAACGACGTATGTGGTCAGCAATGCTTTACGGCTCTGTCAGTTTTGTTATTCTTCCCTGAGATTTTGAGTATACTATTACGCCAGCAAAACATTATTAGGCTAAATAGTGATACTTTCGTAAACATAATACAACCATATTCTTTAACCATTTTATTTGAACATCACTCTTACGACCTAACGCATGTCTTAAGTATATCGTTACAACAAATTTGAGAAATTTCCGAACAACTATTTATGTTTAAAAATATATTTTTCGTCATATATGTTTTCGATATAGCAACATACATATGCATCGGTTTATCTCACACAAGCAAATTTTTCAATATATATTAATCATTCTATAATTTATAAGTCTAACTTATTGCCTTTTACTCTCGTACCATAACAATGGATATACGTCGAAGTAACGCAAACCTTTGTCCATCACAATTTAAAGCGTCTGAGCGTAAGCTATTAGAAAAGCTGGACGTAAAAATGCTTGAAGAGCTTGATGACATAAATGTATAAATGAAATGTAGAGCGTAAACCCTATCTGAATTTAGTAGATCACACGGCTGCCGAAGTATGCATCTCTGAATTTAAGCTCTTATTTATATGTAACCAAAATAAGGAGAATCGTGTTCCGTTGCTTCCCAAAATAAGACCGATTGCGCCTAAATGCGTACTGCATTAGACAAAAACGCTCGTAATAGCGAACATAAAACAACCCGGATTAGAAAATATACAGAGAATTTCGATCAATTTGCTCCACACGCATACCTTGGAATATAGTAAATAAGTGCATCGCTCGTTTGTCCTCTCATAATAATAATATCAAGAAGCTCGATTATTTTTCAGCACAATTCATCGAACAAAATTTAGATATGTTGCATTTCAGGGCTTGTGCTTTGGACAAAACCTTCCGGCTTCGGCCATAGAAGCACCAACCCCTATGGGACCCTCTACGGATCCTTAAATCAAAACGCTTTTCGTAAATCCTCTTCCGCCTCACACGTATGTTGTAAGATGTAACCGTTTCCTAAATCATAAATAATGCAAGAGGTTATTCGGTAGAAGTCATGCGCGTTTAGTCGAATGCGCTTTTTACAGGAACCTGTATTTTACATTAATAAATTTCGCTGCAAACAAACAAGTCAATTTGTACCCATTTTATCAGATGTGTGCAGTCATTAAACCAGTTCGTCGTATTTTCACTAAAATATTTTTGTTCATCTGCTGCTTCTACAGCAGTTTTATGAGAACCGTTGGCATATACTTTTCTGAAACCGTTTGTCACATCAACTACACTGTCTTGCATATTTAATATTTCGATTTCAAAGTCAATATATATTGCGAGTTTTGTTCGTTGCTTTCATTTGTAAAATATACAAAATCATAATCCCTTTAAAGGAATGATTTCGCAAAAGCATTTCGTTGACTGTATAAAAAAATAGAATACCATTTGAAAATTGTGCAACTTATTCGAACACCCCGATAGGTTTTCTCGAGTGACACATTCGTTATGGTTATTATTTTGCCTAGCATTTGTAAAATTGAATTCTTCTTGCTGTTAATTTATTTCACCTTCAGTTTATCATGTAAGCTACTAATTATGACTCAATCCGCGTACACAAAGCTTACCTTGAATCAAAAACGTTATTTTGTGTATATATGTAAGCATTAACCACCCTTCTAAGCGCCAGCAAATATAATACGATCCCATTGAAGTATACGCAATTAGATTCATTTGGCAATGACAAAACCAAGTGCCATCGAGCGATTCTCATTTTTTTCACCAGACAGATTGTGTCTGCAAATATCCAATACTGTGTGCCAAGATTGTACAAACCACCACAGTTATATGACGTAGAATATTTTGTTCTTCAATGTGCTGAACTGCTTGCCGTTTCTCAAACATTTTCTAGACATATAAACACTTCAGCGCACAGTTCCAATTAAATGCAAGGTCTTTCCAATGCAACTAGTTTAGACATTTTCCTATGTGATTATTTTATTGTGCGCTAGACACATTGTATTTACTGAAGCCGACCAGTCTAATGACGTGATTTTCAGGACATCATTCACAGAGATCGATCTTCCGTTATTTGGTTTGTTGTATTCTGTAGGTTTTAATAAGTATGCCGCAGCTCAATACGAAGGATGTCAAGAGAACTGCGAACGTCACATAAGGAACCACAAAGACGTCTACACGACAAACGAATTATCTTTGATTCGTCGCCTAAATGAAATGTTAACTGAGGTAGCTTATGCTCGCCATAGTGAAATAAGTCTGCAAAGCGGAAGATGCGATGATTCCTACAGTTTCGCAAGTATATTCCTCTTGTTTTTTGTCGTCCATTGCTTTGCCCAAAATGGCTCTTGCTTTATACATAGGTAAGCTATAACACGTACTTTTTATTGAATTTAGCGTATTGTGTTAACAAGTTTGATTAAGAGCGCGCTTTGTTACACGGTGGCTTGGTACGCAACATTCCTGGATACTCATTGTTGTTCGAGTCATTTCTGTTGTGCAGTTGGATAGTTGCAGACATGGTCGTCACTTTCGTCGTCCGTTTTTGGGCAGGAACGACGTAAGCCTACATTTTCATAATTCCAGTAATTTCATCTTAACTGGGAAGCAAAGGGAGATTTTTGTGATACAGTGTGATCGAGAATAATCATAACATGCAAGCTTGGGACCGCCGGGTTGTATCTCTTTTTGTCCGCCTTTTGCTATTTCCCAAGAATTGGATACTGACACTACTCGGTTAACTATACACTGTGTTTAGCTCTGTGTTTTAGCATCATGCAGGAGTTCAGGCAAAATTGATCGCTTTCAGTTTGTTGCATATTTGTGAAAGCAATGCGGGCATATAATTTCACATAAATAAATGGAGTCAGGTGTGCAATGTGGTTCATTTAACTTAGCTGTAGTTTAATTCAAACATTCATTTTGAGATTTTTATTTACTTCACTACATCCTTTTCCTATTTAAACATCAAGTTCTTATATCAAAACCGTTTCAAATGCTGCGATGACCACGTACACATTGTTTTACTTCCTACTACTTTGTGAACCATGCCAAGGCGTCATTCGTGTTGGTAAATTGTCTCGCCGAGCACGCTTGCATAGGTTCACAATCTCGCTTCACAATGTCTTGTGAGTGGGACGACGGTTTGCAAATCATCTCGACAGAGTTCAATGCGCGACCTTTCTGGATTTTGCATTTGTTTTTGCTTATACATCACGGTATATCCTGGATTGCGGGAAAGTCAAGCTTTGATAAACGGTGTGGATTTCATGCTATTTTTGACGTTCTAGAAATTTGACTGCTAAACGTGTTGCCGCTCTCATAATGTATGTCCGGTACATGTATTAAGTAAGAAGCTGGATATTTCTAAGAGCAATCTGTCTAATGAGATTAAACTAAATGAAATGCATTCGAAACTTTGTGGAAATGTGCCTTGAGAACATAATATAAATTTTATTATCACAGATATTTATATTAACCACGACCATAAATTAGGAGTACACTCGGACATGTTTCTGATACCCAAGAGGTTTTCTGTATGGAAGAATCTAAAACAGTTATTTATGTATAGCAATTTAATGATTAAATATATACTATTTTAGGACACATTTTTTCATCGACCGAATAGTATCTAGGCTTACGTAGATATGGCTCTCGGTGACCCAGGCGCACATCCATCTACTAATGTTGCAATTGCAATAATGAACAAAGTGAACAAACGTAGCTAAAGTACTTGTCGTATATGTTGGCCTTTGATGTGGTCAGGGCCAACCGGAGTCGGCTTTACCACCGAGAATTTTCGGTCGTACAACAAGGAAACCTTTTAACGGAACCCGTTGAACAACTCAGACACAGATGGCTAGAAGATAGCTGTTGGGTTCATGCAAATCAGTAGGCAGAGTATTAAATGATCAAGAGATTTGGTTTGTACAGTTTGGCAAGTAGTTATCCAAAATATTCAACAATGCAAACTAGAATTCCCAGTACATTAAGCGCGAGACACATCAAAGCCAATGCAGTCACTAGGCCACTTTCAAACATAAAAATGTATTTCACTGTCAGTGGGGATGCAATTTCAATATCTGATGTTAGGTGCTGTCCGTCCTAGCACACTAATAAATGTAAGTCACCAGTATGCTAATGGCGCTGATTCACTCCACAACAATTGCTTTCGGGGCGATCTTGTCAATGGTTGCGTGCTCCTCTCATAAGTGCTAACGCTTGCGCGTTTTCGGGTACTTAAAAAACGCGGCTTTTGAAACACACCGTAGTTTAAGATAAAGACCAAGAATTGGTCCCATGATATTTAGTATCTTTCTTGTCCAAATAAGTTGGCTTAACCGGTCCAAATTTCTGACACATACCTGTTACACAAGGAGTTTACATTAAAATTAGTGTTACAGGCTCTAGGATGCGAAAGTCA
Organism: Dicrocoelium dendriticum; assembly: GCA_944474145.2. Taxonomy (NCBI): domain Eukaryota; kingdom Metazoa; phylum Platyhelminthes; class Trematoda; order Plagiorchiida; family Dicrocoeliidae; genus Dicrocoelium; species Dicrocoelium dendriticum. The sequence continues at coordinate 16,398,084 of OX104071.1, read as the reverse complement.
AACCCATATTGCTAACTGCTAAGTTACATTTAGCCTAAACAGGAGACAGATTAACAAGATATTATGCATGTTGACTGACCGATGTGCTGCGCTGCCCTAGTGCAAAATACCATTTCGACGTCATAATTTATGTGATAAGTGTAACTTCAGACCAGCATATTTGCGGACAAGTGAAATCGCCAGATAAGTAAACTAAGGCAAATCGTGTGGTTCATTGGATGCGAAGCTAATCACAAAACAACCTAGTGGACTTCGATGTAACACGTCGAAGAAAAGCTTTTCGCAACCGTGATGAATAGAGCACCACCATTGTTTACAGGGGACCTTTAGGGTGAGCGCTTATCGGTTTCCCAATTGAGATGATCGGATGTAAAGCCATACGCAACCGCGCGTTCCATAGGCTATCAAAATAAAAGCACGAGTTGAAAGAAAACTCATTGCGTGCTTATCTCATCTTACAACTATTTACCTGCGAGTCCTAATACATCTGATCCTTTAAACACAACTAAACGTTTCAAGTTATCGCGCATAGTTGTGGAGTGCTGACGTTCGTACGAAATGTAAGCGGCAGAAAAACTGTTGAACTTGCATGTAGCGCGAGCGACCAATTCATCAAATTTCACGAACCTGTTTTAACCGCTTAATTACTTGCAATATGTCATTTTGTTTCTTTTTCACGGGACTGTTGCTTTAGCTCGCTGACATCTCAATTGAGGCGCCTTAAGGCAGCTGTATGTATACACGGAAGAATACGCAGCCCATTGCACCTCAGTCTAAATGGCCCAGACAGGTCTGTTTATGGACTGCCGTCGTCGGCAAAAGGTACCCGCAAATGCCGGTCCTTCAAAACCGTTCTTTCGCCAAGGCGCATAACTTGTGTCACTTTTGCTCCAACCTCATCTAAATCAGGAAACCTATCAAGGTGGCTCCGAATATATTAATGCCGTGACCGTAGCTTGCCCGATATCTTGGATCGATGGACTGAGAAGCTTGAAATGCCATCAGATTTGATTGCCTCTTATCCTGATAGTGGTTACTGTGGAAGGAGGGCGGAATTAAGTTGTGCAGGCAGGCTTTTGATCAGCAGTACAAGGCTTGGTTTCATTTCGCGGCTTCTCCTGTCGCTAAATTTTTGCTGGCCGCTCAACTCTAAGACTTTCATACGAATCTTCAAACCGAGCGCAATATCAGGGGGTCACTAGACTCAGTCGCTGTTCTGTTTCGTGAAAAGTTAACATGTTAAGTTAATGAAACGTCTGAGAAATGAGAAATAAGGGAAAGCCCGCGTTCAACCGCAGATAGAAATAATAACAGTTTGAGTTACTGTATGTTTGCAAACATTTATAGACAAAATTTTCTGGTTGAGGTCCGCACCGCTGAAATTTGATTGTCTCTATGTCTGCCTTCCACTGCGACAACCGTTATGCAAAACTAAGTTGAATTCATACCAATTGAAAGGCAAAAATATAAAATTGGCAAGGATCCAAGACAGGAAACCACCAAAGCCTGCACAACAAATAAATCACGTAATGGCATTTGCCAGATATTTAATAATTTTCAAGCAAGAATTACAAGGTTATTTTTCGGCATTTTTGTGTAGTGGGATAATAGTGACGTAAATTGTAATCCAGAATTTGCAAGCGTAAATTTGAAGTCTGTACAAATTTACCAACTAAAATGTTCCATAAAATAAAGCATAATACAAGAACGCCAATGGATCCTAATAATTTACCAAGCGACTAATATACGTTTGTATCCACCATGAGAGTATTCCGATATGTCAGAAATGGCCTAAGCAATCAGGAATAGCTTTTCACCCTTGTTGGCATTTTCTAACCCTAGACAAAGTGGACCGTAGTATTTATTATTCAAACAACCCTGCACAAGTAACATTCATATAAATAAATACTACACTTTGCACATACTACGATTTGGGTTAAAATCCTTGGAGCAAATTCTGGATGCGCAACGCTTCACACAAACAGATAATGAAATAATTCAGCGGTAAGAAGCCTAGGAGTAAAAATTAATTTATCATAATTATAAGTATAATGTTATTATTTACGGCCGTAGTCTTAGATAGTGAGCTAATTATTTCCAGAAACTTACGGCCTCTGGACAGAATAAATTGTATGAATAATACGTTGTTGCATAATTGCAGACACTAACAGAAACGTAACTGAGGTGAGTATACGAGTGCCATGCATAAAGCAATATACATTAAACACTCATACGGTTTAATCAATCAGAAGGCACAATAAATTACTAAACCCTGATGAATGCATGTCATCAAGTTAACCCATCTTCACCACTTACGGTTGTCTACCGAAAAGAAAAATTCATGGTAATAAAGTTTGCCGAGGCCGTCACCATTACTCGTCGTTTTTGTCGTCTTTGTCGTTTTTGCACAAAATAAGCTCTTAAGATTCCACGAAGTTCGATATATTTGCCCCAGCTTGAACACGAACTCTGTGCTAAATAAGCAAAATTGCTTAAACTTTTATAGTCAAATCCACCAGAATGTACGTTGCCACCACATGCAAAATGCACATCCACAATTTATCCAGCCGGTAGCTGAGTCAGCTGAAATTTGAGGCGCTTGCATGGGAAAGACGATTTTGCTTATCTAAGCTTCAGGCTGGAGATAGACATCTGGAGATCCAGTTTAAAATGCTGCTGCGACAATTAAACGAGCTAACACATAGGTTGTCACTTTGGTTTATCTGTGGCAGCAGTATATGAGTTACAATGCCAAATATTATTATGTCTGATAAGAAACAGCGAATACATCAAATTATTGGTATCAAATCCTGGTTTGATAACTTGTAGATGCGAAAAGGGCTCCGAATGGTTTCTGAAGTATAAATGCGGCTACGTTTTCCAAATACGGTTCATTTTGCAAGGCAAGAGTAATTCATTTCGTGAAACGTACAGTAATACAAACCGTCGCAGCATGTTATACTCACTCAGGTGGGGAAAAAGCTGAAGCGTATGAGACCAACTGATAGCGCCCTATTAGAACAGCTAGCTCCCGTGGGTTCACATCCTCAAGTCTTAATTGTCTAGCTGAAGTAAATAAACCACAAGTCCCTCTGCGTCTAAGAATGAACCTATCAGCTTCTGCTGCTTATTCAGTTGCGAACGGGCACGTGGAATCGCTCGAAACAGTACACAAGTACTTATGCATATACACAGTAATAGTCACATTTGTATTTCTGAAACGAGCAGGATACATGGAAGTAAATGATTAACTGATGCTTCCTCTGAGCGTTTAGACATTTTTACGAATGATTCATTGATAGAAAATGTACGTTTTATAGCCTTTACTTAAACGATAAAAGAAACACAACTGTGTGTATTCCCGTGAGGAAACTGAAGTAATGAATTATTCAATGTACCCTAACAGATATTTTTGTACTTTACGGAGCCTACTAAATAGAGAACGACGGTATAGTGATGTGTTTCACTTAGAACCACTCCTTGCTGACATGATATAAAAATATTAGACTTGTAGATAAAAACATCCTTAACCTAGAATTTTCCACTTTTTACATTTCGAAATGAAAATAGAATGCATCATGTGTTTCTGAAGCAGTGCATTGCGTACGGAGAGCGACGTTTTATTATATGTAGTTGTGTGATGGAGAGCAATTGCGTGGTAAAAAGGAAACCAGTAAAATCAAAATGGTAAAGCATAAAACACAGTAGTAGATTATCGCGAGACCTGTATACATTGTGACTTTCCAAAAGGTGGTCGTAAAATATACACGTTTTATTATTCGACCCATCAGTCGTGCATAAAAGCCGAAGCAAAACAAAGGTTAGCTTGCAAACTGTGTAGTCCAGTAGACGTACCCCATAGCTCAGTTGCTTAAGCTGCCGGCTAGTTGTCACCAGCATCTAGAGGTCATGAGTTCGATACCCTAATGGGGGAATGACGGAATGCGAACCACTAACAAGCACCAATAGAGCGAAAAGCGACTAGTGCAAATCCGGACTAGACTGTGTTATGCAGTTTGTGAGCAGCTTGTACGACAACATTAAAAATTTCAATGCAAGCATATTTTATTTATTATAAGCAGATGTAGTCGGCAATCTTCAAACGGACAATGCGTTTTATATTAATTTACATTATGTGTATGCGAGTGGGAAGTAAATTAGAATTATAACGTAAGAAAGCTGTATAAAATTGTCTGAAACGGAATCAGTTTTCATTCCTTTGAAAGTTGGCATCATTGCATGTTTAACAAGGTAATATAATAGCGTGGTAATAGAAAAGTGAAGAAGGCGAATGAAGGTGGATATATCCATTCCGTGCCCCTTCCGAGTTCACACTTATCAGTATGGCTGTAAAATAGAGATATTTTATAAGCAGGGTACAATGATTGGGGGATAATGGTACGACGAATCTCAGATTGCGATTCTTCTGAGCTACATCCGTCTTGATGCCATTATTAATTTATGTTGACCTGAAGGTTAGGAAGGATCCCCAGTCACCATTTAGTTCTCATGCGACCTCAGTTTGCAGCGAATCTAAATTCCTGCCTAAGTGATTATCGGCGTTCTTTTCTTTTAATATTCCTTTTACGATTCTTATTTTGTGTATCACACATAAGTGCACAGATGCCTTTACCTGTTAGTCGTTTTTGTCTTTCCAGAGGTTTAACATTTGCAGTAATATCTGCTGAGCTATTTATAATGCGTAGGCAGCTTCCAGGTGGCACTTGCGTTAAATTCTCCTACTCAGAACTAATGCTGTCGCATTCTACAGTACTCTCGTCGAGCTCTTCATTTCTACACTTGTTCTACAATTGATGCATTCAATATAACACCTCACGTCAAGTTTCACTTGGTTTGTCTAGTTATACAATTGCTAGAAGTGGTCCAATAAACTGCTGCTTATTGACCTCTCCGACTACGATCCGGAGTCGTGCTTTGCCTAAATTCGTTGCAAACTTAACGTGTTCAAGGGTGAAAATGAACGCCAACATCAATCCGCCTCATACGTGTTATTGGTCTACTGAGGAAAATCCGACGTTATCAAACTAGATGAGGTTGAATAAACCACGTATTCTATGATTCGAACTGCTGCGTTTCATTCCCAAGACTTCACATGCAGTGGCTCATGAAATATTAATATTCAGACAAGTGTTAGGCGTTGCAATTCAGTGAATTACATGGGACTACATGTGGACAGTTTCGAGCAATTAAGTCTGCGTTGCATAAATACTGCACATTGTGGTACAGAGAGCGACCAACATACCGCTTACTTGGATCTAATTTACGTACTCTTTGACGCCAATGGGGACTCGATAAGTGTCAGGCAAATTACTCGCCTTGGGGAGCAAGGCGATCAAATAGTTCGACTTATAAGCGACATTTTAGTAGGCGAATTCATTCGAAGACTGATCTTGTCCCGCCTAAAATGTCTGAAAATTTCGAAGACTGATGTTCGTCCAGATTTGGAATTAGTAGACCGGGAGCAACTCAAACCTGCCATTATTTGGTATAAAGGTGCAGCGGTGATGGGTAACAACTCACCGTATTATATATTTTCGGGTGGTTTCTAAGAATCTGCGAAGAAATAATAATCAGGATACTGGCACATTAAGCAAGCCCGGAGGACATTGTGCGGCCTTCGAGTAGCCCTTACTAATGTTTGAACTGTTATGAACAATCGCGATGACCATTGTCGTTCCTTTGCATCTGTGTTGCCACAGGTAGTGAGACTGTCGAAGACATTTCTGCATTCAGAATTATGCACCCAGGAATTTAAACTCAGTGATTATTCAGGCTTGCGCTGTGATAGAGTAACGAGTGCGCGCGATGGCGTCTTTCTCTAAATTTGATCATCCTTGCGGAACAAACATGTGGGTATCTACCACAACGACGATGGTATGTGTGAGCTACTCTGGTGCTTTAAAAACCTCAGGCGCAGAGAACTACTTGGGAGCGCATTTAGTCGCAGTCCCCTGAAACACTGTTTTGATTAGCTGCCCCATTTCGAACCCACATGATCAGTCCAAATTTTCTACTTATGGACAATTTGAGCTCTCCTCGAATACTTCGGTTGGCTTGTAAATGGATGCAGGGTCTTGGTTAGGTTGAGACAATATTAGGGGGTTTGGTCTCTGAAACTGGTGCACCCCAACACAGAGGCTAAACAACACGCAAAACAACACGCTCATCGCAGTCCTCTGCACATTTGAGGTTAACGAGATACGAAAAACGAGTGCGTGACGTTCGAATCCTGAAAACCATAGATAAAGGTGACCACTCAAAGCTCCTAGCTGATAAGTAATGCCTTTTGGTATACATGTCTTCTGGACCTAGCTTAAATATACTGGAAAAAGAGCTTCAGATCTCTAGCTCAATGCGCGAGCCTACTGGATTTGTCCTTGTCACACGCTGCATTTATGGAATAATGTTGGTCAATTATACATGAGAGAGTGAGGTCACAGAGTAGCAAATTTGCGTCTTTAAAGTGTCTGAAGATTGGACGACAGCAAAATTACTTTGACAAGTAATACGAAAAGCTGTCTTGGAGGCGACGCCGATGTGGGAACGAAGCCGCCACGCGATATCTGACAATGAGTATGGGTGTGGCGTAGGGTACTTACGGCGGAGCGTTTACCCTTGATGGTCAAGTGCTATTTCACACCCTCCGTATACGAACTTAGTGTGCCCTAGAGCTGCGATTTGAAATTCGTGGACAAAAGGAAAAGGGTATACAGTAATAGATTGCATATGCGTTTTGCGCTCAAACCTAGCTGAAGAGGATGACACTGGCCACTTATCTTCCATTATTATATCAAAGCTAGAGTACGGTTCGCCTGCCTACTTTCAGGTTAAGAAAAGCGAGCTACAGATATCGAACGGGTTTAACGCGTTGCTACTATGCACATCCCGAGTTTAGGTGGTATGCAGTATGAAGGCCGGTGCGCGTGAAGTGGACACTACCCGAGTGAAGTCGAACGGATTATGGACCACTGCATTCTACATATCGGTGACTTTCCCTTGCTGAGGCCAATACTGCAATTACGAGGTTCCTACAGCAATTGTGGACACAGATATAAACTTAAGGCGACGCATGGGAACATGTTACCCACCAGCTGTTTTCCGAACGGAAAGTGCCAAATATTAACAGCAGTTGGTCAAACCATGGGTGTGCAGCGGTTCAGATACTGTTAGATATTTATTGTACTACTATTCCATTCAGAGAACGACTGCACACTTGCGATGACATCTCACATATGTGAGTCCCGTAACGTAGTAAATAAAATAGTTTATCAGTTACCAAAAAACGATAATCATGTTCATGTGTAAAACTTTTCGTGACTTAACATATTACACATTCGTTGTAATAAATTCATTAATACTTACTCCATAAGACAGAATTCATTATCCAAATAAATTCTTTCCCATGGTTTGTTTTGCATGGCATCAATGAGATAGAAAAAAACATTTCCTTTTTATGACCCATTTAGTTTATAGTTTGAAAAAGCATCATGTAAAAGCAAAAATATATGTATGAAGTCATATGCTTTCCCAGGGGTAATATAATTCAAACAAGAAGAGTTATGCTGTCTTTTATTGCAGCATAAATGAGGTCGAGCTGTTTTCCCTATTGATGCATGTAAATAGTTTTCCTCAGAGAAACAAACGCGTGTTGCTGTGAACAGCTGCACGTAAATTTTCAATACACATTTCGAGGTTTCAGTAACGTATGTTTGGTAATTATATTAAATAACTGGACAGGAGTGTAAACGGATTGCAAATGCACTGCATCATTTATACAATAAGGAAAATAATACGAGCGTACGCGTATGATATGACTACACATGTCAACTAACAATCTCTAGCAATAAATTAGACAACACGACTGAACAAGTGTTACATGGAATACGTGTTATGCAACGACAGTTTTCGATACACATTGCTATTTTAAGAATCTGTGCGATGAAGCTTAAATAAGCAGATTGGAACTGGGGATATATCAGAACTCAAATCTGTGTGCTGCTTTTCTTCAAAAGAAACTCCGGCACATATTTCTCTTCCCATCTGTTCTCCGGCTATGTTCCAAAAAGTGCATTCGAATACTTAAAGTCACGCATGAAAGCAGAATTATAAAAGCAAAAAACGCTAAAGGACACAATGCTCCGTTAACATTTTTATGTGTGCAAATACCCCCAGATGGCACTTAAGAGCTCTTATTATTCGGTACTTTCAATGTGGAATCATTCCGGATATTCAAAGCCTGTCAGGATTACACAAACGCCAAAAATTAATCCACGAAATACCGTCCGATCACTTGTGCATCAGTAGTGCTGAAATTGTTTAAGCGACCATACTGAGCCTTGGATCACAATAAACACTCCATCTTGGGTAGATACTAAGCTTACTTTTAGACCATGACCATCCAAGCTAAAGCCCGTAGCATAATGTGTTCACTCAATTGTACATTCATTGAATGTGATTTGCAAGAATGTGCGGCGACGCTGCCTTGACTACAACAACAACTGATTAATCAATAGACCAATCGTTTTTAGCCCACTGTTTGCGTATAGTGTTCAACGTGCACTTTGCAAATTGTTGAGCAACTGCTTCATATACCGCTCGCATTTTGCTCATCTATACAGTAAACAAACTGATACCCTTAATGCAGACTGAGACGTTTTACAGGGATCAATCTTCTCTAATCTTGTTTTCTCTCTACACATCGAAATGCCTTAAAACACCCAAAAATTTCATTGGATGCAGGTTCGCTGTCGACGTAGTCTTAAGCAGCATTGCTCCAATTGCTATCTCAACAACGGCTTGTTAACTCGTTTTGGACGACCATCAGCGGTGGTCTTCATACTGATTTCTCATTCTCAACGCTTCGGAATGCCGCAAGTTAACTTGTTTTTCCTCGGAACAGACTAACATCAGAACGTGACAAACGCTTCTCACTTAAGGGTCGTACGGGACCACAGAATACCCACATCATCCACTGTTAATCACCTTGATGAAGATTTATCTCAAGCGTAGCTTGGTCAACGCACGTTGAAGAAACATTCCATGGGGTCTTAAATCAGTATTACATGGCCTGGTACACAAAATACATTTAATACCCAGCGTTTAAATTAAAAATATCCATGACTGTGTGTGTTCTACCCCATTCATCATATTGCTCACCTATTGGTTTACTTGGTCTTTTACACAAGTACTTCACACAGATTGTGCGATCTATTAAGCTCCTTTCTTGGTGCAGTGGATTATCCAGAGAATCAATAGTTGTCTTCGACTTTACTAAGCACTTTGGCATATGAAAAGCATTTAGCATGGGTTTGCAAAGGCATATTCTCCCATTCACGCTGGTGTATCTAAAGACCCTCAAACTCTTAACACGCATTAAAGTTAAGGTTTTGTTTTCATGCTCAATACTTTATCAAAACTCTATATTTCAGCATTTATTTTGTTTCCTTGTGGACCTCAGTATACTTATCATCACCACGCGAGAAAGCTTACTCGAGGAGTTTGCATGCCTGTTTTATTCTTCGTACTCGTCATTAGAAGTTTATGCTATCTTTATGTCTCTCTACATCTGCAACGTAGGCGCTGAAAATGTGCCCAGTCGGATTCATCATGCTTATTTTGACTTGATTGAATTAGCTGTATACTGGAAATGGTCGTTCTGCATTCAATTAAATAAAGATTCTTAGCAAATCGCTTTGTCCACTTCGGCTCTTCAAACATAGCTGAACGATGATGAAACCTGGTAGATGCCAGCATTTGGCGTTGTAATATAAATGCCATTTTACAGTAGCTGATACGTGACTACTTAATGCATTTTGTTGACCAAATAAGCGTGAGTTGCTTAACGAATAATGCAAGTTCTGCACCCAATTCCATGACAGATTAAAAATGGAACATGACTGTTTTTGTAATAACAGGGTTGGCGTCATCAATATTATTACGACAGATTTGGTGAAACTAAAACTTCAGATAAGCATTGTAGCTGTCAATTATTGATTGACTGGAAATAGCTTTTAATGAGTGTAGCGGTCTGCGTGAACACGAAGGTTTATGAAGGCAGGGATAGTAGTCAATTTCTGCTATACACATGAGGCACGAGTCTTCATTTTGAAGTATTCAGAGACTAAACGTTAATCATCATTTTCAAAAGTATTAGGCCTAGTTAGATGAATTCATTGTGTTGACTGTGTAGCGATGGAACTAGAGATAAATGGAAATACACTAATTTCATACCGCATAACTCACAGAAATCTATAGAAAAAATTACTAACATATTTTGAGAAACTAGGTGCATATAATGGTAAAACCAGCACCTTTATTCGGTTGTCTTTCACGAATCACGTTGCTATTCTGATGGTCACCCAGTATTTAATATCCGCCATGTAAATTTATGACAATGCTGCGCACGTTTTGGTCACAAACGGACTCATATATTTGGCTTTGCACCAATGAACTTTACTTCAGCCAGCCTGAGCAAACTTACATTGGATTAGAAAAAGGTTTTTGTTACCGCGGATCCAGCTACATAAGCAGACTTCTGTATACTTGTGGCGCATAGTGTTATCTGAATCAAGATTTTACCTTCGGTCGCCGGATAACTTTTGCAAGTACGAGTATTATTTAACCATATACGCAGGTAAGTAAGTGTGACCATTTTGCTGATAGCAATGAAGCTCGCATGTTATGCAAGTAGTTTTGGCAATCCGACTAAAACATTCTATCGTTTTTGTGTCATATTGGTGCAGCATATTAAAACAATATAAATTTCGGCTCAGTATGATGATGGTAACAATAATTTTCTTAAGTCGCATACAATATAGATAAAAGAAATTGGTTCAAGTTATTCGGAACTCTGGTAGTTTGGGTTGGTAATTCAGTTGCGCATTTGTTCGCCGAGCAAGGAAATTTGTTTGCAAACGTTTCACCGCTATGCGAGGCGATATCATCACTGCGTCGAAATGTGGAGCGCAATATCTCTGATTGAACTGTCAATCCGTAATCGGCTTGTAGATGACTTTTCTAATATGACGGCTTCGATCTCTATCCCATGATCTCTATCCATTTCCCAGTGGCGAAGTTGGTCGCTAGGGTTGTTCTTATTTAAGCAGCGTCTCATAATTTCTCTAAGTTCTCTCCATCGGTGGGGTTGGTAAAATGGGTCAATCTAGATATGAATATGGATCGAGTCTTTTGTTTAGAACAACGCTCCAGGAACTCCCTTGCTCTTCATGTTTCACTTCGTTCCAGGACTTTGTGTTGACCCAATCAAAGCTGTGTTCCTTTTCGTCCATGTGTGCTGAGACTAACGATGATGCATAGTGTGTTACGCATGCTTTTTTGTGCTCTTTTATTAGTGTTGATACTATTCTACCATTTGGCCAACATAGTGCTTTACGCAATTTCTACAACTTAATCTACTTACCACAATATATTTCTAAAGCACTTCCAGTTTCTCTCCGTTTCGTCAGAGTTTTCCTCAATGTCGCAGTTGGTTTGTGCGCTACGATATGTTGATGTTGTGAATATTCTTGCTGCAAGACTGTTTTAATAAGTGGTATGCCAAGCGCAATGGAAGCGACAAACTTTAAGAAACTGGAGACGTACACATCAGTATGTTAAAAGCAAGGTTCCATTTAATTACGGTCGTGAAATATATTAATTCAAATGATGAATATTTTCATTTTGCAGTCATGAAAGTAAGGTACGGGGTAATTAGTTAGTATTAGGTGATGTGAAACATAAAATCCAACATTTGGTCAGACCGTATCTATATAACATATACTAATGTAATGGAAAATAGTGATCGATTCCATGACATTGGATAAAATTCGGCATGTTGGCACCATTATTTCCAGCGTGTTTTAAGTACCCATGAAACCTAAAGAGGGAGCTCTTTAAAACCAATACTAGTGTTGCGAATATACACGTATCAATAGCTAATAAATCGGACGGTCAAACTAATAGAGCCAAAAATAAGGGAATTAGCGTCAAACCGCATGAGTGAAAGAAAAGAGTTTGTTGAAAGCATTAGGAGTCAAGAAGTTGGAATAAGCAGCTTCGCTCACTAAGTGTGTCCTCATTGTTTACTAATCTTCATGTCTGAGAGACAATCGATCACCGTGAAGAATACATTAAGCGCACAGGCAAATGAATTTATTTAACGGTGGAAGAAATGAAGGCGCTGGTTTATCAGTGGACACACAGCGTTAAGGTTCGTTTTCCCGTACAGTTGTACAGCCAAAATGACGGGCTAGCGATGGGGTCACATCTACGCCCTTAGTTCACTGATGTACTTAAGGCCAAACAAGAGAAGAGTCCGTTACTCAAAAGAATTCAGCCATTGCTATTTTATAAACACAAGCTCGATTAGGTGCTGTGCGTGCATGGATGATCCGTGAATCAGCAAAACACGTCCACCTTATAAACACAAGTTCCACCACACTCCACTTCAATATTATTCTAACCCACTCCTTACTACCAACTACCGTCGTTAAAAGTTCGATATTCACAGCACAATTCCTTCCTACCAATCCATAATCAGGAACCACACCCCTCTCACCACTCCCATGTATTCGATCCTCTTTGCACAAAGCAGAAATTGCCTTACACTCTCCCCACAACAATTAATTATACAATCCCAAATTTTAATCCCAACAACCAAATCCCCCACACCTCATCTTTCACACTCCCCCCTTGATACAACAACCCCTCACCACCCTCACATCCCCAACCATTACATTCTGCATCCTCACACCCATATATCAATCACCCTACCCCCAATTTTCCCCTTCCATACCTTACTAATCCCAACCCTTATCTACTCTACAACTAACCACCCCCCCACTCAACTATACCAACTCCTTCACACATTTCCTCAATCTCCACCACAACCCAACCCCATCCCAACCACCCTATACTAATCCTTCTACAACCAAGATGATTAACCCCCTACCCAATAAAAACTAAAACATAACCCATTACCTAACCACCTTTTTACTCCCAACCTATCCTAAACCAAACATCTATCACAACATCCCCCCACCCCTAATCAATCCCCTCCCAACCCTCCATAAACCCCCCAAATCACTAATTATCTATGCATACATATACCCAGAGAATAATAATCTCCCTATAAAACCCACCCCCCCCCCAAAAACAAAAACCCCCCCCCCCCCCCCCCCCCCCCCCCAAAAAACCCCCCCCCCCCAATAGACAATAACCCTAAACCTCCCCTAACACCCATTCTTTAATACAACCTCTCACCACCATAACCCTCCAACAATACAGTTACCCCCCCCAATAATGACATCCACCACTGCCACCCACCATGAATCTCAGACTCATCTAAGTACCCCCCTCATCTATACCCCCACCCAAAAAACTCCCCAAACTCAATCAAAACCACTCCTACCAACCCAAAACATAACCCAACAACTACCCCCTCAATCCTCCCCTCCATAAAACACCCCCCCCCTCCAAATCTATCTCTCACCAAAACCTCTAACACCCACTTTCCTTTTAATAACAACACACCATTACAATCCCTCATCCCCTCTCCCCACACTCCCAAAACAACAAAAACAAAACCATCCCAACAAACTCCACAGAGAGAGATATATATAACCCCACATAACAAAACCCCCTCACATCACAAACCCCATCCTCACATATATTCAACTCCTCACTTCCCCCCCCCCCCCCTCCTACTTAACCACCTCCAATCAAAACAAACCTAACACCCATACACTCCTCCTTAACCAACCACCCCACTTAATCCCCTCTCATTACCCCCCCCCACTTCTTTCCCAATATTTACCCCATCTCCCACCTCAACAATTTACAACAATCCCCAACCCACCATATTTCCTATTGTCAACCCCCAACTCCATCCTCCTCAACAGCGTCCTCTCACTCGCCCTGAGACCCCCCCCCCCCAACATATAAACAATCAAACCAAAACCACACTTTCTCCATAATATAAAACCACCTTATACACAACAACTATACCCACCACAATCATCATTATATCCTTCAAATCACCTACCCACCTCTACACTCAAAAACATATATCCCCAAACACTTACCCCTACATATAATCTCATCTTCTTCCAACCCCCCCCAACACCTTAATCCTTAACTCCCCCACTAAAAAATACCCCTAAACTATACTTCCCCTCACTTACATCATAACTTAAACCAACACAACACCCCTAACCTAAATCATACACACTCTATACACATATCATACAACCCCCAAATATAACATCTTCTAATCCACCACAATCCCCCCCAATCCATTATTTAAAATCCTATACCCACCTTACAAAACTAAATAACACAAACCCCCCCCCCACTTCCCCACAAAACTAACAACACCCTCTAACCTCCTTATTCCTACCCCAACCAAAATATCCTCACCAACCACTCCTAATCCCCCCAACCCAAAACTACATTAATTCCCTTCATCTTAAACTTCAAATCATACATATCCACCTCCTTCTATATACCCAATAACATACCCACCACTCCTCACAATATAAATTCCATTCCTCATCCACCCCACCATCTCCAATCACACCACCCACATACCCTTACTTTAAACCCTATATTGAATATCCCTGGTAGGCATTCATGGATGGGATCCCGTTTCATCAAACATAATCAATCCTCATTCATTCACACGAAAAACAATCACGCTGTATTTGGGAATCAAGCGCACACAACGCGGTGGCTGGACCGTAGTCCGCTCCAAACTGAGTGCATGGACCCCTCTTCGAGCCTTGCACGGCCACAAGGACCGTAAATACCCTACCTCTCCAGCAACGACCAACTGTATCCTGGAGCCAGTACTGGCGAGGTGGTGGGTAAAAGACAGGTAGGCATCTCGTCAAGATACACATCAAGCGCAGCCACACCGGGGATAACAAGCAACAGCCAGTAACTTGAAACGCCAAGAATTAAAATAAAACAAACAATGCATACAGATACGGTGACATAACTCTTCACTTACTAAGAATATGGACTAAGTTTGGTTAGCAAAGAATACGCGATAAAGAACATATGTCCACATGTTACTTAAAAATTTTACAAACACAACAAAATTACCGAAGATAAGTGCAACTAACGTAAGCAACGTAGCCAATTAACAGATTTTGCAGGTAGGCAGCACAAACCAAATAAATAGGAATGAGATCTATCCAACTTAAAATGACATGGTAAAATGTAAGTTGGTTTAGCCCCAGAGTGGTGAAGAAGCATCACTAATGCAACATCAGCCTGGGCATGGGGCAATATATCTAGTATAGAGCCACTTGTACATAACTAAATATGCTGTATAAGTTGGTTACTTATTTCTCGGTAGTGGATCCAAACAACACGTACATTTACGAGTAAATTCGAAAGTCAAAGCATGTTATGTGATAAGGTGATTATTTTAGAGAAGATTATGAGGATAATGTTAGTCTGACATCGATGATATCAAAACGAATAGTACAATTCTTTTCTCAAAATACTTCCAACCATGCAACGAAAATTAAAAGAAGTTTATAAATAATATTGGCACGGCCTCCTGAGGAATGTCATTCATAATATGTTCGTCTTCATACTGCGCGCTCTCTATGATCTAACTCCGGCAGGGCTGCGGCTCATTGCAAGCTTTCGCCTATCTTAGTTTCTCCAGTAGATTTCGACAAGGATGCCCTATAGCTAAGCTCCTATTTAACGCTGCGATTAAGGATCTCCTTAAGAACGCATTGGGATATATTATGAACGCTGGCGTTGAGCTCCACCCAGGTAGAGAATTGTTGATTTTCATCTGCTGAGAATACGGTTTTGCAAAGTGACGATCAACACACCGTCCAAATTGCACTTTACCGCTTGACGATTGAAGTAACACAGCATGGTATGTACTTTCGACATCCAAATACGAGCCTCTCTTTCGAAACTGGCAGGTACCTATGTCTGCACTCAGTCTAGATGATGAGGCACTGGTGGTTGTGGAGACATTTATCTACTTAGGAACTTGCATCTCTGCTGGTAGGATTGTTGGAAACGAGATTTCGATGCGCATCTCGAGAGCGCGATTTTGTTTTGTTAAAGGCTGAGGCACTTGTGACATAGCAACGACATTCGTCTCTTCATTAAAATGTGGGTCTATTTTAAACTTTTCTTGCTGTACGGCTGTAGGTATGCGAGACCAGGCCCATTCGAAAACTTCACTTGCTTATGCTTTCCATCTAGGGTCACCGCTGTCTGCTGTTTAATGCCCATGTGTGGTGGTTGCACCACATATGCCTTATGAAATTTAGACAGCATCTCTTGGGACAAGGAAACCACTCTCTCGAGGAGCTCCTCTCACTATATCGACTGTGGTGACTGGGGCACGTATTGCGTATGCCCGTTTAGCTATAACCGCGTCATGCTTTGTTTGTGGTTGCTGGACAGGGCTAGGATAGACGGTCTTGTGAAAAGCTTGCAACTTGGAGAAGCCGCAGGATCAAGGTGAGGAAACAGTTTGCATTAGGTGGTTGTTATCAACTAACTGGTTGGAGTCCCGTTGATGCGGATCCTTGCTGGTTGAAGAACATGGAATATATATAAAGCCAACAGTGCAGTGAGATATGAATTAAATTAAAAGGATTGATAGTCGAATCAATTAATCCACAAAATATATGTGTGAGCCAAAAAATACGGAGTTTTAAACGTAGACATGCATGAAGTCATGTTTGTTTATCAAAAGAATGAAAATGAAGGTTTAATGAATGCTGAGCAGAAGGATATGTAAATAGGGTCTGCATACATATGGTAAATTGTTGATGTGTGAAGGCATGACCTGGAACCAGATACAGCCTCTTACGACAGAAACAACTTCCATAAGCAAGGCTATTTTGATGTATACAATATTTTATGATATGTGTAAGATCGGTTTCAATGATAACAGTCGAGTTTCAGCAAAGCGAGCAGGAAGAAAGAATTTGGAAGTATATTTGTACAGTTCATTTTTGCCTGTCCCAAGTATGTCATAGTTTACGTTTTGCCTTTTATATGCTTGCACAATATGCACAACTTAATTTTTATAGTAAGTGCAATAAAACCCATCTTTTACAAAATTATACTAATTGAAGCATCCATATTAGTAAAAATATCTATCAGATTTGACCCATTGATTTTGCATATAAATATATCCAGCAAATTTTCACTTTTATCTATAAGAACTTACATATTTATCTTAAAAGCAAAAAGATGACAATTGATGCAATAAAAAGTAGCATTTGGATAAAGTTGCTTGTTCAATGGACAATATGTCAACAAAAAGGACACAGAACTTTGCGAACGATCCGAACGACCACTACCCAGATTGATCTCTAAAAAATGCCTTAGAAATTTATCTCTGATGGACTTCTGTTCACATTCGAATGGAAGGCTGCCTGTCAACTCAAATTTAGCAAGTCATGAGGATATCCGTAAAGTGCAAGTGTGTCCAGTTTAAAAGTTTATATATCAACCTATTTGATCGTACAACTTCCATGGCATTACTATTTTGGGTATTGGAATTTTCTGCATATGGACACCCACAGCTTGCCTTGCCAGAACAAGTTTGATTGCAGTTATGGCGATTTGAGAACAATCGTAGTGCAGTCTGTAGGAAAACGCAAGGTTTACACCCAGCATGTGATTTGAAAATCGTCAAAAATTTTCTCAAATTGGTGCCAACATTTTGCAAACAGTGTTAACTAAAGTTTTTGAAATTTTAGTTAGCATTAGACGCCTTCTAAAGTCAAGCTGTTTTAGAGGAAAGGCTCATAATTGTTTCCAATATTAGATATCTTCAGCTTCCCATAACACTTGTTTGCCCATTGGATGGTGGAGAAGCTACAAAAAATGTGGCATATTATTCACACATGTTAAGTGGCAGATACCTTTAAAATGCATTGAAATGTTAGCCAAACTTACGTCTCCGAACCCTTTTTATTATTTTATTATTTTATTATTTATATTTTTTTATCTTATTTTATTTTTATTTTTTTATTTTTTTTAATAATCATTACACCCCTAAACCCCCCCCCCCCCCCCCCCCAATTTTACCCCACCCCCACCTGAATATTACAAACAAAAACCTATTTAAGGAACTTTTTTTTTGGATCCCCATTTTTTTTTAAGTCGGTGGGTATCGTCACCCCCCAACCCGTTTAAAACCAAACCTATGTCATCAATTAACCGCCCAAATTCTTTCACAACATTCGCAGCTGGGCCTGTGTGCGAACTGACTCGAGAACTGCTCATTTATCCAGCGATAATCCGGAAAACATTGCTTAAATAGTAATTCTAATCCGGAGCTATCTACGCATTACCATACATATCCATGGATAATCTTATAAACCCAATATCAACCCCAAAAATGACCCCTCTCACACATACTCCCTCATTACCCCGTTTCACAACACCCCCACCCTAACCCCTCCCCTACTCCCTATTTTACTACAAAGTTCTTTTAATAAACATAACACTTTCACAACATAATCTTCAACCTTACCATCACCTCGAAACATATTTATATCTACCATTACACCTCAATTCCCACATATACTCACTCCATATTAAACAATTACAAACTCCTAAATCCACATATATCCTGAATACAACATAATATAATATGACCCCATAAAAGATAAATCCTATATCCATACTAACTAATCAAACTCCATCACATCTAACCCTCCGAAGATACATTCTTCTCCTACCTAAACATACCAAAATTATTACACCAAATTTACACTCACCCTACAAAACTTCACCCCTTAACAACCCCTCCCCTACTCTTCCCCCTACACCTCCAAACACCACACCCCACCTCCCTTCCACCCACCACTCCTCAACCTAACTCCAACCCCCCCACTCTCTCAAACATTCCAAACAATCTTTACCCAACCCCAATATACATCCCCTACACCACCTATACATCCATCATCAAAATCAACTCCACCCACCAACCCCCCCACACCTATAAATATATCCCTAACCTCCCATCATTAATCCTATTTGATATATCCCCCCCCACCCACAAAAAATCACCCTACACTATAATCCTAATTATACATCCCTACTCTTACCATTCTCCACCACTCCAAATATACTCCCCCCCCACCTCCTACCCCACCTCTAACTAATCATCCCACCCTATACATTCCCCCCACCAATCCCCAATACCCCTATCCCCCATACCGTACATACCAACAACCACACTCATACTTCTTTTCAAATTCCCATAGTGACCTATTACTCCATCTAAATACCCACCCCCCCCCAACCTCCAAACACATATCTCCCCATCTACCCCATACACCATATACCCCCCCCCCAAACCCCTTCCCAAAATCCCACCCTCAAACTTCCCTCAGTCCACACTAACCCTAAAATCATCACCACCCCCCACCCCCCCCCCCCCCCCCCAAATCACCAAAGATAAACCACCAACAATAAAACTTATCCCTCTACAACAATACTTCCAACAACCCTCCCAAAATAATCTCACTCCAATTAATTAAAACACCAATAAAAATAAACTCCTCCCCCCCTACCCAACACCACCACCTCACCCCATATATAACCTTCCAAAAACCCATGCTAAACAAACCCCCCACTCAAATTCCCACATAAAAATCAATTCCCACCCCAAAAAAATCATTACTTCTATACAACCATCACCCATAATAAACTTCATCCCAACACATTTCCACATAAACACAAAATCAATTAATTATCTCATACAAACCAACCCCCCAACAACACACCCTTACTAACCTACACCTAAATAGATACCATATCTACATAACGATAAAACACACCCATCACCCTCAACAACAACAACACTCACACACACACCATAAAACACAAATCTCCCCTAAAAACAATCTATTCCCCTAAAACCCCAACCAATTACCAAAACAAAAAATAACAAAATCTAAATATATTCCCCTAATCCCCACACCCTCTTCATTTCTTCACCATCATACCTACCACCCTCCCCTCTTAACCTCCCCCCTTTCCCTCCCATTACCCACATACCCCCCTAACCACTTCCCCCACACCATATCCCCCCTCCCATCACCCTTAAAATATCCCCAAACCATAATCCCCATCCCCAAAACAACATCACCCCACAAACCATTACCAAAAACCCCCACCAAACTCTAACTACAAACACAACCTCAAATCCAACACCAATCATAAAACAATATCATTACACATCCCCCAACACAACCAAACCTTAAACATTAATTTGCGACAGGCCTTTGCTTTAAGGATACTTGGTAGTAGCGCGCACCTAACAGATTCTGCGGGCTAAGAAACATTATACTTCTTCATACGAGTATGAGCCTTACGCTACTATGCTATATGCTATGGTGGCAGACCGCCTTCACTGTTGGCGGTCATGGTGTGATGCACCCGCTTTTCTGCAAACGTATTTTGGTAGCACTGCAACACTTTTATCATTCTAAACAATGCAATCGGAAAATGGATTTTGTAAGATGGTAATATCTCCTGACCTCTGATCACATGCAAACTAGCAACATACTAAACGATCATAGAAGGAAATGATTTGGAAGTCTGAATTTTAACTAAGGTATCCATATCACATCATAATCACACGTAATGGAGTAAATGCAGCAGTCTCCAAGGAAGCTGGATTCTGACGGCTGTTTTGCGTTCAATAATCAGGGATGTTGATTTACGGCGGAATCTTCACCGAACTTAATTACTTTGACGTGTATATTGTCGTAGTTCATGTTAAAAGTCGCTTCGGATTCAATTGTCAGTAGGAACGTAGCAATCTAAGTGTTTATCATTTTAGAGTTTAAGAACCATTCTCATGTTTGACCTCTCGTAGCGGCCTTAACTCCCTTCGGAATTTGTTTGTCAAAATTCTTACGAGGAAAACGATCCATCCTGCCGGGGTAAGCGATTTTGCGTATACCGACAAATTTACAGATGAAATGTGTTTTAGCAGGAATTTTTTAGTTGAGCTTGATTAGAGGTATTTTTAACATTCAGTTTGTCTGAGGTGAAGAAGTTGCGCAAAAGTAAATCTGTTTTGTATTATTATGCGAGTGCTTATGTTTATGATCGTGGGATGTGGAAGTGCGCAATCCTTACAAGCGTTTTCGCGGTAATTTAGGTATTAACATTTGAACCGCTGGTACTATACGTTCCACGTTGGAACATTTGGCTTTTTAATTTTCTTTTGCATATCCATCCTGCGGGTCTTGTAATTTTATGATTTTATCCCACCAAAAACCATTGAAACATTGATCTGACAATCCGCTACACGAATAGAAACACAAAGTTTATATTAACTGACATAGGTATTATGTTTCAGTTTACATTAACAATACGATGCTTTTGAAAAAGAAGTTGAGCTGACACTGTCGAGATCAGACATTTAAACAATGACCTCTTGCGCAACACTTAATTTGTATGTTGAAGTAGCTTTTAGTGATATTTTGTGTTATTTTCTTTTACATTATTGCTACGTTTGATACTCTGTAGTTTGATTTGAAAGACATATTTGTAGTCAAATATTGCCCAGTAATATGCGCATTGCATTGTAAAATCCAGTGTGTGGTAAGATGAAAATAAGAGACATGATATTAAATCCATAATTTCTACATGATTTGCTTAAACATGTCACCCAAACTGAAGTTGAAAATAATTTTATTTGTAAAGTATTTATTCAACCACCATTATTATTTTTAGAAAACTTTGCTATACCATAGTTAAATTACACTAAACGCTTGCACTTACCACTAGAATTATATGTTCAAAGGCGACAAAAGCTGGTAAATCATCATGGCAGTTCAAACACCATATACAAAATTAGTTTTCTCTGTATCTAAATGTAACCATGTATGTGATTTTCTGCACCACGCCAATCGACATTTCTCAAGACGTAAATGCCTATACAGGCTCAGATGCACAGCTCGTTTCAGAATATTGTTGTAAACTTTAAACCAATTTTTAAGATAAAGCGCATGATTCTATGTACATTTAACCTGATGTATTCTTAATGTGTTTACTAATATGTAAATTGTTCTTGAAAATAATTTTATACAGCGAATAAAATGATTTAATATCATTTGTCTGTAATGCTTTCATTGCAGTGCGGTGTCACATTCGTAGTGAATACATAATTTAATGATCGAATTAACCGTGGCCATTTTAGTATTAATACCTATTTGTGAAAATCTCAGAAGCTCTTTGATACCTAATAATGCCAATTTGGGCAATATGTCGGAAAACGGGCATATAACTATTTTTGGTTATGGTTTGCTTTATCCAAGCAACGCCTATGTTTGTGGCATCATTTGATTCATCCGCAATTTATTGTATTGCTAATTGAACTGGTTAACTGAGTTTCATACGCCATGGCTAGTATCTGATTTACCTTCTGAATGCTGAATATTATATTATAGAGCAAGTAGAAAATAAGTATGTACAACTCTTTCGAATTATGGTGAAAAACTTTTTAAAGTGGTCAACCGTGTATATTGTTGTCGTTCTCATGTAACATTTAAAATAGCTGACTTCCAATATTTCAAGACTAACAAATGTGGTATGTCAT
This sequence comes from Dicrocoelium dendriticum, assembly GCA_944474145.2. Taxonomy (NCBI): domain Eukaryota; kingdom Metazoa; phylum Platyhelminthes; class Trematoda; order Plagiorchiida; family Dicrocoeliidae; genus Dicrocoelium; species Dicrocoelium dendriticum. Next base: position 16,375,448 of record OX104071.1, on the reverse strand, counting down.
CGTAAGTATGCAAATGTTCACTGAATCGAATGGTGGTAAACTATAAATCTAACAATGTTTTGAACTTCTGCACATATGTTGCCTCAATCACATGTTTAGGTAAACTGTTTCAAATGTTTACCACTCTCTGTTCCAAGCACAGTGGGTCGGGACCACATTGCACATCCGGCACGACAAGTTTGGGTCTGTGACTACGTGTGCTACATGGCCTTCTTAGCATTGGGAAGTCACCAATATGTAGAATGCGGTAGTTCATAATGTAGTCGACTCGCATCCGACGGTAGGACAAGGTGTAGAGTCCAAGTTTCTCGCACCGGTCTTCATAACCAAAGCCACGTAAACTCGGGATGAGCCTGGTAGCAACGTGTTGGACCCGTTCGATCTTGTGTGTCTCGCCTCGGGTAATCGGAAAGTAGGCGGGCGAACCATACTCTAGCATTGGTCTAATGATGGAAGGGAAGAGGCGAGTGGCAACCTCTTCAGACCATGTGCCGAAGCAACGTATGAGCGCCCAAAGCAAGCGCAGTCCGTTACGATATAGCCTGTTCTCGTTGTCCACGGACTTCAAATCGCAGCGCGAGAGTACACCTATTTCCTTCACGGAGCGTGTGGGATATAATGGTTATCCGTCAAGGGTGAAAGTTGGGTCGTAAGCACCAATCCCCAGGCACATAAATACAAACTTGGCTGCGTGGATTGGGAGAAGAAATTCTGCACACCATGTAGATAGGTGGTTGAGGTCTTGCTGATGTAGGCCACCGTCATCGGGAGCGTAAGTTCCTCTTAAAATCTTCATGTGCTCCGCAAACAACGCAAACGGCGACCGGAGAAGCAGCGGTAGATCGTTGATGTGGATCAGGAACAGAGTGGGCCCCAGCGCAGTGCCTTGAGACACGCCACTTGTAGAGGGGTACCAGTCAGTTAGATGGTCGTCGACCAGTACCATCCACTTTCGTCCAACAAGAAAGTCGCGGATCCACGGGTGAAGTGAACCACCGACACCACACATTCTGAGTTTGTGAAGGAAAACCTCATGGCTGACCTTGTCGAAAGCTTTACTGACATCGATGAATATCACGTCGACGGACTTCCCCTTGCTTATTACCCTCAACCACGCATGCATCGTCACAAGCAGGTTCGTAATGAATGAGCCACCTTGCATAAAACCGTGCTGTGCGAGCTTCAGGAAATCGTTTGACGGTAGCAACTGCAACATTCCCTTCTGCACAATTTTCTCAGCAACCTTTACCAAAATAGGTGTCAGACAAATTGGTCTGTAGTTGTCTACTTTGCTACGGTCGCCGCATTTAGGAAAGGCCTCTCCACCGAACATTTCTAGTCAAATGTCAACGAACCTTCGGACAGCGACCTGTTGAAAAATCAGTCAGGACAGAAGAAAAGATGGTCGAAAGTGACTTGAGAACCAGTCGGGAAAGACCGTCAAGTCCGGCAGGTTTGTTGCCGTCAAAAGATGGCGAGTAGTTGACCTACCGCTTCAACGCCGCAAAGCAGACTATCGAGTTCGGTAAAATAGTTAAACTTCGAACACGGGACAGACACCTGGTTATTATTAAATACAAAATTGCGCCGCCAACGCGGACGCAGGCTCAGTGCTGGAGGTTAGGGTCTGTCCATCCGGGCCATCTAGCATTGGCACATCACCTGCAAGCTTCAGGAGTCGCTTCAGGTATGCATAGATTCTCTTTGGGGCGGTCTTCGCGGCTACTGCGAGTTGCTCCTATAAATGTCGGCGTTTATTCCTTTTTGCGCTGTTGCAGAGGTTCCAAAGACATGCATACCCTTCGTAATCATTGGCAGCGCCAGACGGGATTAATTTGTCCCGCAGTCTGCGGCTCCTCGGAGCTAGTTTTCCATACTATTTGTCAAACCAATGAGGCTTAATCGGTCCAAACTTCCGACATTCAACTGCACAAATTGGGAACACAAGGATTTCAATCTCTCTTTGTAAATATCCAACAATCTTCCACAGATGCAGCTTGTACCAGAGACCAGTCCAGTTGGCTCGCGGCTCGAGCTAGACCATCGCAGTTCGTTTTCCATTAGTTGGGTAGTTGGGTAGTTGGTTCCAGCGAACGTGAATACGGCAAAGATAATTCCATATCATCTATGATCACTGAATGGTCGCTGGTAGCCAGGGGCACCAGGATCCTAACATCACGCAATCGCCGTTCATAGCTCGTTAACATCAGGTCGAAAAAGGACTGGGTTGAATGTGTCGTTATGCGTGTTGGCTAGCATATATGTTGCGATGCACCAGTTTCAAGTACCAAGTCCATGCACTTTGCTTCAACCTCACTATGTCCAGGCATCTAATGCACGTCAGGCCACTGTATTCGAGTACAGTTTAAATCGCCCATAAGTAGAAATTGCGAACGACTCATGTGGGGTCAAAGAATAGGCAACCAAACTAAAAAAACGACTTAGGGGACTGCGATAATGTGCGCCCACTAGCACTTCTCCGCGCCTGACGCGGATGGAGCACCACAGTATCTCACACACCATCGTCAATTCGTTAGGTGCTCACAAGTCTCACACGCAAGGAAGACCGGATGTAATGTAAGACACCACTGTGGGCCTTCTTTAGTCTATCGCATCGGAAGCAAGAGTAACCGTTGAGTTCAAGTTCTCGGATGTAGAAATTTGAGTGCAGCCATGTTTTTGCGTGTCCGACTACGTCTGGCCGCTCAGAGGCAAAGATAAAACAAAGCTCATCGATAATATTCATAACAATTCAAACGTTTGTTAAGGCTACTTGCAGGATTCAGCAGACGCCGCAAGGCGTGCTTGAAGTGTGAGCAGCTTGTTTATCCTGATTCGCGGATTGTTGGAAAACAACCGGAAAATTTACGATACGAAGATTTGTTTCCCCTCACCATTGCGTCTTTTCAGCTCAATGAAGACAGACTTGAGCCGCTCCTTGTCCACTGGGTCCAGGTCTGGAAGAATATGGATCTTCAAACCCTTCAGCCTACTTAGGGGGGAAATGATCAGTATTGGACTGTCTTCGTCAACAAAAGTGACTCTCGTATGCCCATTTCGTTGAGCACCTTGCCTTCCAAGACGGGTAATTTGACTCAAGTTTACCGGGTCCTCAACAGTGTCGATGTGTCTGTCAACTGCACCCTGTAAAAACTCGACGTCGTGATCGTAGCGCAATTGGGGTGATGGATCACTGGACTCCGATGCGTGAAATAACACGAGAATATAAAGCCGCTGCTCGGGCGAGGTTAACCTTGCAGGGCGATGTATACTACCAGCCTCAGGTGGTTTGACTAACTGTTGACTTACAGAATTTAAACACCCAAAGTCCGTTCTTAAGTTCGTTGTTTTTCTTTACAATGGCCTTCAACAATCAGACGTTCACCTGCTAAGACCGCAGTGTCCGTTGGACAAAACAAAGGTAAACAAATTATGCAAGGTGAAACTGGGCTTCTCACAAAGGTTGGACTTCGTTCCAGTAAGTTTGCACGAGTAGAGTAGGATAACTGAGCTACAACATGAAGGCTCTTCGGGCTAGGTTGTTACGCCAAACATATAGAGCTGTTCGCAAGGAAACGCTGAGGTCTACACCTCGGCTTTACTCTTCATGCTTTTATCTTATTTCGTATATTTGCACAAAGCGTTTGGACGAAATCGTGTTGGATTTCGCGAAAACGATGAAAATGCTCAACTGACAATCCGACACGTGAAATGTGGTATTTAATTTGGCACAAAACACACGAGAGGGCATTTGCACGGTATCCAACAAGCTTGTAACAAGTACCAAAGGATGACTGCTTCGGGATTTTGAATAACCCGAAAACAAGATGGCGGCCAGTTGATGGAGAAAATGGCGATAGCATGCTCGCCCAAACCAAGCGATGAAAATTCAAGTATTTCTGGTCGAAAATTTCGCAATCGGAAATGAAACTGAATTGTATCTAAATTTCCACGAAATGCTTCCAATGAACGCAGAAAGCCAACACAAAGTGATGTTATAAACACAGCCAAAATAACCCTACCGTAGGCAGCTAAATATTGAGTAGTATGCAAATGGATGACGAACTGATGAATGTGCACAACTCCGACTTTGTTCGCCACACTTCTTTCGGACTAGAAGTATGATGGTACACTCAGTGATCTCCACTTGGTTCCTGTTTCCGCCGAGCGTTTTGTAATATAATTGTTTACGACAACCATGCATACTATCGTTTGCCGTAGCCAGTGTACTCCCCAAATCATAGACGTAGGTCGGATAAAATGTCAATATCCTATATCTGGTCGGTACATTTAATACATCGTCTTTTGCCAATGTGCGATACCTTTGGTAGGTTTATTAGATATTCTCCATTTGGCAATCGTACGATACTTGTGTAAATTTGCCTGAACTTTTGGCTATACATTAAATAATAAGTTACCACTATGTTTAAGTTGACAATATATTCCATTATATAAATTATCACGTAAACACGTAGCAACAGTATCCAACATTTGGTGAGCAATTTTTCTTTACTATATAATTGCACCTCTACATTGTTGTTATTATGCTTGCTTAATCCAAGCAAAACAGTGAAACACATGTTCTCGGCAAGTCCACTGAAAAGCTTTGACAACACAATAAATGTCAGGTTACTTCTACAGCTTTAATTGGGTTCAGATATTACCAAACTTCAAAAGCAAAGATAATAAACAGGATTTAACTGGATACGTTCACATGTACTTACGATCGCAGTAGGGTTTAGCATATTTCGTGGTTCATCCTCGCCCAATCAGAGATAGCCGATCTACTGACTTAAAGCAAGCTAGGAAACGTTCCGTAATCGAAAGCTTCATAACAGCAGGCGGGCTTGATTTCTAGAAGACCACAGTGAATTAAATGTCAGGTGGCCGGGTTACATACAGGAATTTAGAGTATTTTCTTAACACATCATGTTTCAGATGCCTTGATAATATTTACATATGATGTGAGGTTACTTGGCACCCGAATCGTGATTTGCTTCATTTGTACATGCTTATTTGACATCAGTTTCTAAGGCTCCAAAATGTTCCTTGCCAGTAGATTAAGCAGAATTGTATGCGGTCTTTTGCCGAAATCAAATTTCTGATTGTTGTCTGTATTCAAACAATCAAAATTAACATGCTGTATTCCCTCGTTGAACGTCTAGACAGGATAACAAGATTATATTCATGTTTAGGATACTAACATGAAACATGGATTTGCCTCAGTAACCAGAGTACGTCCATTACATGACACGATTCGGAAGGGAATAAATTTGGTTTTGCAAATTGTGTTAAAGCACACTAAGTTTAACTATTGTGAGATAGAAATTTAACAGCTTGCTTAACTTATACGCGCTGGTTAATTGTGAACACCATAACATTGCATTATTAATATGGGTATTTCGATTATTTTTGTTTTTTACATATTACATCACTTAGTTTGCACTTGCAACCGTGACTACTGGTAGCGTGAACAATAGAAAAGCCCAAGTGTGGAACAGTAAACTTTATTACCCAAAATTCACTCAACGTTACGGGGAACCACTATAATTATACAGGAAATGTAAAGAAGTTACGGTAACAGATATCTCCTAATTCTTTTTTACGAGCAGAGCACATGCGCGTTACTCTGAAAGTCAAGCGGAACGCGCCGTTATAGCAACAGTTCAAATTATGTTTGCGCACTACTAAGTCGATCGTTATCGAAATATGTTTTCCATTGTACACAGAGTGTGCATCGTAGACAGCTGTTTAATCGTGATCACGCGAATGAGCTCAGTTGAACGATGTATCTGGTCAGCAGTGCTGTATGGCTCTATCAGTTTTTGATTTTTCTCAGAGAATTGAGTACTGTTACGCAAGTAATAATTTGCTAAAGCAACATAGTGACACTTGCATACAATTAATACAACCATGTTCTTCAACACATAAGTTGAGCATCACTCATACTACAAAACGCACGTATTAATTATACTTTCAAACTACGTATATATGGACATTTTCCGCACAACTCTATATGTTTGAAAATATATTTCTTTTCGCGATATATATTTTCGTTCTAGTGACATACATTTGCATCGGTTAATCTGACAAAAGCAAATTTTTTCAATAGATATCAATTATTCCATGTTTTCGTATGTCTAACGTACTGTATTTTACTGCCGTACCATACCAATTGATATACACTGAAGTAGCGTGAACCCTTGTCTGCAATAAATTAAACCGTCTAGGCATAAGCTATTAGGAAAGCTGGTCGTATAATTGCTTGCTGAGCTTGATGACATTAATGCATAAAGGAAATTCAGAGCGTAAACCCTATCTGCATTTAGGTAGATCACACGGCTGTCGAGATATGCACCTCGGAACTGAAGCTCTCATTATTATTTAACCAAACGTAAAGAGAATCTTATTCCGTCGCTTACCAAAATAAGACCAAATGCGCGTAAATTACGTACCAGATTAGGTATAAACGCTGGTAAAAGCGACCATATAAAAAACCGGGTCAGAAAATGTACTGCAGAATTGCGATCAGTTTAGCGCAAACCATACCTTGTCTCATACCTGTCTCCAGGCAGATTGTGTCTGCAAATACCCAATACTATGCGTCAAGTTTGAACAAAAGCACTGCAGTTATATACTGTAAAATATGTTGCTTTCAATGTGCTGAACCACTTGCTGTGTCTCAAATATTCCCTGGACATTTTAACACTTCAGCGTACAGTTCTAATTAACTGCAGAAACGATTCACTGCAACCAGTCCATACACATTTTATGTGATTATTTTATTGTGCGCTAGCTACAATGAAGCCGACCAGTCGAAAGACGTAATTTCGAAGACATCATTCACAGAGATCAATCTTCCGTATTTTACTTTGTTGTATTCTCTGCATTTTGATAAGTTTGCCGAAGTTCAATCCGAAGGATGTCAAGTGAACTGCGAACGTCACATAACGAACCACAAAGACGTCTAACAGTCAAAGTGATTATCTATGATTCGTCGCCTAAAGTAGCTTTTGTTCACTATAGTGAAAAAGGTCTGCAAAGCGGAAGATGCGAAGATTCCTATTGTTTCGCAAGTATGTCCCTTTTGATTTTTGTCGTCCATTGATTTGTCCATGACTGCGTTTGCTTTATACATAGGTAAGTTATATCACGTACTTTTCATCGAATTTGCGTATTATGTGCAAAAGTTTGACTAAAAGCGTGCTTTCTTACACGGCAGTTTGGTACGCAGCATTCTCGGATATTCATTGGTGTTCGAGTCGTATATTTTGCGCAATTGGCTAGTTGCAGACGTAATGGTTGATTTCGTCGTCGATTTCTGGGCAGGAACGACGGATGCTTATATTTTTATAATTCCTGTAATGTTAGCTTAACTAGAATACAATGGATATTTATGTGATACAGACAGACGGAGACAAATCACAATATGCAAGTTTGGGACCGCCGGGTTTAAGGTCCCTTTTTGCCGCATTTTGCTGGCGTTCACAAATGGGGTGCTGATACTATATGTTAACTATACACTGGTTTTAGCTCTTTGTTTTAATATTAAGCATAAGTTCAGGCAAAATGGATCGCTTTCAGTTTGTTGCGTCTATTTGACAGCAATGCGGTTATGTACTTTCCACATAAATACATGTAGTCAGCTGTTCAGTGTGGTTCGTTTAACTTAGCTGTAGTTAAATTCAAATATTTCTTTTGAGATTTTTAGTTACGTCACTACAACTTTTCCCAATTTAATCATCGTTCTTATTTCAAAATATTTCAAATGCTGCCACGACCGCGTACACATTTTTTTACTTCCTACTAGTTTGTGAACCATGCCAATGCGTCATTCATGTTGGTAAATTTCTCTCGCCGAGCACGCTTGGACAGGTACACAATATCGCTTCACAATGTTCTGCGATTGAAGCCGACCGTTTGCAAACCAACTCGACAGAGTTCAATGCGCGACCTTTCTGGGTTTCACAATTGCCTTTGCTTATCGATCACGACATAACCTGGATTGAGGTGAAGTAAAGCTTTGATAAACGGTGTGGAATTCATGCTATTTTTGAGGTTTTAGAAGGTTTACTGATAAAAGTGCTGCTGCTGTTATAATGTATATCCAGTTAATGTAGTAAATAAGTCGCTGGATATTTCTATGAGCAACATGTTTTATGAAAGTAAGCTAAATGACATGCATTCGAAAATTAATTGCACGGAGGCTTGGGTTTCTGTGAAAAACTGTGCTGAAGGTGCGGTGAAAGGTGCAGCGATTTTGTTTGATAAACTATTCCGCGTTACTATACTTACAGGATAGCGATGGTAAATTCTTGTTGGATATGTGTACGCATGGAAATGTGCATCGAGAACATAGTATAGAAAATCTCAAATAACAGATGCTTCTAGTAAGCACGACCATAATATAGGAGTACACTGAGACATGTTTCTGATAAACAAGATGTTGTCTCTACGGAATAATAGAAAACAGTTAGCAATATATAGCAATTGTAATGATTAAATATATACTAGATCAGGACACGTTTTTACATTTACCGAATTGGATCCAGGCTTACGTTGATATGGTTTGCAATGACCCAGATGCACGTCCATTTAAGAATGTCGAAATTGTAATAATGAACAAAAGGAACATACATTGCAACTGCAATAATTAGCCTGATTGGTTAAAATTACTTTGTGTGTCCATTCTAAATTATTTACGGGTCTTAGATACCATAACTCCTCGAACACAATCAGATTTATAACTGTTAACCCACGTTCGACAAAAGGAAATATTGGTTAGCTGTAGATTCGAATAGAACTGTAGATGGTTATACAATATGTGAGCAAACCATACACCAGCATAATTCTTGTGATGGAAAAGAAGAGGCGAATAAGGAACTCCTCGGCTCAAGTACAAAAGCTGCTTCTGCTCACCCAAAGCTTGCGTAGTTCATTACGACAGAGCTTTTTATTCTTTTTCTACTGACATCGTGTCCCTGCGCAACTATGCAATTCGGTCCGTCACGCAGGGCGTGGCATGCAGCAGTTGCGTATCATGAGTGAAATTTTCGCCACCACTACCGTTTATCCAGTCTTAAGAATACTGATTTGCCTGGGTTTATGTAGTATCAGAACTATGCGGACCACATACAGATGCAACTGACCTTCTGCTAAATAGGTTGTAACGTTTTGGTGTTAATCACACTCCAAATCTCCCGGTCATACGCAAGCATGGCATACCGCGACCGAAGAAGCCGTGACACAGATATGATGTAGGTTAGAACCAGAGTGAACCCCAGCAAATTTCCATAGGTACGCCAATTGTCGAAGCATGCCAGGTGTTTAATTCACCATTGAATTCCACCAACCATTTTTGCCCAAGTTACATTAGCGTCTTAATTGGTGCCGTCACACAACAACCTAGCATACTCTCAGCATGTGAAGGACGACCATATAGGATATGTTGTAAAACGCTGTGCTGAGTCCGATACATATCACATCGGCCGATTACGCCAGATTCCCTGCTAGCAGTCAAATTTTTGCCGTCAAGTTACGATTACGGATGCATGAAAGACAATTAATGAAATGTTACTGTGTTGGCGTCAATAGATCATCCGTTTGGAGCGGTCTAGATGAACCATCTACACCATTTTCTCAACCGACGGGGCTAAAGTACTTGTCGTATACTTTGGCCTTTGATGTGGTCACGGCCAACCGGAGTCGGCTTTATCACCGAGCATTTTCAGTCGTTCACCAATGAACCCTAGCAACGTAACACCTTGAACAACTCAGGCACAACAGTCTAGAAGATAGCTGTTAGGGTCATGCAGTTGATAGAGTATTACATGTCAAGGGATTTGCTTTGTATATTTTGACTGGTAGTTATCACAAATATTCAACACTGCAAACTAGAATTTACAGTTCGTTAGTTGCGAGGCACGTCAAAGTCAGTGCAGTCACCAGGTTATTTTCAAACATAAAATTCAATTGCAATATCAATGGAGACGCAAGCTCCATAACTGATGTTGGGTGCTTTCCGTCCAACACACTAATATATATAAGTCACCTTTATGCTTAACGCGCCACTTCACTCCACTGCAGTTGTTTTCGGGGCGGCAATGGCAATGGTTGCGAGCTCATATTCTAAGTGCGACGTTTGCGCGTTTGCGCGTCCTTACAAACTGTTCGCTGCTTTTTAAACACACTGTGGTCAAAGACCAAGTTAAAGACAAGAGATTGGTCCCATGTTATGTGCTGCGCCAAGCAGACTTAGTATCTTCCTCGTCAAACGCATTTTGCTTGACCGGTCCATATTTCTGTAACATACCTGTTACACAAGGAGTTTACTTTAATGTTAGTGTTAAAGGTTCGTGGATAAGAAATTTAAACCCATATTGCTAACATCTAAGTTAAATTTAGCCTAAGCAGGAGAGTGTTTAACAATATATTATGCATGTTGGCCGACAGATGTGTTGCGCTGCCCTCGTTTAAACTACCATATTGACCTCTTAATTTTCTGTGATTAGTGGGACTTCAGATCAACATATTCGCGGAGAAGTGAAACCGCCAGAGTATTAAATAAGACAAATCGTATGGTTCCGTGGATGCGAAGCTAATCACAAAATGACACATTGGACTTCGATGTAACACGTCGAAAAGAAGCTATTCGCTACTGTGATGAATACAGCATCACCATTGTTCACAGGGATTTTTATGGTGAGCGCTTACCGGTATTACACTTTGAGTTGATCGACTGTAGATCCACGAAAGCACGAGTTGAGATAAAACTCATTGCGTGCTTATCTCATCGTACAACTATGTGCCTGTGAGTCCCATTACATCTGGTCCCTCAAACACAACAAAGCGTCTCAACTTATCGCGCATATTTGTGAGACTGCTGACTTTCGTAGGAACTGTAAATAAGCCGCAGAAAAACTACCGGGCGTGCATGTAGCTCGAGCGACCAATTCATCAAATTTCGCGTAACTGTTTTAACCGCTTAATCACTTGCAATATGTCATTTTGTTTCTTTTTCACGGGACTGTTGCTTTAGCTCGCTGACATCACAATTGAGGCGCCTTCAGGCAGCTGTATGTATACACGGAAGAATACGCAGCCTATTGTATCTCAGTCTAAATGGCCCAGACAGGTCTGTTTTGGACTGCCTTCGTCGGCAAAAGGTACCCGCAAACGGCGGTCCTTCACAACCGTTCTTTCGCCAAGGCGCATAACTTGTGTCCCTTTTACTCCAACCTCATCTCCATCAGGATGCCTATCAAGGTGGCTCTGTGTATCTCAATATCGTGACCGTAGCTTGCCCGAGAGCGTTGATCGATGGACTGAGAAGCTTGAAATACCATCAGATTTGATTGCCTCTTATCTTTAAATCCGTCTCTGCGGAAGAATGGCGGACTTGAGTTGTGCAGGCAGGCTGTTGATCAACAGTACAAGGCTTGGTTTCATTTCGCAGCTTCTTCTGTAGTTGAATTTTTGATGGCTCCTCAACTCTAAGACTTTCATACGGATCTTCAAATCTAGCAGGGCGCTATGGCAGTGGGTCATTAGGCTCAGTCTTTGTTCTGTTTCGTGAAAAGTTATCATGTTAGGTTAATGAAATGTCTGAGAAATGAGAACGAAGGGAAAGGCCGCGTTCAACCGCAGATAGAAATAAGACCAGTTTGAGTTACTGTATGTTTGCAAACATTTATAGACAAAATTTTCTGGTTGAGGTCCGCACCGCTGAACTTTGTATGTCTCTCTGTCTGCTTTCCACTGCGACAACCGTTATACAAAACTGAGATGAATTCATACCAATTGAAAGGCAAAAATATAAAAATTGGCAGAGGATCCAAGACAGGAAACCACCAAAGCCTGCACAACAAATAAATCACGTAATGGCATTTGCCAGATATTTACTAATTTTCAAGCAAGAATTACAAGGTTATTTTTCTGCAATTTTGTGTAGTGGGATAATAGTGACGTAAATTTCAATCCAGAGTTTGCAAGATTAGATTTGAAGTCTGTATAAATTTACCACCCAGAATGTTTCATAAATTAGAGTATAATACATAAAGTCAATGGAGCGGAATATTTCACCATACGACTAATATACTTTTGTATCCAAGATGAGAGTATTCCGATATGTCAGAAATGGTCTATGCAATCGGGAATAGCTATTCGCCTTTGTTAGCACTTTCTAACCCTAGACTAAGTGAACCATAATATTTATTATTCAAACAACTCTGCACAAGCAGGATTCATAGAAATCTATTCTACTCGTTGCACATACTACGAATTGAAGTGCAATCCTTGGAGCAAATTCTGGATGCGCAGCACTTCAGTCGAACAGATAATGAAATAATTCGGCGGTAAAATGCATAAGATTAAAAAATTGTTTATCATAATTTTAAGTATAATGTCATTATTTAGGGCCGTAATGTTAGCTAGTGAGCTAATTCGTTTAAGAAACTCCCGACCTGTGAACAGAATAAATTGTATAAATAAATATTTATTGGATAAGTGCAGACAATAGTAGAAACATAATTGGGTGAGTATGCGAGTGCCATGCATAAGGCAGTAGAGATGAAAACGCTCATACGGTTTAAACAATCAGAAACCATAAAAAATTACTAAACCCTAATGAATGCAGGTCATCAATTAACCCATCTTCACCATCTACGGTTGTCTACCGAAATAAGATGTCATGGTAATAATGTTTGCCAAGGCCGTGATCATTACTCGTTGTCGTCTTCATCTTTGTGTACCAAATTAGCTCCTAAGCTTCCATGGAGTTCGATATATTTGCCCCAGCTTGAACACGAACTGTGTGCTAACTAAGCAAAACTGTTTAAACTTTTACAGCCAAATCCACCAGAAGTCACGTTGCCATTACATGCCAAAAGCACGTCCACAATTTATCTAGCATGGAGCTGAGTCAGCTGAAACTTGAGGCGCTTGCACTGGAACTAAGAATTGCTTATCGAAGCTTCAGGCTGGATATAGGCATCTTGAGATCCAGTTTCAAATATTTATGCCACACTTAAAAGGAAATAACACTTACGTTGTCACTTGTTCATCTGTGGCAGCATTATATGAGTTACAAAACCAAATTTTAATATGTCTTGACTAAGAAACAACTAATACATCAAGGTATTAGGATCATATCCTGGTTTGATTATTTATAGACGCGACGAGTGCTCCGAATGGGTTCTGAAGTATAAACGCGACTACGTTTTCTAAATTTGGTCAAATTTGCAATGCAAGAGTAATTTATTTCGTGAAACGTACAGTAAGACAAACAGTCGCAAGATGAGCTTATAATCACTCATGTGTGGAATAAGCTGAATCCTATGAGCCTAACTGACTGCGCCCTATCAGAACAGCTAGCTCCCGTGGATTCTCCTCACCAAGTCTTTATTTACTAGCTGAAGTATATAAGCCACAAGTCCCTTTGCGTTTAAGAATGAACACATCGACCTCTGCTGTTCACTCGATTGTGAAATGGCCCGTGGAATCGCTTAAATCAGTGCACAAGGATGTGTGCACATACACCTTGAAGGGCACATTTGTATTTAGTGAAACGAGCGGGTTCATCGAAGTAAATAATTAAATGATGCTTCCTCTGAGCGTTGAGACATTTTTACGAATGATCCATTGATATCAAATCTGATTTTTTTGGGGCAACACTTAAACACAAAATACAAAATTATGAGTATTCCTGTGAGGAAACTAACATAATGAATAATTCAATGTACCCAAACATACATTTTTTGTACTTTTCGGAGCCTACTACTAAGACACCGACGGTATCCCGATGAGTTTCACTAAGAACCACTCCTTGCATGATAAAAATAATAAGCATATATAAAACTCACATTCTGAAAATTGCATTCTCCTCAGTTGACATTTCGAAATGAGCATAGAATGCATCATTTTTCTCTGAAAGAGAGCTTTGCGTGCGGAGAGCAATGTTTATTATTATAAGTAGTTGTTTGATGGAGAGCAATTGCGTGATAATGAGGAAACCAGTTAGCTTGCAAACTGCGTAGCCCAGTATTCGTACCCATAGCTCAGTGACTTAAGCTACTGGCTAGTTGGCACCTGCATCTATAGGTCATGAGTTCGATCCTCTAATGCGGGAATGACTGAATGCGCATCGCTGACAAGCACCAATAGGGCGAAAAGCGGCTGGTGCAATTCCGGACTAGAGTGTGTGTTGTATTTTGATAGCAGCTTGCAAGACAACATCACAAATACAAAGCAATATTAATTTACTTATTATAAGCAAATATATTCGACATTCGTCAAAAGGATAATGCGTTATGTAGCAGATTCATTATGTGTATGGGAGTGTGAAGTAAATTAGATATATAACAGGAAAGTTGGATAATAATGTCTGAAACTTAATCAGTTTTCATTCATTTGAAAGTTGGCATACTTGCATGTTTAATAAGAGAATGTAATGGTGCGGTAAGAGAAAAAATGAAGAAAGCGAATTAAGGTAGATAGATCCATTCCGAACTCTTTCCGAGTTCACACTTTTCAGTATGGCTGTAAAATATGCATAGTTGTGTAAGTAAAGTTCAAAGATTGTAGGAAAATGGTACGATGAATCTTAGCTTGCCATTCTTCTGAGCTACACCCGTCTTGATGCGCTTATAATTTATGTTAGCCAGAATGTTAGGAACGCCCCTCAGTCGCCATTTCTAGCTCTCATGTAACCTCAGTTTGCAGCGAATCTAAATTCGTGCCAAAATGATTTTCGGCGTTCTTTTATTTTCATATTCCTTTTACGATTGTTATTTTGTGTATCTCACATAAGTGCACACAAGTCCTCATAATTTTAGCTGTATTTGTCTATTCAGATATTTGCCATTTGCAGTCATATCTGCTGAGCTATTTATAATGAGTAGGCAGAAGCCAGGTGGCACTTGCGTTATATTCTCCGACACAGAAATATTGATGTTACATTCCACAGTAGTCAGGTAATTTTCTTCTCTTCTTCACTTGTTTTACATTTGATTAATTTAATATTACACCTCACGTCAAGTTTCGTTTGGTTTGTCAGTCTAGTGATACATGTGCTAGAAGTGGTCCAATAAACTGCTGCTTATTGACCTCTCCGATTAAGATCCGGAGCCGTGATTTGCCTAATTTCGTTACAAACTTAACGTGTTTACGGGTGAATAAGAAGCTCCATCATCAATCCACCTCCTACGTGTTATTGGTTCGCTGAGGTAGAAACGACGTTAGCAAACTGGATGAGGTTGAACAAATCAAGTACAACATACTTCGAACTGCTGTGTTTCATTTCCAAGACTTCACATGCAGTATCTCATAAAATATTACTATTCAGAGAAGTGCTACGCGATGCAATTCAGTGAATTACATGGGACTACATGTGGACAGTTTGGAGCTATCAAGCCTGTGTTGCATAAATACTGCACACTGGGGCAGTCGAAGCGGAATACTTACCAAGCTATATAATTCCTGATAAACTAAACGATTTCCCACACAAATTATTTGCATAATTCCACCAGTCCGTCAACAAGTGCACGATGAAACTCCACCCGAAAGAATAATTGATAATATATTACAGAATTGCTAGGATTCTGGACAAAAGTGCAAGGGGAAATTGTTCTAACATAACGGGTGCGGTGCCAAGACCATGAATGCTTGTGTACTTGATCTTCATACGGTGAACATCGCAAACCCGCAACGTCAAAGTCCTTTGATGGCAGTCGTTGAAGCTTTTAGTGCAATAGCTAAGTCACAGATTTTCAGCTGAACCTCAAATTAATACTAAGGCTACCGCTGTGAAATGCAACATACTTGTGCTTCTGGGGTTCGCCACAAAGAAAGTGGTCGCTGAAATGTGGTAAAATAGGCTAACTAATCCACATGCGCAGATAGGAATCTGCTCCACCGACTGATCTCACTCGATGTATGTCTATTACTAAGCTACTGCGCGATACAGAGAGCGATCAAACTACCTTTTACTTGGATCTAATTGGCATACTCTATGACGCTAATATGGACTCGATAATTGTCAGGCAAATTACTCGTCTTCGAAAGCAAGGCGAACAAATAATTCGGCTTAGGAGCAACATTCTAGTAAGCGAATTCACTCGAAGACTGATCTAGTCCCGCCTAAAGTTTCCGAAATTTTGGAAGATCCATGTACGTCCAGATCTGGAACTAGCAGACCGGGAGCAATTCAATCATGCCATTATTGACTTAACAAGATACAACTGTGACGGGAAACAAATCGCCATATTTTATAGTTTCGTGTGGTTTCCAAGAATCTGGGAAGAAATAATCAAAATACGCACACATTAAGCAATCCCGGCAATTCCTGCTGCGGCCTGCAAGTAGCCCCGTACTAAGGTTTGCAGTGTTATGAACAATCGCGATAGGCCACTGTCGTTCCGTTGCCACTGAGTGGCCACAGGTAGTGAGACTGTCCGATTTATTGCTACATTCAGAAGTATGCGCCCAGGAATTTGAATTCAGCGATTTCTCATGCTTGTGCTGCGATCGAGTAACGAATGCGCGCGATGGCGTCTTTCTCTACATTCAATCCTCCCTGAGGAAAATCTTGGGCACCAACCAAAATGACGATAGTATGTGTGAGCTACTCTGGTGATTTAACCACCTCAGGCGCAGAGAACTACTTGTGAGCGCATTTAGTCGCACTCTCAAGAAACATTCTTTGATTGGCTACATATGACTTTTGCGCTCAAATCAAGCTTCGGCACATTGGCTAATATAGGATGCCACTGGCTACCTAACTACTGTAATTATATCAAAGCTGGAGTACGGTTCGCCTGCCTAATTTACGGTCAACCAAAGCGAGCTACGAATATCGAATGGGTGTAACACGTTGCTACTAGGCACATCCCTAGTTTATGTGGTTTGCAGTATGAAGACCAGTGCAACAGAAGGCGACAATACATGGGTAAAGTTGGCCTAATAATGGACCACCGTATGTTACATATCTGTGACTTCTCTATGCGGAGGCGAATACTGCAATTACGAGGTCCCTGCAGCACTCGCGGACACAAATATAAACTTAAGGCGGTGGATGGGAAGCGTGTTACCCGCCCACCGTTTTTCGATCGGAAGGTGACAAATATTTGGAACAGTTGGTCTAACCATGTGATGGAGTCCACATCTGTGCAGCTGTTCAAAAGCTTGTCAGATTTTAATATTTAGATAGATATAAATAATAAATATATTATAGATATATATTATATATATATATATATATATATATATTTTATTGCTAGAGATTGTTATTTGACATGTATTGTCATATCCAATGGGTGCGCTCGTGTTATTTTCCTTATTGTCTGAATGCTGCAGTGCATTGCATCTGCAATTCGTGTACACTTATGAGCAACTATTTAATATATATAATATATAATTATATATATTATATTATATATATTTATATATATATATTTATTTATTTATATAATTTAATATATAATATATATTATATATATTATATGATAGATATTAAATACTTGATCCTAAGTGTACACGAATTGCAAATGCAATGCACTGCAGCATTCAGACAATAAGGAAAATAGCACGAGCGCACCCATTGGATATGACAATACATGTCAACTAACAATCTCTAGCAATAAAATTACAGATAACACGAACGAACAAGTGTTAAATGGGATAGGTGTTATGCAACCACATCTTCCGATACACATTGATATTTAAGCGTCTATGCGACAAAAGCTTAAATAAGCAGATTGGAACTGTGGATATTGCAGAACTCAAATCTTTGTACTATTATTCTTCAAAACAATCCTACTGCACACATTTGTTCTCTCCCTATCTATTCTCCGACCATGTTCCAAAAATTACATTCTAGTTCCTTGAAGTCAAGCGTGAACTCAGAGTTCTAAAGACAAAACGTCTAGCGGACACAATGTTTCGTTAACATTTTCGTGTGTGCAAATATCCCCAGAAGGCCCTTATCAGCACCTATTATTCGGTGCCTACACTGTGAAATTACTCGGGATATTCGAAGGCCTGTCAGGATACCACCCGCGTCAAAAATTGATCCACGAAACACCGTCCAAACACTTGTGCATCAGTAGTGCTGGATGTCTTTAAGCGACTTTTTGAGCCCTTTATCACAATAAACACGACATCTTGGGTAGATCTAAGTTTGTTTGCAGACCCCGACCATCCACTCTGGAGCCCGTAGCATAACTTGCTCACTCAATAGTACATTCATTGAATGCGACTTGCAACAATGTGCGGCGACGCTGCCTTGACTACAACAACATAATAATCAACTGATCAATAGTTTTAGCCAAATGTCTGCGTATAGTGTTCAACGAACATTGTGCAACTTGCTGAGCAGCTACCTCATATACTGCTCTCATTTTGCTCACTTATACAATAAACAATATCATACCCTAAATGCAGACTGATAAGGTTTAAAGGATCAATATCTTCCTATCTTGTTTTCTCTCTACACATCGAAATGCTTCAAAACCCCTTAAAATTTCTTTGGATGAAAGTTCGCTGTCGTCGTAGTGTTATGCAGCATTGCTCCAATTGCTATCTCAAAAACGGCTCGTTAAATATTGTTGGAAATTCATCAGCGGTGGTCTGCATACTGATCACTTATTCTCAGCGCTTCGGAATGCCGCAAGATAACTTGTTTTTCCTCGGAACAGACTAACATCAAAAAGTGACAAACGCTTCTCGCTTAAGGGTCGTACGGGACCACAGAATACCCAGCTAATCCACTAGTATTCACCTTTTTGATTAATTTATTTTATTTTTTATTAGTATTATTATTATTTATTATTATTATTATAACTATTTATGCTGTATAAGTTGGTTACTTATTTCTCGGTAGTGGATCCAAACAACACGTACATTTACGAGTAAATTCGAAAGTCAAAGCATGTTGTGTGATAGGGTGCACATTTTAGAGAAGATTATGATGTTAACGTTAGTCTGGCCACGATTATTTCAAAACGAATAGTACAATGCAGTTCTCAAAATACGTCCAACCATGCAACGAAACATAAAGGAGTTTTTAAATAATATTGAAACAGTATCCTAAGGGATGTCTTTCCCAATGAGTTCGTCTTCATACTGCGCGATCTCTATGATCTAACTCCGGCAGGGCTGCGGCTCATTGCAAGCTTTCGCCCATCTTGGTTTCTTCAGTAGATTTCTACAAGGATGACCTATAGCTACGCTCCTATTTAACGCTGCGATTTAGGATGCTGAAAGAACGTATGCGCCGATTTTTTGAACGCTGGCATTGAGCTCCGCCCAGGTAGTGGATTTGTTGATTTTTATCGCCTGAAAGTATGGTTTTGCTATGTGACGATCCACACGCCGTCCAACTTGCACTAAACCGCTTGACGATTGAAATATCAAAGCATGGTATGTAAATTCGACATCCAAATACAGGATTCTCTCTCGAAACCGGCAGGTTCCTATGTCAGCACAAAGTCAAGATGGTTAGGCACTGGAGGTTGTGGAGAAATTTCTCCACTTAGGAACTTGCATCGTTGCTGACAGGGCTTTTGGAAATGTGATTTCGATGCGCATCTCGAGAGCGCGATTTTCTTTTTGTTAAAGGCTGAGGCACTTGTGACGTAGCAACGACATTCCTCTCTTCATTAAAAATCTGGTCTATTGTGAAACTGTTCTTGCTGTACTGCTGTAGGTATGCGAGACCTGGCCCATTCGTAAACTTCACTTGTGCATACTATCCGTCTAGGGTGACAGCTGTCTGCTGTCCAGTGCCCACGTGTGGTGGTTGCACCACGTATGCATTATAAACGTTAGACATTATGTCGTGTGACCAGAAAGCCACTCGCTCAAGGAGCTCCTCTCACTGCATCGACTGCGGTGACTGGGGCATGTATTGCTCATGCCCGTTCAGCTTTAACCGCGTCATGCTTTGTTTGTGTTTGCTGGACAGGGCTGGGATAGACGGCCTGGTGAATAGCCTGCAACCTGGAGAAGCCGCAATATCAAGGTGAGGAAACAGTTTGCTTTGTGGGGTTGTTATCAACTATCTGTTTGGAGTCCTGTAGATGCGGATACTTGCTGGTTGAAGAACATGGAAGCCATTTGCAAGCCAACGGTGCAGTCAGATATGAATTAAATTGAAAGAATTGGTAGTATAATCAATTAATCCACAATATACATGTGTGAGCCAATAAAATACGGAGTTTTAAACCTAGACATGCATGAAGTCATGTTTCTTTATCGAAAGAACGAAAATGGTTTATTGAATGCTGAGCAGAAGGATATGTAAATCGGGTATGCATACATATGGTTAATTGTCGCAGTGTGAAGGTATGAACTGGAACCAGATGCAACCTCTTACGACAGAAACAACTTCCATAAACAAGACTATTTTGATGTATACAATATATTATGTTTTGCGTAAGATCGCTTTCAATTACAACAGTCAGTATAAGCAAAGCGAGAAGAAAGAAATAACTTGGAAGTTTATTTGTACAGTTAATTTTTGCCCTTCGTAAGTCTGCCATAATGTACGTTTTGTCTTTTAAAGCATTACGTAATATACAGAAATTAATTTGTACAGTACGTGCAATAAAATACATTTTTACAAACTTATACTAAGTGAAGTATCAAGATTAGTAGAAATATCTATCAGATTTGACCGATTGTTTTTGCATATAAATATATCCAGCAAATCTTACTTTTCGTTTATACGAAATTACATAGTTATCTTAAAAGCAAAGTGATGACATTTGATGTAATGGAACGTAGCATTTGGATAAACTTGCATGTTTAATGGACAAAATGTCAGCGAAAAGGAGACTAAGTTGCTAACAATCCGACGACCACTACCCAGATTGATCTCTGAGAAGTGCCTTAGAAATTTATCTCTGATGGACATCTGTTCACATTCCAATGGAAGGCTGCCTGTCAACGCAAATTTAGCTAGTCAAGAGGATATACGTAAAGTGCAAGTGTGTCCAGTTTAAAAGTTTATATATCAACCTATTTGGTCGTGCAAGTTCCATGGCATTACTATTTTGGGTATTAGAATTTTCTGCATATAGATACCCATAGCTTGCGTTGCCAGAACAAGTTCGATTGCCGTTATGACGATTTGAGAGCAATCGTAGTGCAGTCTATAGAAAAACGCAAGGTTTACACTCAGCATGTGCTTAGAAAATCGACATAAGTTTTCTCAAATTGTTGGCAACATTTTGCAAACAGTGGTAACTAAAGTTTTTGAACTTGTAGTTAGAATTAGACGACTTTTACTACCATTTAAATGACAGGATTATAAAAAGGATTTTGCTTGATTAAATTATGCTTGAAGCACTGACGTTTGAACAGGAGTTGGATATTGCATCAGATTCTCAGCTAGAGAAGGTGTAACCTTAAAAATATAATTTATAATATTCCTGTGGCAGCTATGAACAAAATAAGATCAATTTAAATAAAATGACTCTTGCATGAAGATATAATTTTTTAGGGTTACTGATTCTTAATGAACATCTCTCTTATAAACCTACTGCACTGCATTGATTGCCAAGGTATGTCAACAATGTCAAGAAAATAAATAACTGTGAAAGGTAACCAGCAGCCTCAGGCAAGTGGAGCAGGCTATAACCTTCAGGACAACATTAAATATTCCATATTCAAGCTGTTTTAAAGGAAAGGCTCATAACTGTTTCCAATATTAGCTGTCGTTAGCTTCCCCTAACACTTGTTGGCCCATTGGATGGTGGAGAAGCTACAACCAATGCGGCATATTATTCGCACATACGTGGCAGATACCTTTAAAATGCATTGAAAATTTAGCCAAACTAATGTTTACTGACAAAAATATGACATCAATTAACGGCCAGTGTCTGTTCATAAACAATGCGATGCACGCATGTAAGCGAACTGACTCGACAGCTACTCATGTATGCAACGTTGGCGGAAACTTTGATCAAACTGGTATTATATCGGAGCAATCTTAGCATTTAATCTAACTTCCATGGTGAAATTTATCCTCAAATGTGAATAACTTTATGGACCCCCGCTGACCTAAATCCGTACGACAGAATTGAAACGGGGCCTACTTAGAACACATCACAGAGACCGAAATTGGTGCATCTTAAGTTGGGGAAACTGTCTTATTTTACAAGTGAAATAGATGCTGCAAACTTACTGACAGCGTTTACTGTTGCTGGTGAGAATGATCAACCTATTTGCAAACATGATTTTAGCAAGCAATTATCTTTATTGGATATAGACGTTAGCCTCAACTCTGACGGATCAATCATTGACAATTTTCACATAAATCATACATGCTTTAAGAAACAGACAAAGTTTCACAGCGCAGAGCAGTAAGATTTCTCGTCTTTCTGGTGCGTAGCATTTGCATATCAGATAACGTCAATGAAGGATCACAGGTAATCAACAACACAATTAGAGAAAACAGCTATCCAGACATTTATACCTCATAACATCAGAAG
The DNA here is from genome assembly GCA_944474145.2 of Dicrocoelium dendriticum. Taxonomy (NCBI): domain Eukaryota; kingdom Metazoa; phylum Platyhelminthes; class Trematoda; order Plagiorchiida; family Dicrocoeliidae; genus Dicrocoelium; species Dicrocoelium dendriticum. Next base: position 16,352,961 of record OX104071.1, on the reverse strand, counting down.
GGGCATAAACTAAAGCAACCTTAAAGCGTCGCTTCTAAAATAGAGCGCCTTATGCACTTCTCATTGAGTAGAAATTCCACTAATGGTGCACTAACGCAAAAGTCCTAATAGCTGTCCTGAATACTGATTTCTCGATTAAGAATCAATAATTCAAAAATAAATTGTTTGTGTGAAAGCTAAAATGATGGAAATGGCTCGTGCACCCGTCCAAATATTTCTTATCAGTACTCGTGTTGCGTTGGTGTATGACACGTAGCCGGTAATGCGAAGCACCTATCCCGAAATTTGCTTTAGCAAATCCAAGCCCCGTTCCACAAAAGCGTTAGTAGATGACCATAAAGCTCCGTTATGTCAAACATCCTTGCCATTGTCCACAAAGCCTTGAAAACCACTGTAAGCTTATTTACTTATTAAATATAGACTGTAGGCAAGACTTTGGCAAACAGAACCGGTCAGCACCTGAGATTGTACACATCAACAACTTAAAGCCTTAACTATGTGCGCAAAAGCGGTACATGTATACTGTGCTACCACCACATTTAACAGACAATTTTGCCTAACCGCTTTAGGCAGCTGACTAATACTTTTGCATAGTCTACTTTTTGAAACTTCTTTTCTACTCTCTCACCGAGTATAACCTTTATAGCCTAATATAAGACTATCTAGTTGACTAATCAAATGATTTAAAACAAACATTTTATTCCGTTTAGAAGCCAACAGTCATATACTCCACGATCAAATTGTTTGTTCCGATGAAATTTCAATGCAAGTTAATTTTCACCCACTCGCATTTGGCCTAGATTTTTTGACTTGGAACAACAATTTTATGCTGGTCAGTGTATAAACAGACACAATTTTGAATAGCACATCCAACACAGGGGACAATGATTCAATATTCTCTGGTTGGTTCGCTGTATAACTCAATACAAAATTATTATATCCACACGCTCCGCTTACAGTCATTTTGTTTGCGTCAAATAGTGAATCAGCTTTTCCAAGTTATACTTTTTTAATATATATATATATATATAATTCAGAACATACATGCGCTGCAAATTTTTATTGACGGGACGAATAGTTTTCCATTTTATTGGCACTTTCCCATTGTTGTCCATCTTATGCTGAAGTTTTGTGGACCGCTCCGAACAAAGATCAGAGATGTCAGATAATGCATGCATCACCACATTAAAAAGAACACGGAAGCGTCAAGAAACAAACGATGATAATACTGGATAAATATGTAACAAAATATGTATGAGATAAAAAGTACCTGAGCAACCAAATTGATCAAGGAAATAGCGCCTACAAAACGCTACCCATAAATTCTCATCCATGCACAAAAGTCAAGTTCCTTAACAAACATTTAGAGTAAAAATCATTGTTCGTCTATATAAAACAAAATTCTTTTTCAAAATTGCATTTCGGTTAAGCGAGACAGCCAGAACTAATCCTAAAAATCTCTGGATGACATCTTTGATTTACTGGGACTTGGTTGTAGCACGCACCAGACAAATACTGCGGGCTAAGAAACCTAGCATTTGTTCATACGAGTATAAGACTTATGCTATGTGGTTGCAGACCGCTTTGTCTGTTGAAGATCATGGTGTGATGCACCCGCTTTTCTGCAAAAGTATTTTCGCAGCACTGCAATAACATTAATACGCTAAACAACGCAATCGGAAAATGGAATTTGCAAGATGGTAACATCTCGTGATCTCTGGTCACATGCAAACGAGCAACAGCTAAACGATCACAGAAGGAAACGAATCGGAAGTCCTAATTTTTGACTTAGTATAAAGATCACAGCATAATCAAACGTAATGGAGTATTTGCAGCAGTTCCTATTGAAATTTGGGTCTGGCGGCTGTTTTTCCTTCAATAGTATTTGCTGTGTTGATTAATGGCCACATTTTCAACGACCTTAAGCATTTTGACGTGTATTTTTTCAATGTTCCTTTTAAAACTCACTGATTTCAAGTGATCTGCTCATTATGACCTTAACAATCGAAGTGTTTGACATGTAAGTGTATAAGACCCGTCCTCATGTTTGCCCTCTCGTAGCGGCCTTAGCTCTCTTCGGAATTTGTTTTCCGAAAAGCTTACGAGGAAAGCGATCCATTCTGCCGAGGTAACCGGTTATGCGGGTGCGGACAAAGTCCCGGATATAATGCGTTGTGGCAGAAATATGTTAGGTGAGCTTGACCAGAGGTAATATTGACATTATGCTTGTCCTGGATGGAGCAGTTGTGCAAAGTTAAATCTTTTTGGATTCCTATGCGTGTGCGGAGGTTTCAGATCATGGGAAGCGTTTGCCTGGTTATTTAGGTATTAAAATTATAATTGCCAATCCGCTAAACGGGCTCAAACACAGATTAAATATTTAACGACCGGAGGTATTATGTTTAACGTTACATTACCATGTTTTTGCTTTTAAAACTGAAGTTAGGCTGACATTGTCAAGTTCTTAAATTCAAACACAATTTATGCGCAATACCTAATTTGTTCAGTGAACTAGCTTTACCAGAAATTTTTTTATCTTTCTGTTTTACATGCAGGCTGCTTTTGATATACTGGCCATTGTTCTGAAAGGCAAAATTATATTCCAGTAAGTGCACTAGTATACAAATCGCTTTATAAACCCTGCCTCTAGTAACGGGAAAATAATATATGCAACTTTGAATTAATAATTTCTGCATAATTTGCTTAAAATTGGCACCCAATCTGAAGTTGTAAATTATTATGTTTATTTATTACAGCTAGACGACATGATGTACCAAAACTTACGTTCCACAAACAGCGTGCTGTTACCACTATAATTATATGTTCAAATGTTAAACCTCGTTAATTGTCATAGACGTTCAAAACCATACAAAAAATAGTCTTTTTTATTTTTCCGGAATATAAAAATTACTTTTAACTTTCAACACCACGCAAATCGACAGGAGCAAGCCGTAACTGCCTGTAAAGGCTCAGATGCACAGAGCTTTAAAAAAAAAATTTGTAAACGGTAAACTACTGCAAATATTAACGCGCCGATTATAATTCCGAATAAGTTGAGGAATATTTAATTTGTTAATAGTTACTAGTTTATTTTAATGTTTTTAATTTTTAATTTATGTTAAGTTCATTTTAATTTTTAATTTTACAATAATATCGCCTGTGGTTAACTGCAGCTAAAAAGTTAAAAAGCATACGGTGTCGATAAAATAACGGAAAGTAAAGTGATTTCAGTAGCATCTGCTTGTAGTGCTTAGATTTCCCTGGAGTGTTTCAATCGTAGTGACTACAACGTTCATTGGTCACATTAATGGTGACCATTTCAGTATTAAAGCATACTTGAAAACGTCCGAGGCAGTTTATCCCTGAAAAAGTCAATGGGGTCAAAATGATCGAAGAACGGGCCTATAACTCTTTTGTTTATGTTTTGTTGTAGCCAAGCAAACCTCTGTTCGTGCCAACATTTTATACACCCCCAATTTATTTGTTGCTGATTGAACTTGGCAATTTAGTTTCAAACGTCAGGGAAATTATCTGACTTACCTTATCTGGATTCCAGCTGAAACTTGAGTAGTAGGCTAGTGGATGACATAATGATGAATGTTCACAATTCCGACTTTATTCGAGAAAATATTTCCCTACCAGAATCATAATGGTGCACTCAGTGGTCTCCGCGTGGTTCCTGTTGGCGGTTTGAGTTATGTTGCGAAGTAAGGCCAATCAGTGTCGGCTGTTCATTTATGTGCAGGAGTTACCGATAAATAAAAAACATTTTGCTTGCATGTTTTCGGAAATCCGCTGAGCTATTACTAGTACAATTATTAACGGTGACCATGCATCCCATGGTTTCACGTAGCCAGTGTACGCTCCACCTCATCGAATAAGTTCGAATAAAATATCACCTATTTATAAGAAGTCTTCATATTGAATGCAGCGTTTTGGGTCTTTTGTTGGTGTAAGTTTTCGTTGGTAGGTTTAATAGGCAATTTTTCTTTAAATTTTAATTGCCTATCCACATTTTTGTTGTTATTATGCTTGATTTACCCAAGCAAACAGGGAAAAACCTGTTATCTCTAAATCCACTGTGAAGCGTTGACAATGCAAGGAACGTCAGGTTATTTCTACAGCTTTACTTTGGTTCAGATATTGCCAACCTTCTAACGCAAAGCTAATAAGCAGGATTTAACTGGATACGCTCACATATCCTTACGATCGCCATTGTGTTTAGCATATTTCGTTGTTAATCGCCGCTAAATCCGAGATAACCGAATTATTGACTTAAAACAAGCTAAGAGACATTTTGAAGCCAAAACCTTAAATAAGCAGGCGGTCTTGGTTTCCAGAAGACCATATTGACGCCAATGTCAGGTGCCCGAGTAGCAAACAGCGATTTAGATTATTTTGACACACATCATGTTTCAGATGAGTGGATGACACTTCTATTCGATGTGAGGGAACTAAAAACCGGAAACGTGGTGTCCATCTGTGTATGAAAATTTGACATGTTTCTTAACCTTATAGACTTTCCTTATCAGCATAATAACCAGATGTTTATACTCTGCCTCTTGTGGATGTACATAAAGCTCACAGTTCTCGAAAACCACCGCAACGGCAGAGTTAATATTGTGCGTCAATCATTAACTCCAACATAGGCAGGAAAATTATGGATGGAATGACTTATCTGACTTAACTTCCGTTAAACTAAGTTATATGCTAACAGACACTGACATGTTTGTTTCCATTACAAAGCAATTTATTCCCAAACCTTGCATAATCAGATTGGATCCTTAAGATTTTGGATTGTTTGCGTTAACTGCTGACTGAATGACTGTAAAAACACAATGCAACATAGAATTAGATTGCTCTTGGGAGGTGTTGCAACTCATCATTAGACGTTACTCAACTGTTATCACGTTCATCCATCTAAGTTGCGAGATAATTTAAAAATCGTCCGGGAACTGTCTGGTTTTTAGCATTGTGCATTGTGGCCTTTACCTAGAATTTAATGTAATAATCAATTCACGAAAAGCGTTAAGCTGTCAGCGTGCGTAAAAGATTATATCTTTTTATAGTGATTCGAATAAAGAGAATATTGAAAATTAAACCAAAAGGGAATAAAGACTGAGCTGCTAGTTGTTCATCACTTGTCAACAGGACAACGGAAAGAATATGCCGAAGCATCGCCTATAATCAAACAGATATATCTAACATGGTTTAATCGCTCTTTGAATGTCTAGACAGGAAAATACCCGTCCGAGCAAATACTGTTACAGGAGTACTAAAAGTGTTAATTTATAATACTGCTACATATAAAAAATCTTGAAACTGGATTTACCTCAATAACCAGTGTACATCCATCAATTGACACGGTTCGGATTTCGTATAGAATTTTGGTTTGCATTTCGTGTTAAAACACACTAATATTAACTGCGGTAAGATAGACATTTAAAAGCTTGCTTACCTTATAAGCGCTGGTTTCGTTTAGTGAAAACCGTAAAATGCCATCATTCATATGAGTATTTCGATTATTGTTCTTTTATGCTTCGTATATCACTGTGTTTGCACATTCAACCGTGACTACTGGTAGGATTAACAGTACAAGAAGCCCAGGAGTTGAACAGTAAATTGTATTGCTCGAAATATAGTCAATGTTTCTGGAAACAAATATAATTATAAAGGAAATGTAGAGAAGATTGCAGTTTCTAACATCTCTTATTTTTCTTATTCAGGCATAGCACACGCACATGGCACTGAAAGGCAAGCGCAAAACGCCGTTACAGCAACGACTCAAATCATATTTGGGCACAACTGATTCGATCGTTATTGAAATATATTTGCTGTTATATTGTTTTTGCTGTTGTTGTACACATATTTTGCCAGCATACAACTGATGAAACATGATCACGTGAATGAGCTCATTTGTACGCTTTATCTGGTCAGCAATCGCGGTTCACTCTGCCTATGTTTCATTTTTCTCTGAGTTTCTGTGTATACTGTTGCACGGCTGTCGAAGCTCTAATTATCATTAAGCCAAAATTATGGAGAATCTTGTTCCGTTGCTTCCCAAATGAAGACCGATTGCGCATAAATTGCGTACCGGATTAGACATAAACGCTGGTAAAATCGACCATAAAACAACTTGGCTTAGAAAAATTACTGGAGAATTTCGTTCAATTTTGTGCACAATCATTCCTTGGAATACAGTTAATAAGTGTATCACACGTTTGTACTGTCATCATACTAAGGTCAAGAATCTCCATTATTTGCTTGCACAATTCTTCGAACGTTAGTTTAGATATATTTCGCCTCATACCTTGCGCTTTGGATAATACCTTTCGGCTTCGGTCATAGATGAACCAATCCCTATGAGACCCTCTACGGATCCATAAATCTAAACGCTTTTCATAAACCATCTTCCACCTCACACATATGTTGTAAGATGTAGTTGTTTTCTAAATCTGAAATAATGCAAGCGGCTATTTGGTAGAAGTTTTAAGAATGCTAATTCAAATGCGCATTTTTACAGGAACCTATATTTTCACTGGTAAATTTTGCTGCAAAAAAGTAGTACATTTATGCCCATTTTATAAGTTGTGTGCAGTTATTAAACCAGTTCGTCGTATTTTCACTAAAAATTATGTTTGTTTACTGCTGCGTCCACCGCAGTTTTTTGAGCACTAGTTACATATGCTTTTTTGAAACCGTTTGTAACGCCACCTGCACTGTCTTGCGTAGTACATATTTGATTTCAAAATAAAATGAAGTGAAAATTTCGTTCGTCGCTTTCTACCACAGAAGGTACCCAAACGTAATCCAAGTATGAAAAAATGTTCTTATAAAAACATTGCCCTGGCTGTACAAAAAACCGGAGGATGCCTTTTGAAATTGTGCAAAATACTCGTTAACCCAGATAGGTTTTGTAGAGTGACACAAATGTAATGATAATACTTGTTGCTCTTACTTTATTTCTTGTTCAGTTTAAAACCTTTAGTGGCAATATATAACTAAAAACCACTATTCGAAGCGCCAGCGTAGAATACGAACAATTGAATTATAGGAACTTAGAAATATATAGCGATGGCAATTCTAAGATCCATTAGGCAACGCTCATTTTCTTTCTTTAGTTAGATTGTGTCTGCAAATACCTAATACTATGTGTCAAGTTTGAACAAAACCTCTTCATTCATATACCGTAATTTATGTTGCTTTTCAATGTGCTAAAGTACTTGCTGTTTCTCAGATATTCCCTAGACATTTTAACACTTCAGCGTACATTTCTAATTAACTGCAGAAACGTTTCACTACAACCGGATCAGACACACCTAAGTGGTTATGCTATTGTACACTAGTTACAGTGGATTTAGTGAAGCTCAAATGTAAGAAAATCTCAGGTTGATATTTTTAGACAGCTTAGCGATGCATTCCGATTAATTTATCCTTGATTCTAAACGGGACATTTCCACATCCAACGCAGTGTCCTGGCTGATAAGAGTACTTCACAAATAACTAAAATTGAAATAAAAATAATACCTATTCGTCGCATGTCAACCTCATTTTAGTTATATATGAGTGGTTCTAAAGGACACAAAAAGTAAGGTGCCATGGAGTAAAACTGCATCTTGTTTTGTTTTCGTGGTCAGTTTATCATATTAATTCATTTTGTCATTTGCAAAATCGTTGCTATTGTAAACGACATAATATATTAATGTTTGTGTATAAGTCACGGTAATAACGTCATGGAAATGCATCTAGGAAAAATATGCAAAGCTACCTGGTAGACCCTGTATATCAATATAAATGCACTATGGTGATAAGATAAAACAAAAGAGAAATAATGCTTTCAAAAGGTTTGAATACAAATCGGTTTTGCTAGGCTTTTATTGTGGCAACGTTTCGCCCTTGACACAATAGCTTCTTCAGGCCAAGGGAGAAACGTTGCCAGAATGAAACCCTATCAAAACCGATTTGTATTCAAACCTTCTGAAATCATGTAACCCCAATCGGTTCCAAGCAAATTCCGAGAAATAATGCTTGTTTATCTTACAGTATTGGTCATTGGACGTGTTGAGCATGAGATAATTAAGAAATATTTTTGGGTATACAAAAAGCAAATTTCCTTTATATGATTGCAACATAATTTCGAGTTTTAACTTATTCGATTAAATGTGTTGTTGTGGAAAGCTGAAAATTATGTAGCCGGTTGTCGGTGCCAATATTTCGGAGAAATTTATAGTTCAGATATACAATAATAGGAATGTTTAAATAATGATAGCATAAGCGATTTTAGGCCGTGTGCTAGAGGTATGTCTTTCAATAATTGCACCGGAGTTGCTTCAGGAATAAACCGCGTGTTAGATTTAGTATAATGATTAGTCCTTGTAGATTGCAATTCCTGTTTTTCTTTTTATTATAGCTAATCAACGTTCGGTAATTTCGTGCTCCATAGGTTCAGATAAAACAAAAAATGTATTACAGTATCGCGATGAAAAAGTTGCCATATATGGATCCTTCGCAGCGCATCATTAAGACCACCAGTCTGAGGCACACAGTAGTTCAAGACATTCATCGCTGAACCGCTACAAAGCATAACATTTTGAAATATGTATATAATGTAATAGGTCCAGAGGCTTTTTCTGTAATAATTATGTTAGTTGTTTGACGGTGAATGATACGCAGCTGTATAATTCACACATATAGATCATGGGTTGCTTAATTACTATGCCTGAACCGATGTCAGGGTGACTGCTTTTCTGATGGCCTCTCGCCCAAGGCAGATATAGTGATTGAAGAAATACGTTTGCGAGCACAGTGTGGGTTGGAATATGTGGATCGTAATAGTACCTGCACAGGCACACTTATTTAACTGCCAACATTACCAATTTCTCTACGGAAACTGAAAAAGCAAAATAAAGGCATTAATGAGCTTAGTCCGGTGATTTGATTCGTACAGATGGGAAAAAATATATCTGGTGAGAACTGCGGTGCTGCTTTTCACCGCCAATTTAGGGCAGTTTAATCATCTAAATTTTCATTGTTTGTTGACTTACCTTTCCTTATTAATGCAATGCTCACTAACACAGATAAACGTGTCAAGTAGCTGTTACTAGGAATCGGTTGTAAAGTTGCTGCAGACAACCTTGGATAAGACTGTACTGGTAATATTTTTGGTATGATACTGTAGCGAAACGCTCAGTATGGTTAAGGCCAGTACTATCAAGAGTACAGTTGATTTAACCCGATAACCCATTGCTACTTCCACGTTTAACATTGCTTAAATTTGTCAACTTGCGGACCACGTCATACAAACGAATACTTGTTGAACTGACAGCGTCTTCAAAACTTACTATTTAACATCGACGAGAGACAACTGGTGTAATTTTTTCTAGGCATTAATAAACGATATGGATTGCTTATCTGTCTGTTGCACCCTGTTAGTGACATGTAATTGGTACACATTTGATGGGTGTTCTGGTTTTTTTAATTGGTACGCAGTTGCTTGCTTTATGACAAAGTTTATTGCAAATCCTATCTTAATGCCAATGCTAGCAAGTAGGTCAATTAACGAGTTCACCAGATTGTATTTGTTATTGTAAAACAGACGTTGTAAATACGTTTATTATATTTACAGATAGTAGTTTGGCTCAAGCATCCGCATCAATGCTCCATTTAGAAAGTAAGAAGAACTACAAGTTATGATTTAACGCAGAACACGGCTATTTGTTCAATAATTAAGTTTGCGTTTTTAAAGTTGATCTATATGTTTGGTGATCCCATCCTTCAAATACAAAGTCACTAGATTTCATTGGACGAGAGTAAAACTAGGAAAATCGTTATTGAATATCAAGGACATCTGTTGATTTGGCTTTCCACTACGTACATATTGAGTTATTGGCAGCATGACATTGGTGAACTAAGGACACTGTATTATAAACCGCAAGTCGTGTCGAATAAGGCGAAGCTAATAAATGATGTATGGATGATGTGAATAGTATATTAGCACAGTTTCGATCTGTCCCCTAAAACTCGGGGCAAATTTTGCTTCAATTTTACTAATCGACGTGTTAAAAAACCTAATGGTTAACTGTAATTCCAAAGTTAGGTTGGTTGCATTATACTTTTAGTTGTTACAACGGCATCAAAACGAGCAAAAACGACCAAAATTTTCAATTTTCTCTCTGATGTTCTTACTGAGATTGTCGAGCAAATGTAATTTATGCAACATTGCCAAAATTGCTTTAAGCATTAATATACCACAAGTTATATTGCTTCATATGTTTAGGCCTTCCCTGAGTAAATAACGTCCATTTGGATGCCGCATTGCATTTTTGTGTCAATATATATCCAAGTGGATTTAATTTAGAGATTTGTTTTTAGTCCCTTTATAATACAGTGATACCTCAAAACTGACCACCTCCATAGGTTGCCCACCTATCTTCGTTGGCAAATTGTTCATAAATTGAACGGTCAATAATTAAAACCTAGGGAACCATACATTTGTAACTTGACCCCCTCTGTATATTGGATGTTGACCATTGGGCTATGACCGTCAGTATTAGTTTGTCCTCCATAATTTACCATTTGCTTATTAGCCCGTTTGTTCCGATAATACGGTGTGCGGCAGAACAATAATACGCAAACTTTACGCTTGAGGATACCGCATGTATTATATAGGTAGACGGATGTGCGTGTTTGTCCCGGCAGTCAGCATTTTTGCGCTTATTACCTGGTTAAGGGATATCTAAAGTCCGGCCCGAGGTGCAAATTCGTCCGCGTTAAAGTTTCAACTGGTCTACGGCCCTATTAAGAAATAACACATTCAGGCTTGAACATTTTTCGTATATGTGTAATTTTTGTTAATTATCTTAATGTCAGACTACTATGACCCGATATTTGTTACCAAACAACCTGTGATCCTTTTTGCAGTATAGTTTTGTCATCCCCGATGTCGATCAATCACACTTTCACAATCAGATGTATACGTTGCTGTCAACCGCAGCACCAGATCATTAACGCCACATTTATTATCGAGCGTTTATCTGGCACAATTTGTTTTCGGCATGGGAGTGAAACTATTTGTGGTTAGTTATTGAATGTAATAAATGTTACGTAAATAGAATCATGGACATTAGATTTACTCCATGCTTTGAGCAGTTGAGGATGTCATTCCGAGTACTACAACATTATGACCTAAAGAAAAGCCCTCAACGAGCTAAGTTTGAAGGATAAGATTAGTCTGCTATATTTTCTGGAAAGCGATGGCCAAAGAAAATCTTCAGAGCATTTGATGTTAGCAAGCTAACTGTTATCAATATTCAAAGATGCAAACAAGAATGCTTGGAGACAAAATCCAATGAAATGGATCTACAGTGGAAGAGGCGGAAAGGACGATGAAGTCAATGTGGCCAATTTGCGCTGGTTCAAAAAACGAAAGTAGTTAGGACTAAAAATTCTAGATCGCAGATGCAAGTACTTAGGTTTCCAGGTTTCCAGGTGTCCATTATTTTGCTAGCGACATTTAAACTCTGACATGAAATTTTTCAGTTCAATTTCGTGAATCCGATGAAGTGCCAGAAGAGTTTGTACAAAAGTTGATGGGAATATTTTCTAAATTCATCATCCATTTCAACCACGATAAAGTTCACCCTGACCAGTGCGATCTCTTTTTCAATGTGATATCTTACTAAAGTCATATTATAAAACCTGACAAGTGTAAGACTAGAAAACACACCAAGGTCAAGTTTCCAGTTCTACCTCAAGTGTGGACAAGCTAAAACGTCTGGTCATTTGTAAATCAGCTGGATAACATCCCTTTGACATAGTAAATCCTAAGAATCCATTAGACACAAGGTATTCATATGTATCTGTATAGATATCTGCCGCGGCTTCTGATCAGTAGATACGATGTATTGAATAATAAAGGATGATGAAACGCTACGGTATCCTAACGGTGCGCATTGTCCTAGACGCACACTTACTAATACTACAATATTCTGCCTCTAAAAATTACCTCACAAGTTCAATCTCTAGACAAACGAATCACCGAAACATTCAAGTTGCGATACAGAGCCCAGCTCACGCAGTAAGGTAGGGAGAAATTGCTTTTTGATGATTTTCACGTGAAACGAACTTCGTCCATTGCTTCACTTGATACCATGGACGTTGTGCTGTGAATAAGTTCCGCTTGGTTCGGAAATAATTAGGAAGTGTTTGGGTGAAGCCGGTTTCTTTCCACCTCTCGAGCGGAATGCCATCAATATATTTGATGCTCCAAGTTAAACATCATATTTAGACGAAATTTAATGCGTTTTTTGAAATTGATATCGAGTTGGTAGTTTACACTGAACCACAAGCGAAAGCAAATATTTTATGAGTTAATGACCGCGATACTTTCCCAGGGGAACGAAGAAAAACACTTGATGATGCTGACAAATAAGTGGAACTGAGTGACAGTGATTTTGAAATCGCAGAAACTACAGAACAACTAACATTTATACATTTTTAATGCAAATAAAAGCATTTGCTTTGTAAAACGTGTAAAGCACGCTGAGTATTGTACTTTGTGTTTACAGCATTCTTCAATTAGCTTTATGATAAGAGAAAGAAAAAACCAATGTGTTTTATTGCAATAATCCTTAAACTTGTGAAATGCACATTGTGATTTGATTTATTATAAAACAGTGCTTTAACTGCTTTTTTCGTTACGTAATGGCTAGTCTCATGTGTCCGAAATAGCATAATGTTGATTTAAATATTACAAGATGCTACTAACAACATGGGACTAGTCTACGTTACGTTTTGGCATAAAACCTCCGTATGTTGTCCACCTTTTTATATTGACCGCTTTGTTCCAGTCTCTTGACTGGGTTAACAACAGTGGCTTTAATGCATGGGTTTGCTTGTATTGCCATACAGTTTTTGCTAAAGACCTTGGCTTGAACAGTGTGATTGAAGTGTCGCGGATAGCGCATAGTACATGGAGAATGTCTACCTGCAATTAGATTTTGCGATGGAAGCCATTCGACATTGACAACTTATGTACAGTGGCATTTGTATTGTTCTCCTTTCTAGCTAAAATATCCCAGTAATGAGTATAACCGCTTCGCTGTGAAGGCAAAACGACCGTTTCTCGACATACCGTAAAGAATAGATCAGTCTGATCATTGTAGGATTAAATCAGTTCCATTGTCCATCTGTTCTGCATGATTTATATTTTATCTTCCGAATTGGCACTATTAAAGCGGACATTAACTGATATTAGAAATACTTCCGAGCGGTGAATATCTGTGTTATCCGAAGATGGTTTCTTTCAGCAAGCATCAGATATTCTTCGCATAACTGCTTCAAATTGCAATTTGTTGACCCTGCTCAACTTTCTTTAAACGGTTAATAAATGCTTGATTTCGAACTAAAGTGCAGCAGATTAAATAAATAAAATTATAAGTTTCACTGATGTGTGACGCAGCTTACTGAAGTTGGATTACACTACCACGGTATTTAGTGGATACAGACAATGAATCTTCTAACCTCCAAATGTATATTTTGATTGTCTACGTTAACAAAGAATATGTGAGTTGATGTCCTCTAGTAGACATCAAAAGTTTGGAGCTTTGCTTATATTGTAAATGGTTTATTTATTTTCCTGTTATCTTACGTACTTAGCTAATCACCATATGATATATTCCTGAGAGGATATTAGGTGTTATTTATTCCGTTAACCGCACTAGCTTCCATATCAGATAATACTCAGTTCTAGGAAAGGCATCAGTCTACATTTTTAGCTCGTTGGTCAAAATCGATAATCCGCATGCATAAAAAATTCACTACAGCAATTTTTAAATACAAAGCCATACTAAGCATCGCTTATATGGGTTTGTAGTCCTTTTGGAACATCGTTGTAATGTGCGACATTCGCAAAATGCATGGCACTGAAAGATAAGACAACTGTGCCTCATCTCTTAAAAACCTGTCGGTCCAAGTCAATCCGCCGTGGCTTTTTGGCACAAGCTGCTGACTGGTGGTGCATGCCGCATCTGGTCATATTTTAGTGGATCCGATCGATGCGCACTATTGATAATACCCCACAGCTTGTAACCACGGTCCAGTGCTTCTATGTATGTAGGAAAATAGTGCTTTCGAAGTAGGCGCGACGGTTAAGCGAACAGGCTGTATTTGGGATCAACTTGATAATTACACAATAACGTTTAGTGTCACGTAAACGCTTCCAATACTTTCTTTCACTAATGCAATTACAGTGCACATATATTCGTTTAGCACCGGTTGCAAAGTTTTCGAAAAGAACATTTACTTGTATAAGTCTGAGAAGTCACCGCAATTTGCGATGTTTTTGCTTTAAAATACTTAAAGTATTGAATGTGCGTTTGTTTACTCTAAACTTATGCTAATAATTTTGAGGATTGCTACAATATTGGAGATAAGTTGTGCATGAAGAAAATATATTTACTCATTCATTATTCATTAATACTACGAAGTTACCGTATGATATGGCATGTTTTAATGGTTAGCATAGTATAAATATCATAAACTTCCTAATAAATATAGGTAGAACCAAACAAATAAAGGACTTTGACGGTTATTGGATCAAAACGTCTCAGTATGTCCATTGTGGCACATGATTTTATGGTCAGTGTTATGCATAAACCTACACTTGAGTTGTCCACAAATTTTGCAATTTGGACCACATTTTCGAGGTAAAAACATGTTCTGCTATATGCAGTCTGACCTCTAGGTAATTGCCAAAATTGACATATGTTTTGGGTTATTATAGTAAGTTGTTAGTTTTCATGATGAAACTGAGATCCTGACTGTAGTAAACTGGTCAGGTCAGACACAAAGGCGATTGTTTTGATACATAAGATGTAACTTAGGTGCGGATCACGTAGAGTCATATTAAAACGGTTATTGTTGAAATTCGAAATCGCGGATGTCTTCCTACCTAAGTTAGTTAAGCCAAACAAGCAGAGCCGTATCTTTGCAAATATTCGAACATCATTTTATCTGCCTTTATAAGAAGGGTGGTAAATTTCATGTGTTAGAGCTGTTGTTGCGGACTGCGACATTCAAGTTCATTTAAAATTCCAAAGAGCTCTAGTAACAGGTGGCCTGAAAGCATCGTTAGTATCTAAAGATAAATAAAAAGATGACAGCCTGATTTTATTTTCTTCACTTGCAATTTCCGGACACGGCATTAGATATCAATCAGCCTGTTGTATAATATCTGGGACATACTTCTGTATTGATTGGCATTTATGTTACTTTCTGGAAGATTTGTAAGGAATTTCTGTAGAAAAGTCGCAAAGCATTTATAAAGGATTGGATGTGTGAATGCTATATGATTACCACTGCACTTTGACAAAAATACTCGTGTTCAAGATGCTTAAGTGCTGTGCAATATAAAAGAAAATTCCAAAAGCAACTAGCCAAGCAGAATCAAGTGGTTCTAGTATCGAACGTTTTTATATCCAATGAATAGTCCTATTTATTTTCTAACATTGTAGATGCAATGAAATGCAATATTTCGACTAAGCCAACTTAAATCAATGCAATACATAAGATCTCCGGATTCACATTTGATGTCAAATTAAAGCTGATGAAAATGACGATGAATCCGGGCTTCAGAGCTAAGATGTTTGCCAGATTTAATAATTTGTTTTACAACATGGCCACACCTAATATGTTTGGCACAACTAATTTGCTAATACACGATACAGTGGCGTTTTCTGACTTTGCTCCAAACTTTGCTGACTTTGTTGCAGAAAATGCTAAAAATCCTTTGAGCTCGCCGGTCATGTTTGAAACACCGTCAGTAATTACTCCGAAAGATTTTGCATAATTGTCCAATGTCACTGCATGCAAAAGAAACAAAAGCAAATAAAGGTATTCCTGTTTTTTGGTACTTCAGGCCATATAAGTCAAGTAAATCCTCAGGTACACATGTCAGTTTAATTACTTTAAGAAATGAGAAACTGGATAGTGTTATACACATCAGTGTTTAATCACACAATATTATATTCAGATTTTGCACATATGTTTCTGATTGTCTTTTACTGTCCGATACGTCTTCACTACTTCTAACCACATGGTTGCGTACCAGGCAAATATAAGCAAATTTTGCTTCCTTCTGGACAGTTAATTTCCACAAATCTTCTCATACTTGCTTTGACAAATTCGCTATTAATAAATGGATTGGAATTTTGCTTACCGTGCTTTTACCGAAACTTTTGACTGGCGAATTCTCGCAAAAACCGTTTGTTATTACTTTGATGTCCAACATTCTACCCTTTGCGGACAACCTTAAAATTTAGCTTGCAATCAAACGAATAGATGACCAAATAGCACTTCAACGTGATCTACGTTTCGCGATCGAGAACATGCTTGGGCTTAACTTTGGCAAATCAAAAGGACAGCATGCTCCAAAATAGCTCCCTCCAACACATCCGGGTGTGCGTTTTCATAAATTGTGCACTGGGTACTGATTTAGGACGTTCTCGGACGCTCAAAGCAATATGGAATGGCAGTGAACAAGACCACTCGACAATTAAGATTATTGCAGAGGGCGTTTGGCCGGTTTGATCCAACTTTTCATTCGGAAAGGCTAAACGCTTATGTGTGCCTACAAGTGAATTCCTCCCTGCAGAAAGGGCATCCGTTGCAAACACACGAACACACTGCTACTAGAAGCCACAATGGAGGGCGACAAATATGGTAAGTAATTTATCCAATTCCTTTAGAATTCGATGCGAATTTCTTCAAGAGATTTTATCAAACAAAATCGTCTATTGCGAGGTAACATATTTGTCTGTTGAATCCTGAAGGAATCTAAGTAACCACGCTGACCCTTATATAATTTTAGCCATAACCCTTCAAATCAAGCCAAACACTTGATTTTGGTGACACCCTATAGCCGGTTAGAACGCTGCTGAAACTGTTATCGTTTCGTGTATCTTAGGCTTCGAACTTAATTATGCATTTTGCCATATCTGCGCATTCGCATTCTACATCCACAACTCGCCTTTATGATGCATCAGCTGTCTGCTATAAATGATGTAACCTAATTTACTGGGACAGGCGACAATGTAAATAAACCGTGAGTATTATTGCAATTTGCGGTAAACTCGCCGCTACGCAAGTTGTTTGCTTAGACTAATATACTTCTGATATCACACTTTATATAGGAAAAACCAATAAGTCTTTTTTATATAAGTGTTAAATCCATTGTTCCATATTATGTTGCCAAGTGAATGGACGACCGCCGCCTGGTCTTTTCCAGTCGAGTCTTGCAGGAGCCAACAGAGTGCGTTAGGGTAAGTGCTCAGCACGTAAACACAGGACGTGGCAGAGCCATTTTAACTGGCGCTGTAAAATGACCTTGTTTAAGGGACACTCATATTCTCCAAAACGCCACGTGTGCGTTTACAGTTGTGTACAGGCGGCATTAAAAGCACACGCATAATCAATTCTCCTCAAGTACCCATTATCGAAAAGCCGAAAGCTGGAGCATGTCAACTAGGCGAACTGGTCATAAGTTACTGTCAAATAGCAACACTGATTGAAAGGTCGCATTGTGACCAGGACGCATTACCAAGAAGGATACAGCCGACAAGGCTGCAAGTGTTGCATGTAGAAAATGTAGACCGGACTTTAGTGATAGTTCTAAGTTTTTCTTGACGTAAGCGCGACTAACCGTTTGGTGGTTGCCTATTTATATAAAACTGTCAAAGTGATCAAGCTGTGTCTCCGAGATTGAGAAAGGGAACGGAAGATTGCCACACCTGGAGCAGCACTTTGCATTTAGGCTAGGCTAAGCACGTTTCTAATACATCAAAGGTTTATACTGGTTTGCATACTCTTTTTTCGTTACCAAGTATCGTGAAGTCATTAGCATAAGCTAATACAGTAACTCGCTTATCTAGTAGTAGTTGCAGACCAAAATGTTGTTAACCCACTAGGACCACTTCACCGCAAAATTGAAGGAGAACGATGACATAGGGTAGCCATCATACGCCGCTATTAAAATAAACACAAGAAGAATTTGCCATGGAGTCACAATCTGACGGATGCGTGAATGCAGAGTGCGAGCAGGATGGTAGTGTGTATTTCGGGACCGCCTTTCTTAACAAGCAAAGCAAAAGCGCAGGTCGATCAGTCGAGTAATGCGTCATCAATGCCCAAGGATGCATCGATTATATGCCTCTGTGAGAGACGGCGATTTTCGGAAAGTTTGGGGAGCATGAAGCTTTGTTAAACACACAAGATCAGGTCGGAAGTTTACTTGTTATTCAGGGTACTGCGCTTACAAGTCACGGATATTGTACGAAGTATATTGGATGTCAATTGATTGGAAGCGACTGAAATAAGGGTATATAATGCTGCAAACTTCTTAACACACAGGACAATAACTGACTCGCCCCATGACGAAAATAGTTTACTTTTTACCATAGTTTATAAAATCAATGTAGCTAGCTAGCTGGGGCCACCTTATTTAAGCAGCTCTGTAAGACGTCCATCTAAGATAGCAGCCTTTAATTGCTTCAAATTCCTAATCGTAAGAAAAGCTTCTGTTTCACTTTATGAATACATGTAACCACCCAGTGTGAGCAGCTGGGTCGTGTATGGTATAATATTGACGGCGTCGTTCAAATAAAATAGGCCTGCAAATGTTCGTTCCAACGATCGAAACGTCGTTGTATGTTATAAAACGAACCGGAAGCTTCGTATATTGCATCTCTGACAACGAAGTTCCTGTGTCAAGTGGAACAAATGAGCTGGAAGAGCCCGCGAATATCTTCAGATATGACAGAATTCTGGATATTCAAAATATGTTGAAACTACAAGTCTTCGCAGTGACTGCGTAGGCCGACTAGTACAAGGTGCACTTCGTTCTGATTAAACTCCACTACATTACAACTGATGTGTTCAACTAAATCCATGAATGAATAAGAAGGCATAGTATGAACACAGACTAATTGTCCGGAGGCAAAAGTGGTCCTCTTAGTATGAACGTCCAGTGTTCATCTATGCATCCTGTGGGTGGCGGCTAAATCCATGTTCAAGTGAAGCTTAATTGCTCTGTTAATTTTTGGAGACCCTCAGATGTGCATGAACAGTTTTGCAAAGATAAGAGCATGGTTTGTGTCTAGAAATTTAGCCGAGATTGGACTGCAATCATTTACACTACTGCGCCATCTGTACCTAGCTACGATGTTGTTAACCCGGGACAATGATTGCAATGAAGATAACGGGTAGCAGGTGAAGGTACTTTTGCGCGAATATCTGAAGATGGTGCTCGAGAGAAACATTCGATTGTCTTTCTCCATTTTATGAGCAGCGTACATCGAGGGGAAATCAGTAAAACGTTGAATTTATACGACGCTATGCGAACAATCCCTGCGTTTAGGTCCCCAACAACAACAACAATGTCGTAGCTGTAAGCACTGCTCAAAAGCTTGTGACGTTTAACATAAAAATCATACTTGACCGAGCCACAACTACAGACATTTGAAGTAAAAGCTGCGACCACAAATAAGTTGCGTTTATTCGCACGATATCTGTTGATCTTGCACGATCCCCAAATCCTAACGGCATATACCTGGCTTTTAATCGAGATCCAGTTCAGCAGTGCAGCCTGAGCATCGCTAATTAGTGCTGCACAAACACGGACTAATTCTGCAGCCACTGCTACTCTGTCACTAGATATCCGTATATGAAATATGGCTCCGTGGTCTGCGGTGGAACTCAACTAAATCACAATATCCAATTGCTTAACTAGGGCTCAAAAACATAGCATATATTGATGGCCTGGTATTTCGAGGTGAGTGGGGAATCGGTCTGTTGCCCAGCTGTATGAGTGTAAGTATACTGAATCATGCCAGGCGGAACGAAGACAGAAGCCAAAGGTGGGGC
Organism: Dicrocoelium dendriticum; assembly: GCA_944474145.2. Classification (NCBI taxonomy): domain Eukaryota; kingdom Metazoa; phylum Platyhelminthes; class Trematoda; order Plagiorchiida; family Dicrocoeliidae; genus Dicrocoelium; species Dicrocoelium dendriticum. The sequence continues at coordinate 16,333,044 of OX104071.1, read as the reverse complement.
ACTGTGCCTGCTGTGGGGGCATCCAAGGGACCAATAGAAGAATTATTATAGAAATAGGCATAATCAGGCAGCGGTTAATTTCATTTGCGACAAATGTACGGGTGAACTGTAGTGTGTGAGCAGCGAAAACAAATGTGGTTAAGCACAGAATAGCAGAAGAACATCCCATGATTTTGTCAGTTGTCTGATGTGATATATTCGGCTAAAGTGAAGAACTTAGTTGTCGCATGGGATACCTCTCCGAGCTTCACACTAAAAGCCTACCAGAAAAGCAACGTAATTAATTAGGTAATCGCGACAATTAGGATATTATAAACAGGGGACTAATCCTTCTATTAAACTTAGGACAAATTTCTTGGAATTCACTGCACTACAACAGTGAATAAAGGACGATTACCATATTTAGTGACGAGTCACATACACCAGTTAACAGCTTTGTCAAACAGACACATGTGACTCTTAATAGGAAGAACGCCTGTCAGGCGAAAATCAGCCCCATGCTGAAATACTACCGCCTTGACATTTGCTGCAGCAAGGTATAGATGAAACAATCAGATGGCAACGTGACTATTTCGTCAGGACAGCCATGGTATGGTTTGTGCCTTTTTTGTTACAATCGTATCGGTTAGTGGCACAAAAATTTACGGGGTAATGTTCGTTATATTGTGAACTGATATGCTGTGCGTACATTATAATTAATGTGATGTAGTACACGTCCCAGTATATGGGAGTAATGTTCATAAAGATTGCTTTTTAGACAGGAATTTTCGTTTCAATGCTGCTGTGTAGAGTTTTAGCTCATTGTGTAAAATCAAAACAAATGCGTGAAACGAATAACTTTTTATAAAGAAACTTGACGGCGTATATTTGCGCTACCATCCTAAATGTGATACGTACCAATTTAAGGAGGAGTTTCCGACTGCGCTTTTAAAGTAGTGACATGGGACAATTACGCAAAATTTTTCTGAAGTAATTACTTTTGTTGCACCTATTTTACTTCGTGCCATTACAGTCATATAAATAAACTGGCAGATGATAACCAACTATAAAATATAAATAAATTACATTATTTGTAGCTATAAATGAATACAGCATAGAATAATTTAGAATTACAGCCATACCTGAGGAATTGTATAGGATAATATTGGCATTACAACGCTAATGGGTATCGATTTATGTAAGCCGCCTTGCGTTTTCTGTCGCAAGCCCAACACCTTAAGTTAAATACCTTTTAGAAAAATCAGTCTAACTGCACAGCCCAACCGTCTGGACGATTGTTCTTGAATTGGAACAATGGAACCATGGTTTATTACGGGTAAATATGCGTTGCTTAACAAGTCCCATAGGATGAAAATTATTGTGGTAATCAATTGCATGATAAAATGAAAAGCGTTGCGGTGGACTCACCAGAGACTTATGTGGAGTAGCGAAGATTTTTGCGTATTAAACATATAAATCCATAAATCCATTAGTTAGGCGTTTGGCAAGACACCGTTTGATTGCGTTTTGCAGCCCCTGGCTAACAGGTCGTAAAATAAAATGTAAGTGAGACAATGCGTCGTCAACACCTATTCTAAATATCGCCAGATTTGGAGCAGCGATGACATAAATAGGGAGGGCGTTCCAAGGCTGGCACACACGGAGAGAGAAAAAAATATCTACGGCATTCAAGCCGGCTATACTGAATTGTCAGTTTCAGAGGGTGAGCTCTTAGTTTAGTGTTGTGGTTCAATTCCAGCAGCGGACGGCAAATATGGTTTGGGTTCTTCAGAATCTGGTAAACAAATATGAGATCCCCCGCAAAAGCTGATATCGACTCCTGTAGATCTTTAGAGATTTCAGTCTAAGCTGATAGTGCAGATGAAAGTAGCCCCTGACATCTTGGTTGCCATAAGTCGAGGAGTCTCGAGAGCACCGGGATCCTGTTTCTGCTACGGATGCCACACCTGAATAGCTTATTCAACGTGAGGGCGCAAGTAGGGGTTAAGCATTTGGGGAAAGATTAATTGTTCAAACCGACCGAAGGCTCTGCGAAAAGGCCGAAGTGTTGATGTCCGGTTCTCCTCGCCTTCTCTGCTTATTTTAAAAACCCGAGATCTTCCTGTACCAATACACCCAGATCACGCTCCTGAAAAACCTTTGCCAAGGTGTGATCTCCGGTTGGTGAAGCAGATGCATTACTTTGCACTTATCTATGTCAATTGAAGTTTGTTCCTCTTTGGCTATTCCTAAATTCAATCAAATTCATGTTGGAGCGGATCCTGATCTGGCTTGTTGCTAATCGCCCGCCATATCTTGACGTCATCGGCGAAAAGCAGGAACTTTGAGAAGATGACCCTTGCCTGGTCGTTGATAAACACGAGGAAAAAAACGCGGCCAAAGGACTGATCCTTGTGGGACACAACATTCCACCTCAATTTGGTTGGAAAGTTATCCCATAACGCGTACTTGAAGCTTTCGTTGGTAAAGGAAGTTGCCGATCCAACCAACTACAGGAGCTCCGATACCGTAACTCTGTAGTCTTTGAAGTATGATACGGTGATCAAGGCGGTCGAAAGATTTGGTGAAGTCCAGATAGAGGACGTCAACTTCGACCCCATCATCGGCCACTTCCGTGCAACTACCTCGTGCAATAAATTGGTTGGTGGTGCATGACCGGTGTTGACGGAAGCCATGCTGTTTCGGTACCAAGGTGTTGCATTTTTATAGGTAGTCCATTAAAGCCTCAGCGACGACTGCTCCCATCACCTTCGCGAGCACAGGAGGAGAGTCACTGGACGATAGTTTGCAGGATCTGAACGGCTATCGCCTTTACAAATAGGGGTTATAATGCCACTCGTCCACATAGTGGGGGCTTGTTGTTCATGAAAGCACCTTTGAAAGAACTGTGCCAGTGGTTCAGTTAGCTTGGTGGCCGTAGCCTTCAGTGCCTTCGGGCGGATGTTGTCTGCTCCCGGAGAACTATGCTCACGCAGTGAGAGTAACTTCCTCAGAACAACTGATGGGTCGAAAGTAACATTTGTAAAAAAGGTGCCGGTAATGTGCTTAATATTATTGAACAGATAGAGGTTGCGAGTTGGAAGATTGGGGCGTATTAAAGCTGCGGGGCATCAGCTGCTTCTTCGGCGCTTTTTACTCCACCGCCTGTTGTAAAATGTGGGGGATTCCATGCAACAGTTTACGAAGCTTATTGACATGCATATATAGCAATTTGTTGTTTGACGTGAATTTTTTGGCTGGGCCCTGTTGATAAGTTACTTTGTCCTCACGGACAAGTGCAGTGCAATGGTTGCGTTGGGTCAGGAAATTTCCCCAAGTCTCTGAGTTAAGGTTACTTCTGTTGGCATGCCATGCTCCATCCTTATCGTCAGATATTGTTTCGAGTCCTACACCTTATAATTGAAGGCATTTTCGTTGGAGGAATAAGTTTGATCTCTGATGCTTTGTTGACGATGTCGCTGAGTCTTTTAACGAACTCTGCCCAAACGTTGTCAATGGGACTTGTGTTTGAGAATTCCCAAGCGGCTGTATCGGCGAGTTCTTTCAATACGTGGTAGCGTGTGATTGTATGAGTTAGTTCCGAGTGTTCAGTTGGATACCCTGCATAACAAATATAGTCAAACGTTATTACTACATGGTCACTGAGACTTAATGGACTGCCCATCAATAACTTGTAAACCATGAGCTTAAGCAAGGTCCAGTATGGACGGTTTGTTTGCTTTCCTGAATCTAGTGGGCGGGGTGACATGATTGTAAAAAGGAATATTAGTGATAAATTTCTGCAAGTCTGCTTTGAACTGCTCACTGGGCGATGCCGATACCTCCAGATGGTGTATATTAAAGTCCTCAGAGATGAGAATGTGGCTGTACCTAGTGCGGGTTACACTGTTTAGGCCACGGATCAAGCAGGAATCCATTTCCGGAGTGGACGTTGGGGGGTGGTAAAAGACAGCTACGAGACATGCGTCATTGTGTTTCAGTCGGAGATGACATCAGTGTGAGTCGGTAACGTGTGATTCCAGATCATCAACGGTTGTACATTGCAGATCGCTGCGGTAGCAGAGTAGGACCCTACCTCCTCTGCTGGAGCCGTCGTTCCGGATGATTGGCATTCCAGGTACATCAATCTCAGAATCAGTCACCTCTTGGTGCAACCAAGTTTCGGTAATAGAACTTAGGTCCCAAGCATTCGCAACCTGACGCAGTCGAAGTCCATTAATTTTATGAGGAGCCCTTGGGCGTTAATGTATATACATGAAAGTTTCTCAGATGTAACCAATGTTTCGGAGGTTCTACAACTCATTTGTGAAGTTTCGCCGACCGGCGAGTGACGGAGGAATAATGGTATTTTCGATGCGTATTTGGTGAAAAGTTTAACATTTTATTCATCGTCTGTGTAGTTAGTCCTTCCAATTCATTTGTAGTTCCGTGAGGTACGCAGTCGTGACCCGGATTTCGCTACCACAACATCTAAGCGGAGTGTTTCACGAATATAACGCCACTGTTGTTTATCATGGGTTGTTATTTCATGATCATCACATGCTTCGTTTTCAGGAACCCCGTGAAGAAGTATGGTTCTGGTTGATGTTTCGGATCTTTTCCAGTTAAGCCCCACCACTAAGGCAAAAAGGGTACACCTGAAAAGTCAAGCCCCAACAATAGTGCAAAAAGGGCACACGTGAACAGTTGAGCCCCGGCACTGTTTGCCAGCTCCAGTGTACGTAATGCATGTGAACGTGCCCCATAAAAACACTCCTTATCCGCTTCTATGGGCATTTTTGTCCAAAAAGTTTTTACTTTCGCACGTAAAACCTGACGCCTTTTCTGACGCTTTCGGCGGTCGATTATGATAAGGAAACAGTAATACGTATTTTGCAAAGTCATGAAGTGATCCATCATCAACGTTTATGCAGACGAGGACACCAAACGACACCTTCAACTTTTTCTGACAGGTGGAGGTGTGATGCCCGACAGTGTCGGCAAGAAATCGGTCTTCGAAATGGAATTTGGCTGCTGCGGTCCAGGATGTATTTCAGGACAATACTCCGTTTCATTTATTGCTGGTCAAGAAATCTGACAACAATCAAATTCTGCTCAGAGGAGTTATCTATTGGCCACGCGACCGCTGTCGACTGGAAGAACTTTCTGCATGAAATTTGCCCCCGGCAGCTTTTGCAGGCTCCAACAATTGTCGGCGGTCCAAGTCTACATGTCGAGATCGATTAAACCCTAATATCACCTCGTAAAACCATGCAGGGCTTTTCATTCCCCAGCTGTGGATTTTCAGAGGGATTTGCCGGGAGACTAATGAAGTGTTCTTGTATGCGGTGCCAGATCGAACTGCGGCCCCTCTGCTGGACTCAATACAGGCCTGATCGCTCCCGGATCAATTATCATTTCCGTTATATGGGCATCATAACAAGGCATTGAATGGATGATTGACATGAGGTCTTATTATCAAAGGGTTAATCATACCGAAAACTTTGTGGTTCTAACGACTGGAGCTCACACACAAACAATCGAATCTCTCTGGCGCATTTACAAAATGCAGAGTAAGCGACAATGCGGCACACACCGATCTTTAGTGGACAGCTACAAGTGATAGTTCGTTTGGAGGAAAGACACCGAAAATGGACCTTTTCATGGAATTGTTAATGACTTGTCTCAATGTCACCCTATTCAATAGAAAGGTAGAAGTTCAAGTTCCATATCCTCCCTTTTCATAATCTTTTTGGTTGGCGGTGCTTAACTTTTTGACGGTGCTTAACTGGAAAATATCCCCGGAATTTGTTAAGAGTAAATTTTTCGTGATCTTATTTTCTAAGTTTCACAAATTTTGCTCTCGCTTGAGATAATCACGGTTAGCTTTCCTAGGCACAAAATAATTGAATTTAAAAGATAAATCACCAAAGAGCTGTTACCTGTGGCAACAACTATTTTTGTTTAGTGATAATACCAATGACATATCCAATTAAAAATTTAAAATACCACAAATATCGCCTGAAGGAGATGTGAGTAGAACACCGGAAATTTCATAACCATGTAACGCGCGTCCATAGTAGTAAAACATAACCGATTGGATCTCCTGTCATTGTGGTCTTGGATTTCAATTGTGCCCTCTATTCACTCATACATTAGCTTATTCTTATCCTTAAACCTCTATGATTAATCCGTGGACTATAGTGGGATACAAATGTAAGTGAAAATGTTTACATCTGGCGGAGAATTCCTACAGCTTGCATATCAAATAACAAGTCAAAAAACCTTGGGCCCATCTCTCTTTTCCGGGAATATGACCGGTAGGTCGTTGTTTTGAAGTACTAAAGACTGATCTTTTCATAGCATCGTTATATATGGAAATGCTGCAGACATTTGTGCTTCCCCAGTTTTAGACTGAAGAGCCATTAAACTATGTGGTGCACATGCCTATTCTTATAAAACGGAACGTGCTTACCTTACCGACAAATTTGGCCACCATCGGTTCGGACGCGGTGGACCAATGGAGTGGCCCGTTCGCTCACCAGATTTGAATCCCATGGACATTTTCTATAGGAATATCTGAAACGGCGGGTGTACAAAACAAGACCGAATACATTTGATCAATTGACATAAAATATTGTGAACGAATGTCGCGCGATCACGTGGGATATATTGGAGAAAGTGCTCGCTAATTGCATCAAGCCGTTTGTGCACTGTAAGCAGAATGCCGGCAAACATTTTGAACATATCCTTCACTGACATAGACAATCGATCCAATATATTTCTGTTAATATATTATCCTCTTTCATAAATGTGTGAACGACTAAACTGGGCCGCTGGCAAGTAGTGCTAATAATGCGTCCGGTCGGAGAGATTTCTTAACGTCCAGGCTGTCGTTGAAAACATAAACAGCGTGGGCACCGATAGGTTCAATGGCTACTTATGGGGAAATCACTGAGTCGCTATGTGCTGAGGTTCGTCCAGCCTTAACGAAAAGCCGACTGTGTTGTTGACTCAGTTTCAAGCTATTGCCTGTAAAGTTGGTGTTCGAGATGAGTTGCAGTAGATGGCAGCAAGTGTACGTGGTGTCGTTCCGTATCTGATAGACTAATACGAAGTCCCCACGTAGGCGCCTTTAGTGTCTACTGAACACTCGGAGTGCTTTTAGTCGCTGCTCGACCATGGTGAGTTTCAAACGACGGTTTAGCCAAGCATGCAAAGTCTGGATTAGGTATTCGACGTGCTAACGCACGTAGGCACAGAGCAGGGTGGATATGATGAATGAATCTAAACGTTCGAATGCCATCCTCAAGCTGACAACGTGCTGGTTACCACTTTTGGATTCCGAGTGTCTGGAATAACCGAAGTCGTCCTGCACCAGCACGCCGAGGTCAAGTTCTTGAGGGCTTGCCTACAGGTCATATGCTCCAATATTTTAGAGATAGGCGTGTCTATGTCAGATGTGGATAATGTATCACTTGACCACATTTAATGACAGTGAATTCCTCACCGATCAATATAAGGTCCTATCTAGGTCGCACATGAAGGAACTTGTGGTCGGCCATTCTCGATGTCCGGCCAAATTTTAACGTCAAACGGAACAGCAAAATTTTTGAGGAGATGGCTCTCGTAAGAATGTCGCACTCCACTCGATTAGAGTCGGGCAGAGATGTTTGGTCTCTAACATAGAACAGTTGTTCACAGAGAAATTTACCAACGCATTCTACTAATGCATTGCCTAGGTTTTACAAGTGGCCCATCATTACGTCAGCGATGATTGCTTTCATGGCTTTGGACAACTCAGAGCGAAGTGTTACCGAACGGTAATCGGTAGGATCAGACGGACTTCTCTGAAAGAATAGGGCAAGCGTATGGGCAATTATTGTTTATGTGAAGGCCGCATGGTTTCACCCAACGCCATAACTCTTCATATTTGGCTTATTGATACGCTTATTGATACAGACGTTGAGCGCGTTATGGTCATGCTACTTTACCTAGATTGCGGAGCTGCATTGCGCACGCTAGTGCGTGAGCGTCCTGCTCCCGACTAACTAGCGATGCTTATTGATTGGTTCAAAAGCGAGTGCTTAGCTAAGACATGTAACTGTGGCATACTAAACAGTAGATATTGTACCCAGTGTTGACTGCCGATGCACCATTGCCATTGCTACTACTAAACTTCAATTTGCAATACTGTTGTTCTGATTTCGGTTGAGTGTAACAATCTGGCGACAGAGATGGGATTCGTTAATGTATACTTTGCAAAATCTTTCAGAACTGAAAATGCCACTGGTACTGCAAGTCGCATCTGTCACTCCTGAAACTATTTCCTTGTTTGACTTCAACATCATGGTTATTAAACGTTTGATTAACTTGATTACGCAAGCTCGATTCCCTGGTCTCGATGGTAACCCTTTGGTCGTAATAATTTGTGGGAGCAATGACGTAGCGGTACTATTATTTATAACTTGTCCTTTTACCTACAGTCAGAACAGTATACTAGGAGATGATAGGAATGTGTTGTCATACCACGATATGTCTGGACCGAAAACGGATTTCTGTAATTAGCGCCCCAATATTCCTACCCCATCTTTTCACGATGGATGGTGACTAGTAACGGAGAAGCTAACATATTTCCTTTTAGTGCTCAGCCTTTGTTCTCCTTCGCATCATCGCTGTTTAAAGTCTCGTTTGTGCATAACATGCCAGGTTGTTTTCTTGAAAGGTCTCACCAAGGCGATTGACTCTTGTCATTAAGGCATGGTCTTATATCTTAACATTCACAAAGCGTTCAATCAGATCAAGCACATTAGGTTATTATAGAAACGGAGTAGTTTCGGAATATTAAATAAACTTCTTTCTGAGTTTACATCCTATATGACTAGAAGCTCTCAGAGTGTTAATGTTTACGCCACAACTATTTACTAATTTGTCGTACCGTTCGCAAGCTCAGACATGTTTGAAATTGGTTTGAAGTTATAAAATACATTCCAGTCATCCCAACACGATCCATAGTTAGCTATTGTTAAATGCAATATGCAAGCCGTAGTGAGCTAGGCTGCTAAGTGGCAGATAAGCTTCTCGCTAT
>OX104071.1:16272323-16323938 GCA_944474145.2 Dicrocoelium dendriticum | reverse complement strand
CCTTAATAATGGTTGAATTTCTCCTCATTCAACTCCATGCGGTATAAAGAATTGACAAACAATAAAACGCTATTCGGCTGAATTGGGAACTTGTATTCGTAAACATAGCTTGCTTGCCAAGTCCAATCAACAAATTTATAGACCCTTGATTATACACATGTAACTTTTTAACCCAGCGGTTGTGTTAACGCTGCTGACTTCAGTCCATACTCTTAATTCCCCCGCAGTAATAACAGTTCTTACGAGATGATGAAGATTAACTCTGATAATTTTGTCCGTGCCAGATTTGCTATTTGTTCATTCTTGTCTGGATGGGCAACACTTCTCAACTATGTAGAAGTGGGCGAAATGACCCAAATATTTGTTATTGGCGAACGTGCTGCCACAGAAGCCCCTCATATTATGAGGTACGTATCTGCACGTATCTGCAAACAGTAATGTAGCGTAAAACATAATACCTCCGGTCATTAAATATGAAGTCTGTGTTTGAGCCCGTTTAGCGGATTGGCGGTTAAAAATGTAATCCTTAAATTGACACGCAAACGCTTGTAAGATCTGCGCACTTCCACTTCCCATATTCGGAAACCTCCGCACACGCATAGTAATACAATAATATTTAATATTGCACAACTGCTCTACTTAGGCAAACGGAATGTCAATAATATCTCAGGTCAAGCTCATCTATCCCATTTCTGCCACAACGCATTAAATCAGTAAATTTGTCTGCACCCGCTAATCGGTTGACTCGGCAGAATGGATCGGTTTCCTCGTAAGCGTTTCGGAAAACAAATTCCGAAGAGAGGTAAGGCGGCAACGAGAGGTCAAACATGAGGACGGGTCTTATACACTTACATGAAAACCACTTTAATTGTTAAGGTCATACTGAGCATATCACTTAAAATCGGTGAGTTTTAAAATGAACAACGACAAAATAAACGTCAAAGTGCTTAAGGTCGTTGAAGATGTGGCCATTAATCACCACAGCAAAGTTTATTTAAGGCAAAACAGCCGTCAGACCCAAACCTCCTTAGGGACTGCTGCAAATACTCCCCTACATGTGATTTTGCTGTGATCTGTATACCTAATTCAAAAATTCAGACTTCCGATTCGTTTCCTTCTGTGATCGTTTAGTATGTTGTTCGTTTGAACGTGCTCAGATATCACGAGATGTTACCATCTTACAAATTCCATTATTAAATTGCATTGTTTAGAATGATAAAATTGTTGCAGGGCTACAAAAATACGTTTGCAGAAAAGCGGGTGCATCAAACCATGACCGCCAACAATCAAGGCGGTCTGCCACCATATCGTATAGCATACTAGCGCAAGCCTCATATACGTATGAACACGGAGAAGGTTTCTTAGCACTCAGAATCTGTTAAGTGCGCGGTACTACAAAGTCCCAATAAAGCCAAAATGTGTCATCCAGCAATTTTCAGGATTTGTTGTGGCTCACCAGCTTAATCCAGCTGCAGATTTTGAAAAAGAATAAAGATTTACACAGACGTTTAAGGACTATTACCCGAAATGTAGGTTAAAGAACTTGAATTTTGTGCATAGATGAAAATTTACGGGTAGCGTTTTGTGGGCGTTATATCTTAGAGCAGTTTGTTTGCTCTGGTTTTTTACCTTATACATATTTCGTTACAAATTTATCCAGTATCATCAGCATTGGTTTCTTAACGCTTCCGTGTTCCTTTGGATGTGGTGTTGCAGCATTATCCGGCATCTTTGATCTTTGTTCGGAGCGGTCCACACAACCTCGGCAAAAGATGGACAACAATGGAAAAATTCCAATAAAATAGAAAACTATATGTCCCGTAAATGAAAACTTTGCAGCGCATGTATATGCTATATTATTTATGTCTGTATGTAATAAAATGAAGCATAACTTGAAAAAGCTGATTCACTATTTGACGCAAACAAAATGACTGTAAGCGGAGCGTGTGAATCTAATACTTATGTATTGAGCTATACAGCGAACCAACCAGACAATATTGAATCATTCTCACTTGTGTTGGATATGCTATGCAAACTTTTGTCTGTTTATACACTGATCGGAATAAAATTGTTGTTTCAAGTCAGAAAATCTAGGCCGAATTCAAGTGGGTGAAAAGAAATTTGCAATGAAATCGCATCGGACCCAAACATTTTGATCGCGGGGTATATGTCTGTTGGTTTCTAAACGGACTAAAAATTTAGTTCTGTATCATATAAGTAGTCAAGTAGATAGTCTTATAATAGACTATAGAGGTTAGACTAGGTGTAGGAGTAAAATGAAGTTTTGAAAAGCTAGAAAATGCAAAATTACTTGGTCAGCTGCCTAAAGCGGTGAGGCGAAATTGTCTGTTAACTGTGGTGGTAGCAATAGATACATGCACCGCTTTGCCGCACATAGTTTATGCTTTAAATCATTGATGTGTACAGCCTCGGCCGCTGACCAGATCTGCCTGCCAAAGCCTTACCTAAAGCTTATATTTAATGAGTAACTAACGTTGAAGTGGTCTGCAAGGCTTTATGGACAATGTCAAGGATGTTTAACATAACAGAGCTTTTTGGTCATCTTCTAACGCTTTTGTGGAACGGGGCTTGGATTTTCTAACGTAACCTTCGAGATAGGTGCCTCGTATTACCGCCTACCTATCGTACACCACCGCAGCACGAGTAATGATAAGAGATATTTGAAGGGGTGCACGAGCCATTTCCGTCATTTTAGCTTTCACACAAACAATTTGTTGTTGAATTAATGATTCTTAATCGCGAAATCAGTCTTCGGGACAGCTATTAGGACTTTGCGTAAGTGCATCATTAGCAGAATTTCCCCGAAATGACAAGTGCATGAAGTGCTCTATTTTAGAAGCGACGCTTTAATGTTGCCTAAGTTTATGCCCCTTCAGATGTTATGAGGCATGTATGTCTAAATAGCTGTTTTTCGAATTGTGTTGCTGATTACTGTACTCCTTCATTAACGTTATCCGAAATGCAAATGCTACGCACCATAATGGCAAGATATCGTATTGCTCTGCGCTGTAAATTTTCTGTGTTGCTCAGTGCATGAATGATTTATGTGAATATTGCCGATGAGTGATCTGTCAGAGCGGAGGTTAACGTCTGCATCCAATAAAGGTTATTGGTTGCTAAAATCATGTTTGCAAATAGGTTGATCATTCTCAGTAAAAGCTGTCAATAAGTTTACAGCATTTTTTTAATTTGTAAAATAAGACGGTTTCACCAACTTAAGCTGCACCAATTTCGGTCTCTGTGATGTGTTATAAATAGGCCCCGTTTCAATTCTGTCATATGGATTTAGGTCAGCAAAGGTCCATAAAGTTATTGACATTTGCGGATAAATTTCACCATGGAAGTTAGATTAAATGCTAAGATTGCTCCGATATAATACCAGTTTGAAAGAACTTTCTGCAAACGTTGGATAATTGAGCAGTTCTCGACTCAGTTCGCACACATGCGAGTAGCGGATTGTTTGTGAAGAGACAATGACCGTTAATTGATACATAGTTTTGTCGGTAAGTTTAGGTTTGGCTAACTTTTAAATGAATTTTAAAGGTATCCGACAAGTAATATGTGCGAATAATATGCCGTATTGGTTGTAGCTTCTCCAAAATCAAATGGGCCAACAAGTGTTAGGGGAAGCTACAGAAAGCTAATATTGGAAACAGTTATGAGCCTCTCCTATAAAACCGCTTGACTATGGCATATTTAACGTTGTCCTGAAGGTTATAGACTGCTCCACTTGCCTGAGACTTCTGGTTATCTTTCACTCTTATTGGTTTTCCTAAGATTGTTGACATAACTTGTCAAATCAAATCAGTGAAGTAGCTTTATAACAGAGATGTTCATTAACAATCAGTAACCCTTAAAAGGTATAACTTCATGTAAGAGTCATTTTATTTCAATTGATCTTATTTTGTTCCTAGCTGCTACAGGAATATTATAAATTATATTTAAATGGTTACACCTTCTCAAGCGGAGAATCTGATGCAATATCCAACTCCTGTTCAAGCGTCAGTGCTTCAAGCATAATTTAATCAAGCGAAACCCTTTTTTATAATCCTGTCATTTAAATGGTAGTATAAGATGTCTAATTATAAATACAAGTTCAAAAACCTCAGTTACCACTGTTTGCAAAATGTTGCCACCAAGTTGAGAATACTTGTGTCGATTTTCTAAGCACATGCTGAGTGTAAACCTTGCTTTTTCCTACAGACTTCTCTACGATTGCTCTCATATCATCATACCGGCAATCGAACTTGTTCTGACAACGCAAGCTATGGGTATCTATTTGCAAAAAATGCCAATAACCAAAATAGTAATGCCATGGAACTTGCACGACCAAATAGTTTGATATATAAACTTTTAAACTGGACATACTTGCACTTTATGTATATCCTCATGACTTGCTAAATTTGCGTTGACAGGCTGCCGTCCATTCGAATGTGAACAGATGTCCATCAGAGAGGCACTTCTCAGAGATCAATCTGGGTAGTGGTTGCTGGGATTGTTAGCAAATTAATCTCTTTTTCTCTGACATTTTGTCCTTTAAACATGCAAGTTTAACCAAATGCTGCTTTTTATTACATTAAATGTCATCGCTTTGCTTTTATGATAAATAGATATAAGTTTGGATAGATAAAGTGAAAATTTGCTGGATATATTTATTTACATAAACATTGGGTCAAAGCTGATGGATATTTCTACTAATCTTGATGCTACACTTACTATAAGCTTGTAAAAAATGTATTTTATTGACGTACTGTGCAAATTAATTTATGTATATTAGGTAATGCTTTAAAAGAAAAAACGTACGCTATGGCAGACTTATGACGGGCAAAAATTAACTGCACAACTTAACTTCCCAGTTATTTCTTTCTTTCCGCTTTGATGAACCTGGACTGCTATAATTAAAACCACTCTAATGTAAAACATAAAATATTGTATACATCAAACAAGTACTGGTTATGGACGCTGTATCTGTCGTAAGAGGCTGTTTCTGGTTTCAGGTCATGCCTTCCAACTACGACAATTTACCATATGTATGCAAACCCTATTTACATATCCTTCTGCTTAGCATGCAATAAACCTTAATTTTCATTCTATCGATAAACAAACATGGCTTCATGCATGTTCACATATAAGACTCCCTATATCTTGGCTCACACATGTATGTTGTGAATTAATTGATTAGACTACCAATCGTTTTAATGTAATTCATACCTGACTGCACCGTTTAATGTACATGGCTTCCATGTTCTTCAACCAGCAAGTATCCGCATCTCTCGGACCCCAACCAGGTAGTCGACAATAAATCCACAAAGCAAACTGTTTTCTCACCTTGATCATGTGTCTTCTCCAAGTTGCAAGCTGTTCACCAGACCGTCTCTCCCAGCCCTGTCCAGCAACCACAACCAACGCACGACGCGGTTAAAGCTAAACAGGCATGCGCAATACGTGCCCCAGTTACCGCAGTCCATGCAGTGCGAGGAGCTCCTCGATCGAGTGGCTCCCTCGTCACAAGACATGCTGTCAAACTTTCATATTGCATACGTGATGCCACTACCACACACGACCACTGGACAGCAGACAGCTGTGACCCTAGATGGATACCATACGTAAGTGAAGTTTACGAATGGGCCAGGTCTCGCATACGTGCAGCAGTACAGCACGAACATGTTCAAAATAGACCCACATTTTAATGAAGAGACGAATGTCGTTGCTACGTCACAATTGCCTCAGCCTTTAACAAAAACAAAATCGCGCTCTCGAGATGCGCATCGAAATCTCATTTCCAACATCCCTGTCAGCAGGGATGCAAGTTCCTAAGTAGTCAAATCTCTCCACATCCTCAAGTGCCTCACCACCTTGAATTTGTGCAGACATAGGAACTTGCCAGTTTCGAAAGAGAGCCTTGTATTTGGATGTCGAAATTACATACCGTGCTCTGATACTTCAATCTTCAAGCGGTTTAGTGCAATTTGGATGGCGTGTGGATCGTCACTTAGCAAAACCATATCCTCAGCAGATAAAAATAGACAACTCCACTACTTGGGAGGAGTTTAACACCAGCGTTCGAAAAATCGCCGCATGCATTCTTTAAGTCATTCTCAATCGCAACTTTAGAATGGAACGTAAAGATAGGGCATCACCGTAGAAATCTACTGGAGACAACAAAGATAAGCGAAAGCTTGTCATAAGCCGTAGCCCTGCCGGAGTTAGATCATAGAGAGCGCGCGATATGGAGATGAAATTCTTGGGGATGACATTCCTCAGAAGGCCGAGCCAAAGTTATCTATAAAGTCCTTTACGTTTCGTTGCATGGTTGGACGTATTTTGAGAACAGAATTTTACTATTCCTTTTGACATTATCGAATAGAGACTAACATTAACATCATAATCTTCTCTAAAATTAACACCTTATCACACAACATGCTTTGACTTTCTAATTTACTCATAACTGTACGTGTTGTTTGGATCCCCTACCGAGAAGTAAGTAACAAAATTATAAGGCAAACTTAGTTACGTATAATTGGCTGAAAACTAAATATATTCCCCCAAGCTGAGGCTGATGTTGCATTATTGATCCTTCTTCATCACACTGGGGCTAAACCAACTTACACTTTAACTAAGTTATTTGAAGCTGGATAAATCCCATTCCAATTTATTTGGTTTGTTCCGCTAACACGAAAAATCTATTAACTGGCTAAGTTGCTTACGTTAATTGAACTTGACTTCAGCAACTATTTGCGTTTGTAGTATTTTTAAGTAACAGCTGGACATATGTTCTTTGTCGCGTATTCGTTGCTAACCAACTTAGTTCATATGTTTATTTAGAGAAGAGTTATGTCACCGTATCTGTTTGCATTGTTTGTTTTATTTTATTTCATGTTGTCGTTTCAATTTTTGGCTGTTGCTTGATATCCCCGGTGTGGCTGCGCTTGATGTGTAAATTGAAGAGGTGCCTACCTCTCTATTACCTACTACCTCGTAAATATTGGATCCAGGATACGGTTGGTCGTTTCTGGAGGTGAGGATATTTATGGTCCTTGTGGCCGTGCAAGGCTCGAAGAGTGGTTCCATGTACTCAGTGTGGAGCGGACTAAGGTCCAGCCACCGCCTTGTTTGCGCTTGATTCCCAAATAAAGCGTGCTTGTGTTTGCATGTGAAGGAGTGTGGGCGTGCTCCGTTGATGAAACGTGGCTCCCACCCACATGCCTCCCGGTCTTATTCCTTCGGTTTTAAAATGGATGTGGGGTGTGTGCTTGGAGCTGCGGTTGGGGCAGCGCAAGCCAAACATGATCCATCTGTAGGCTCAGGCGTCCTGTGGCTGGCCACAGTGACAGGCAAATCCGAAACCGGATGCCGCCAACCATACAAAATATGACTGGCGCAACACTATGACGTAGCTGACAAAATTACTCACGGGCACCTGCGGGATTCCTCTTGAAATAGTAACTTAAAAATTGTCAACTACTGTTTTCTGACAGACGTCGGACAATGATTAGATACATTATTAACAGGGCTTCACAAACCAAGACATTTTATTTTGCAATTATGCAATCGCCTCAGAACTACAAATGTGGATTACATAGCAGTATACAGCGCTATATGACAGTCAAACGTAGACGTGTGATTTAGTTAGCTGGAGGAACCTACAGGTCATTATGTCCTAGCGTCGTGACTAAAAAAAATCTCTAGTCAAATAATGCTAGCTTTTAAATGTATCCTAAAGGATGGCGGAACTTCTCCTCATTCAACGCCACGCCGTGCAAAATATTGGCAAATCATAAAATGCTATTCGGTTAAGTAGTACCTAGTATTCGTAAACAGAGCCTGACTCGCCAAATTCTATCAAAAATATTATGGATCCTTGATGCTACCAAGCGGTTGTGGTAAAGCTACTGAGTTCAGTCGGTACTCCTAGTTTTCCCGCAGTAATAACTGTTCTTACGGGATGATTTATATTAAATTTGATAATTTGTTCTTGCCCACGGCGCGATTCGTTCATTCTTGTCTGGATGGGCAATGCTTCCCAACTATGTGTAAGTGGGCAAAATGACCCCAATATTTGGTATTGGCGGCCTTGCCGCCACAGAAGTTCATCATATTATGAGGACCGTGCCTGCGCGTTCCTGTCTGATGAAGGATGTCTTCGCCGAGCATTTGTTAACTTACCCATAATAATGCTTAATAACCAACCTTTGTTGTTTTCGTTATTTAATGTGGAGCCACATATATGACATGTCAAACGTTGGTATCTTAATAAATAAAATATGGTCGTTTTTCCAAATTGTGGAGATGAGAGTGGTGTTATAAATAAAAAATAAGAAAATGTTATATGAGTGCTCTTTGTATGCGTTCAGAAATAACTAGGATTGGGACCATTGCAGTATTGGCAAAATATCAATGCCAGAGAGCTTGCGCATTTGAGTTATCTGTGGCTTTGTTTAATCAAAGAATGGGGGTGTATAAATGCTATACATTTTACAGAATAGAGAGAAAATTGTATTCTTGACATATAACCAGAAAAAAGCCGAAGCATTACAGAAGGAACTAAAACCATGCCTTTGTTAGAAATAATTTAATATTTACTTACTCGCGCACAGGCCTATGATTAAGAACATCATTAACATACAAAGATTCGTGATAGTAATACATCAAACTGTTAAGTTAAGAGAGGGTGGAGTGAGTAGCTAAAACAAAAAGGTGTAAAATGCCAAAAATGAATGTTATTCGTTCACACGGCAGCGTTCCATGCGACAGCTCGCCATGGCAGAGCTAAGTATCTGACAATTGTTTATACACCCACAATGGTGTTTTGTTGAGACGAATTGCGATCGCTTGAAATGGACACCCCTTACATGGTATATCGGGCGAAAGGCTTTATTGATAACGACAGGGTGCTTAGTCTGCACTGATTGTGTGAAAACTGCCGTGGTGCACGCCTTTTTCTATCCTCGGCTTAGTCTCGCTGGAATATGCTCGCGAAGGTCTAAGGACAAACTTCTCGTTGTGCGACCTATGTAACTTGTCCCATAGGAACATTGAAATTAATACACACATAAAGTGGTGACATCCACAGACAGATTATCTTTCAACTAGAGGCGTAGTATGAGTATGGAAGTGAAGCTGCTGCTAATTGTGCGGCCCAATATTTCTTACTGTCGGCTGCTCTTAATCGTTTGCTAAGGTATGAGGAAATATCATATCCTTTGAATGGCTCGATACTTAGACAAGCTTCTTTCCAAATGTGGAGTCTTTGGGTATCACACAGTCAGTTCGCATCTTCTTGTCAAGGAAGGCTTCGTGTTAGCTGTTATTTAGAAACACGTTTCTTAATATAGGGCGTTGGGCTTCAATTGTGTCATGGGCGAATATTTTCACCACCCTGTTGACAAGACACCGGACAATGTCTTTTTACTGTAGAACTGACACAAAGCTTACAAAGTGCGTATATCGACTCGTCCATGTCGTTTTCTTGTGGATTGTACGCTGCAGCAATCTGTGTATTCGGCGTGTGCTATGAACTTCTAACAAAGTCTGTCCTTCGTTTTACTACGATTTTATGCCAAAATGCATGTCCTTGTAGGTCCGATAGAATTCAATGATTCGTTTAACCTGGTTCATGGATCAGTCAAGTATACACAGCACCTCATCGAAATTGTGTTTATAAAGTAGCGTTCGCTTATTCCTTTTGAGTAGCGGACTCTTCTCTTGTTTTGCCATAAGTACATCAGCGTACTAGGGGCCTAGATGAGACCACATCGCTAGCCCGTTTTTTGTCGGTAAAACTGTACGGCAAAGCGAAACTTGGCGTTGTGTGTCCACTGTTGAACCAGCGTCTTCTATTCTTCCACGATTAAGTAAATTCATTTGCCTGTGCGCTGAATGTATTTCGCACGGTGATCGATTGTCTCCCTAACATTGAGATTAGTAAAACTGAGGACACATATAGTAAACGAAGCTGCTTATTTCAACTTTTTGAGATTTAATGCTTTCTACAAAATCTTTCCTTTCAAGCAGGCTATGTGACGCTAATTCCGTTATGGTTATCTCCAGTAGTTTGACCATTCACTTTGTTACCGATTGATACGTGTAGTTGCTTAACTTTAGTATGGGTATAAACGATCTTCCTATTTATGTCTCATGGGTAATTCATATAAGCTGGGAATAATGGTGCCAACATGCCGAATTCTATCCAATGTCATGGAATAGATCATTCCTTTAAGTTAATTTTGTATGTGTGTTATAGATACGGTCTGTTCAATTGTTGGGTTTATGTTCCACATCACCTAATACAAACTTATTTCCTATACCTTATTTTCAAGACCGCAAAAGGAAAATATTCATTATTTGTATTAATATATTTCACGACCGTATTGGAATTGAACCTTGGTTTTGCCATACTGATATGTACGTTTCCAGGTTTTGAAATTTCTCGCTGCCATTGCGCTTGGCATACCACTTTAACACACGCTTTAACACTTTAACACAATCTTGAAGCAAGACTATTCAAACAACATTAAATTATCATAGCACACAAACAAATTGCAACATTGAGGAATACTCTGACGAAACCGAGAGAATTTGGAAGCTCTTGAGCAAGTTATTGTGGTACATAGACTTAGTTGTAGGAATTGCGTAAAGGACTATGTTGGCCAACAGGTAGTATATTATCAACACGATTGAAAGAGCACAGAAGAGCATGCATAAGACACTATGCATCATCGCTAGTCTCAGCACACGTAGTTGACATAGAACACAGCTTTGATTGGGCCAAAACAGAAGTCTTGGCACGAAGTGAAACAAGAAGAGCAAGGGAGTTCCTGGAAGCGTTTTTCTCAACAAAAGACTCGATCAACATGCAAATCTAGATTGACTCATTTTATCAAACCCCACCGACGGAGAGAACTTAGAGAAATTATGAGACGCGTCTTGATTAGGAACAACCCGAGCGAAGAACTTCGCCAGGGGAAAGGGTAGAGATCACGTGATAGACCTCGAAGCCTTTATATTCGAAAATTCACCTGCACACCGATCACGGATTGACAATTCAATCAGTGGGACTACATTCCATATCTCTACGCACTGATGATGCCACCCCGCACGGCGGTGAAACCTTTGCAAACAAATTTCTCTGCTCGGCGAACAAATGAGCAACTGAATTATCTGCCCGAGGTACCAGGGTTCTGGATTATTTGAACCAATTTCTTTTTACCATTTTGTAGGTAACTTAAAAAGATTATTGTTACCATCATCATACCCAGCCAAAATTTATATTGTTTTATAATACTGCACTAATATGACACAAAAATGTTTTAGTCGGATTGCGACAACTACTTGCATAACATAGGAGCTATCTTGCCCATTAGCAAACTGGACACAATTACTTTGCTGTATATATGGTTAAATAATTCTCGTACTCGCAAAACTTCTCCGGCTTCCCAAGATAATATCTTGATTCAACTAACACTATGCGCCGCAAGTATATAGAAATCAGGTTATGTAGCTAAATCCGCTGTAGCAAAGTCATAGTCCAATATATGTTTGCTCAGATTGGCTGAATAACCTTCATTGGTGCAACGCCAAATTATGATTCCGGTTGTGACCAGAACTTGCGCAGCATTATCATAAATTTACATAGCGGATATTAAATACTGGGTGATCATAAGAACAGCAACTTGATTCGTGTAAGACTACTGGACAAAGATGCTGGTCTTATCATTTTGTTCACTTAGTTTCTCAAAATTCGTTAGTAATTTTTTCTATAATTTTCGGTGAGTAAAACTGTATGCAAAAGTGTATTTTCACTTAACTCTAGTGCCGTCGCTACACAGTCAATACAGTGAAATCATCTAGCTAGGCCTAATAGTTTTGAACATAATCATTAACGTCAAGTCTCTGAATACTTCAAAATGGAGACTCGTACCCTAGGCATTTAGTAGGAAATTGACTAATATCCCTACCTTCATAAATCATCGTGTTCACGCAGACCGCTACCATCATTATAAGCTATTTCCCTTCAATCATTCATTAACGGTTACAGTTCTGATCAGATTCTTTCTTTTCGCCAAAGCTGTCGTAATAGTCTTGATAACGCCAACTCTTTTCTTACAAAAACAGTCATTGTGCCATTTTAATCTCTCATGGAACTGGGTGCAGAACTTACATTATTTGCTAAGTAACTCACGCTTTTTTAGTCAACAAAATGTATTACGTAGTCACATATCAGCTACCGTGAATTGCATTTAGATTACAACGCCAAATCCAGGTATCTACCAGGTTTCGTCATCGTTCAGCTATGTTCAAAGTGCCAAAGTGGACAAAGTGCTTCACAAAAATTTTCAATTAATTGAAAGCAGACCGACCATTTCCAGTATAATGCTCATTCAAGTCAAGTCAAAATAAGCATGATGAATCCGACTGGGCACATTTTTAGCGTCAACGATGTAGATGTAGAGAGACATAAATATAGCATAAACTTCTAGTAACAGCGTAAGAATAAGAAAATGTACATACATATCCCTCGTGTAAGCGTTCTCGCTTGGTGCTGATAAGTATACTGTGGTCTACAAGAAAACAAAATAAATACGGAAATGTAGAGTTTTGATAAGGAATTGCGCGAGGAAACGCAACATTAACTTTAGAGCTTGTAAATAGTATGAAGGGGCTTTAGGTAAATTAGCTTGAATAGGAGAATAGTGTCTTTGCAAACCCTTACTGAATGGTTTTCATATGCCACAAAGTGCTTAGTAAAGACGAAGACAACAAGTGATTCTCTGGACAATCTACTGCACCAAAGAAGGAGCTAAATATATCACAATCAATATGAAGTACCTTTGTAGAAGACCAGGAAAACCAATAGGTGAGCAATATGCTGAATTGGTAGAACACACACAGTCATGAATCTTTTTAATTTAACAGCTGGGTATTAAATGCATTTTGTATACCAGGCCATATAATGCTGATTTACGCCCCCGTGGAATGTTTTTTCAACATGCTTTGACCTAGCTAGATTGTGAGATAAATCAACAAGGCTATTAACAGTGGGTGATTTGGGTATACTGTGGTCCCGTAAGACCCTTGAGCGCGAATCGTTTGTCACATTCAGACGTTGGTCTGTGTCGAGGAAAAACAAGTTAACTTGCGGCATTCCGAAGCGTTGAGAATAAGAGATCAGTATGAAGACGACCGCTGATGATCGTCCAAACCGAATTAACAAGCCGTTGTTGTGATAGCAATTGGAGCCATGCTGCTTAATACTACGTCAAGAGCGAACTTGCGTCCAAAGAAATTTTGGGGGCTTTTGAAGCATTTCGATGTGTAGAGAGAAAACAAGTCTAGAGAAGTTTGATCCTTGTAAAACGTCTCAGTCAACATAAAGGGTATGGGTTTGTTTACTGTATATATGAGCAAAATGAGAGCGGTATATGAAGTAGTTGTTCAGCAAGTGGCACAATGCTCGTTGAAAACTATACGCAGACAGTTAGCTAAAAATATTGATCAGTTGATTATTCTCTTGTTGTAGTCAAGGATGCGTCGTCGCACATTCTTGTAAATCACGTTCAATGAAGGTAATATTGAGTGAACAAGTGATGCTACGGGTTCCAGCCTGGACGGTCGGGGTCTGCAAACAAACGTAGATCTACCCAAGATGAAGTGTTTATTGTGATCCAAGGCACAATAAAAGTCGCTCAAAGACATTCAGCACTACTGATGCACAAGTGATGAGACGGTATTTCGTGGTTCCCTTTTTGGTTCGGGTGTTATCCTGACAGGGCATTGAATAACCAGAATAATTCCACCGTGTAACACCGAACAATAAGACCTGTTAAGGGCAATCTGGGGGTATTTGCACACACACAATTGTTAGCAGAGCATTGTGTCCGCTATCCTTTCTTGAATTTATAATTATGCGCTCAAGCGTGACTTCAAGGTATTATAATGTAATGTTTGGAACATCGCTGGAGAACAGATGGGGAGAGAACACATGTGTGCAGGAGGATTCTTTTGAAGAAAAACAGCACACAGATTTGAGTTGTGCTATATCTACAGTACCAAACTGCTTATTTAAGCTATTATCGCACAGATGCTGAAAATAGCAATGTATATCGAAATATATAGTTGCATAACACGTATTCTACGGTGACCCTTGTTCAGTAGTGTTGTTTCTAAATGTATTGCTAGAGATTGTTAGTTGACATGTATAGTCATATCATATGTGTACACTCGTGCTATATTTCTTCTTGTCTGAGTGTTGCCGTGCATTGCATTTGCAATCCGTTTACACGCATGCCCAAATATTTGATGTCATTATCAAGCATATATTGCTGAAAACCGGAAAGGTGTTTTGAAATTATACGTGCAGCTGTTCACAGAAACACGGGTCTGTTTCTCTGAGGAAAACCATCCACAGCCATCAATAGGGAAAACAGCTCGACCTCATTTATGCTGCAATAAAAGACGGCATATTTATTCTCCCTTGAATTATATAACCCAGGGATAAGCATGTACCTTCATACATATATTTTTCTATGCCATGATGCTTTTTCAAACTTTAAACTAAATGGGTCATAAAAAGAAAATGTATTTCTGGCTCATTGATGCCATGGAAAACAAACCATTGACAATAATTCATTTGGATAATGAAAACTGTCTTATCGAGCAAGTATACATGTATTTATTACAACTACAGGAAAGATGGTAAGTAAGTCACGAAAATATTTACCCGTGAATATGATTATCGTTCTTTGGTAACTGGTAAACTATTTTATTTACTACATTACGGGACTCACATATGTGAGATGTCATCAAAAGTGTGTAGTCGTTCTCTGAATCGAATAGTGGTAAAATAAATATCTAACAAGCTATTTAACAGCTGCACAGATGTGGCCTCCATCACATGGTTAGACCAACTGCTGTAAATATTTGGCACTTTCCGTTCCAAAAAGCAGTGGGTTGGTAACACACTTCCCATGATTCGCTTTAAGTTTATATCTGTGTCCGCGTGTGCTGCAGGGACCTCTTAATCGCAGTATTGGCCTCAGCTTGGGAAAGTCACTGATATGTAGAATGCAGTGGTCCATATTCCGACCGACTTGACCCGTGTAGTGTCCTCTTCTAGCGCACCGGTCTTTATACTGCAAACCACGTAAACTAGGGATATGCCTAGTAGCAGCGTGTTACACCCGTTCGATATCTGTAGCTCGCTTTGCTTGACCGGAAAGTAGGCAAGCGAACCGTACTCCAGCTTTGATATAATAATGGAAGATAAGTGGCCAGTGGCATCCTCTTCAGCTAATTTTGGGCGCAAAACGCATATACAATCCATTACCATATACCCTTCTCATTTTGTCTACGAATTTCAAATCGCAGCGCTAGGGCACCCCAAGTTCGTACACGGAGGGTGTGTGACGTAGCACTTGACCATCAATGATAAAGGCTCCGCCGTAAGCCCCCTAAGCCACACCCGTACTCATTGTCAGAGATCAAGTAGCGGATTCGCTCCCATATCAGCGTCGCTTCCAAGCCAGCTGTTCGTATTACTTGTCAAAGCAATTGAGCTAAGTCGTCCAGCCTTCCGACAATTTAAGGACGCAAATTAACAACACAGTGAACTCTGTCTGTTATGTATAACTGTCCAACAGTCTTCCACAGATGCAGCGTGTGACAGGGACCAATCCAGTAGGCTCGCGCATTGAGCTAGAGGGCTGAAGTTCTTTTTCCATTATTTGTAAGCTAGGTCCAGCTGACATGTATAATCAAACGTAATACTTATCAGCTAGGGGCTTTGAGTATTTGCTTGTAGCTAGGTTCTTCAGGATTCAAACGTCACGCACTCATTGTTCGTAACTCGTTAACCTCAAATCTTCATAGGACTGGGTTGAGCGTGATATGTGTGTTGGTTAGCATCTGTGTTGCGGTGCACCAATTTCAGTGTCAAAATCCCCTAATATTGTTTCAACCTAACCGAGTCCCTGCATCCAATTACAATCCAACCAATTATTCGAGGAGAGTTAAAATCGTCCATAAGTAGAAAAGGTGGACTAGTCATTTGAGTTCGAAATGGGGCAGCCAATCAAAACATTGTTTCACGGAACTGCGATAAATGCGCTCACAAGTAGTTCTCTGCACCTGAGGTGGTTAAAGCACCACAGTAGCTCACACATACTATCGTCCTTTTGGTAGGTGCCCACTGGTTTGTCCAGCAAGGAGGACCGATTTTCGAGAAAGACGCCATCGCGCGCATTCGTTACTCTATCGCAGCGCAAGCCTAAATAATTTCTAAGTTCAAATTTCTGGGTGCCTACTTCTGAATGCAGCAACGTCTCCGACAGTCTAACTACCTGTTGCTAATCAGATGCGACGGAACGACAATGTCCATCGCGATTGTTCATAACACTGCAAACATTAGTAAGGGCTACACGCATGCCGCGCAGTAACCTCCGGGCTTGCTTAACTTGTATCCTGATTATTATTTCTTCACAGATTCTTGGAAACCACCCGAGAATATATAATACGGTGATTTGTTTCCCGTCACCATTGCATCTTTTTAACTCAATAGTGGCATGCTTGAGCTGTTTCCGGTCTACTAGTTCTAGATCTGGACGAACAGGGATCTTCGAAAATTTCAGACATTTTAGGCGGGACAAGATTTGTCTTCGACTGAATTCGCATAATAAAATGTTGATCATATGCACTATTAGATGACAGTCTTGCTTTCCAAGACGAGTAATTTGCCTGACATTTATCGAGTCCCATAAACGTCAAAGAGTATATCATTTTGATCCATGTAAGCGGTATGTTGACCGCTCTCTGTTTCGCGCGGTAGCTTAGTAATACACATATATCGAGTGAGATCAGTCAGCGGGGCAGATTCCGATCTACACATGTGGGTTAGTTAGTCTATTTTACCAATTTCAGCAACCACTTTATTTGTGGCTGAACCCAGAAGCACGAGTATGTTGCATTTCACAGCGGTAGCCTAAGTATTGTTGTCGAGGTTCAGCTGAAAATCTGTGAATTGATATTTGCAATAACAGTTCCAATGACTGCCTTCAAAGGAATTTTACGATGTTCACCGTATGAAGAACAAATAAGCAATCATTCTTGGTCGTGGTACCGCACTCGTTTAGTTAGAACAATTTTCCCGTTGCACTTTCGCCAAGAATCCTCACAATTATATCATGTATTCACAATCCTTCCCCAAAGGTTTCGGCTGGTTTCATCGTGCACTTGTAGACGGACTGGTGGAATTGTACAATTAATTTGTGTGGGCAATTGTTTAAGTTATCAGGAAGTATATAGCTGGGTAAGCGTTTCGCTTCAACTGCCAAAGTGTGCAATATTTATGCAACGCAGACTTAACATATCCAAACTGTCCACATGTAGTCCCATATAATTCACTGAATTGCATCGTCTAGCCCTTGTCTGAATAGTAATATTTTATGGGACACTGCATGTGAAGTCTTGGGAATAAACGCAGCAGTTCGAAGTATTTAATATGTGGTACGTTCAACCTCATCCAGTTTGATAACGTCGGTTTTTCCTCAGCGGACCAATAACACGTAGGAGGCGGATTGATGACGGAGTTAATTTTCACCCATGAACGCGTTTAGTTTGCAACGAAATTAGACAAAGCATGCCTCCGGATCGTAGTCGGACAGGTCAATAAGCAGCAGTTTATTGGACCACTTCTAGCACATGTATCCCTTGACAAACCAAATGAAACTTGACGTGCGGTGTTATATAGAATTCATCAAATTTACGTGACTAATGAGGAATGTGACAGCATTAGTTCTGTGTCGGAGAATTTAACGCAAGTGTCACCTGGATTCTGAATACTCATTATAAATAGCTCAGCAGATATGACTGTAAATGGTAAACATCTGAAAAGACATAAAACCGACTAAAATATGAGGACATTGTGCACTTATGTGAAACACACAAAATATGGATCGTAAAATGAATTTAAAAAGAAAAATAATACCGAAAATCACTTAGACACGAATTTAGATTCGCTGCAAATTGAGGTTGCATGCGAGCTAGAAATGGCGACTGGGGAGCGTTTCCAGCATTCTGGCTAACATAAATTATAAGTACATCAGGACGTGTGTAGCTCAGAAGAACCGCAAGCTGAGATTCGTCGTACCATCTTCCCCCAATCATTGTACCCCACTTACACATCTATATTTATTTTACAGCCATACTGAAAAGTGTGTGCTCGGAATGGATCAATTCACCTTCTTTCGTCTTCTTCATTTTTTCTCTTACCACGCCATTCCATTGCATTGTTAAACATGCAACGATACCAGCTTTCAAATGAATGAAAATTGATTCCGTTTCAGACATTTTAGCCAACTTCCTTACGTTATAATTCTAGTTTACTTCACACTCGCATACACATAATGTAAATTAATATAAAACGCATTGTAGGTTTACAGAATGCCGACTACATCTGCTTAAAATAAATAAAATAATATTGCTTTGGAATTTGTAATATTGTCGTGCAAGCTACTCACAAACTACATAGCACAGTCTAGTCCGGAAATGCACCAGCTGACTTTTCGCCTTATTGGTGCTGGTCATTGGTGCGCATTCCGTCATTCCCCCATTAGGGTATCGAACCCATGACTGCTAGATGCTGGTGACAACTATCCGGCAGCTTAAGCAACGGAGCTATGGGGTACGTCTACTGGGCTACACAGTTTGCAAGCTAACCTTTGTTTTGCTTGGGCCTTTATGCACGACTGATGGGTCGAATAATAAAACGTGAATATTTTACGACCAACTTTTGGAAAAGCACAATGTACACAGGTCTCGCAATAATCTACTACTGTGTTTTATGCTTTACCAATTTGACTTTACTGGTTTCCTTATTACCACGCAATTGCTCTCCATCACACAATTTCATATAATAAAACGTCGCTGTCCGTACGCAAAGCTCTCCTTCAGAAAAGCATGATGCATTCTATGCTCATGTCGAAATGTGAACTGTGGAAAATTCTATGTTAAGGATGTCATTTATCTATATGCCTAATATTTTTGTCATGTCAGCAAGGAGTGGTTCTAAGTGAAACACATCACGATACCGTCGGTTTCTCTTAGTAGGCTCCGAAAAGTACAAAAGTTTTCTGTTAGGGTACATCGAA
Organism: Dicrocoelium dendriticum; assembly: GCA_944474145.2. Taxonomy (NCBI): domain Eukaryota; kingdom Metazoa; phylum Platyhelminthes; class Trematoda; order Plagiorchiida; family Dicrocoeliidae; genus Dicrocoelium; species Dicrocoelium dendriticum. The sequence continues at coordinate 16,304,775 of OX104071.1, read as the reverse complement.
TAATTCATTACTTCAGTTTCCTCACAGGAATACACACATTTATGTTTCTTTTTTCGTTTAGGTAATGGCCTATAAAACGTACATTTTCCATCAATGGATCATTCGTAAAAATGTCTCAACGCTCAGAGGAAGCATCAGTTTATCATTTACTTCCATGAATGCCGCTCGTTACAGAAATACAAATGTGACTATTACAGTGTATGTGCATAGGTACTAGTGTACAGGTTCTAGTGATTCCACGGGCCATTTCGCAACTGTGTGAGCAGCAGAGGCTGATAGGTTCATTCTGAGGCGCAGAGGGACTTGTGGTTTATTTACTTCAGCTGGTCAATAAAGACTTGATGATGTAAACCCACGGGAGCTAGCTGTTCTAATAGGGCGCTATCAGTTAGTCTCATACGCTTCTGCTTCTTCCACGCGTGAGTGATTATAAGCTCATCCTGCGATGGTTTGTCTTGTTGTACGTTTCACGAAATAAATCACTCTTGCCTTGCAAAATTGACCGTATTTGGAAAACGTAGTCGCGTTTATGCTTCAGAACCCATTCGGAGCGCTTTTCGCATCTAGAAATTATCAAACCAGGATTTGATCCTAATACTTTGATGTATTCGCTGTTTCTTAGTCAGACAAAATAATATTAGGCATGGTAACTCATATACTGCTGCCACTGATGAACAAAGTGACAACCTAAGTGTCACCTCGTTTAATTGTCGCAGTAGTATTTGTAACTGGATTTCCAGATGCCTATCTCCAGCCTGAAGCTTAGATAAGCAAAATGTTCTTTCATATGCAAGCGCCTCAAGTTGCACCTGACTCAGCTCTAGGCTGGATAAATTGTGGATGTGATTTTGCATGTGGTGGCAACGTACATTCTGGTTGATTTGACTATAAAAGTTTATACAGTTTTGCTTAGTTAGCACACAGTTCGTGTTCAAGCTGGGGCAAATATATCGTACTCCATGGAAGCTTAGGAGCTAATTTGGTACACAAAACACAACGACGACAAAGACGACAACGATTAATGGTGACGGCCTCGGCAAACTTTATTACCATGACATTTTCTTCTCGGTAGACAACCGAAAGTGATGAAGATGGGTTAACTTGATGACGTGCATTCATCAGGGTTTAGTAATTTATTATGCATTATGATTGATTGAACCGTATGAGTGTTTTCATGTATATTGCCTTATGCATGGCACTCGTATACTCACCCCAATTATGTTTCTGCCAGTGTCTGCATTTATCCAACAAATTATTATTGATACAATTTATTCTGTCCAGAGGCCGTGAGTTTCTGGAAAGGATTAGCTCACTATCTAAGACTACGGCCGTAACTAATGAAATTATATTTCTAATTATGATAAATTAATTTTTACTCCCATGATTCTTGCCGCTGAATTATTTCATTATCTGTTCGAGTGAAGCGCTGCGCATCCAGAATTTGCTCCAAGGATTTTACTTCAAATCGTATGTACAAATCGTATGTGCAAATTGTAGTACATATATTTATATGAATCCTACTTGTGCAGATTTGTTTGAATAATAAATATTACGTTACAGTTTGTCTTGGGTTAGAAAATGCCAACAAGGGCGAACAGCTATTCTCGATTTCTTAAGCCATTTCTGACATATCGGAATACTCTCAAGGTGGATACAAACGCATATTAGTCGTTTGGTGAAATATTCCGCTCCATTGAACTTCATGTATTATACTCTAATTTATGAACCATTTTAGGTGGTAAATTTATACAGACTTCAAATTTAATCTTGCAAAATCTGGATTAAAATTTAGGTCACTATTATCCCACCACACAAAAATTCAGAAAAATAACCTTGTAATTCTTGCTTGAAAAGTATTAAATATCTGACAAATGCCATTACGTGCTTTATTTGTTGTGCAGTCTTTGGTGGTTTGCTGTCTTGGATCATCAGCCAATTTCTATATTTTTTCCTTTCAATTGGTATGAATTCATTTTAGTTTTGCATAAAGGTTGTCGCAGTGGAAGGCAGACAGGGAGACAAACAAATTTCAGTGGTGCCGACCTTAACCAGAAAATTTTGTCTATAAGTGTTTCCAAACGTACAGTAACGCAAACTGACCATATTTATATCTGCGGTTGAACGCGGCCTTTACTTTCGTTCTCAATTCTCCGACGTTTCATTAACCTACAATGTTAACTTTCTCGAAATAGAACAACGACTGAGCCTAGCGACCCAGTGACATTCCGCTCTGCTAGATTTGAAAATCCGTATGAAAGTCTTAAAGTTAAACAGCCATCAAAAATTCAGAGACAGTAGAAGCTGCGAAATGATACCAAGCCTTGTACAGATAATCAACAGCCTGCCTGCACAACTCAAGTCTGCCCTCCTTCCACAGGAACCGCTTAAAGGATAAGAGGCAATCATATCTGATGGTATTTCAAGCTTCTCAGTCCATCGATCCATACTCTCGGGCAAGCTACGGTAACGACATTTAGATATACGGAGCCATCTTGATAGGCTTCCTGATGTAGATGAGGTTGGAATAAAAGTGACACACGTTATGCGCCTTGGTGAAAGTACGGTTATGAAGGACCGGCGTTTGCGGGTACCTTTTGCTGACGACGGCATTTCAAAAACAGACCTGTCTGGGCTATTTAGGCTGAGGTGCAATAGGGTGTGTATTCTTCCGTGTATACATACAGCTGCCATAAGGCGCCTCAATTGTGATGTCAGCGAGCTAAAGCGACAGTCCCGTGAAAAAGAAACAAAAGAACATATTGCAAGTGATTAAGAGGTCAAACCAGGCAGGCGAAATTCCATGAATTGGTCGCTCGCGCTGCATTCATGTCCAACAGTTTTTCTGCCGCTTGCTTACAGTTCGTACGAACGTCAGCATTCTGACAACTATGCTCGATAACTTGAAAAGTTTCGTTATGTTTAATGAACCAGATATAATGGGACTCGCAGGTAAATAGTTGTACGACTAAGTAAGCACGCAATGAGTTTTGTTTCAACTCGTGCTTTCGTAGTGATAGCCTGTGGAACGCGCGGTGTCGTATGTCTATACATCCGATCATCTCAAAGGGACAAACTGGTGAGCGCTCAAAATAATGGTCCCCTGTAAAAATGGTGATGCTCTATTCATCACAGTAGCGAATAGCTTCTCTTCGACGTGTTACATCGAAGTCCACTGGGTCGTTTTGTGATTAGCTTCGCATCCACGGTACTACACGATTTGCCTTAGTTTACTAAAATGGTGATTTCACTTGTCCGCGAATATGTTGGTCTGAAGTTTCACATATCAGAGAAAATTATGAGGTCGAAATGGTATTTAAACTAGTGCAGCGCAGCGCATCTGTCTTCAACATGCATAATATCTTGTTAATCTGCCTCCAGCTTAGGCTAAATGCAAATTAGCTGTTAACAATATGGGTTTGACTTTCGTATCCTAGAAAATCTAACACAAATTTTAATGTAAACTCCTTGTGTAACAGGTATGTTTCAGATATTTGGACCGGTTAAGCTAAATCACTTGGACGAGGAAGATGCTAAATTAGCTTGGCGCAGCAAATGACGTGGGACAAACTCCTAGTATTTATCTTAATCTTATACTACGGTGTGTTTAAAAAGCAGCGGATGGTTTTATGTACTCGAAAAGCGTAAGCGTCGGCACTTATGAGAGGGGCTTGCAACCATTGACAAGACCGCCCCGAAAACAATTGTTGTGGAGTGAAGCGGCGCCTTAAGCATACTGGTGACTTACGTTTGTTATTGTGCTAGGACTTACAGCACCTAACTTCGGATATTGAACTTGCATCCCCATTGACAGTGCAATTCATTTTTATGTTTAAAAATGACCTGGTGACTGCCCTGACTTTGACTTGTCTAGCGCTTAATGGACTGTAAGCTCTACTTTGGATTGTTGAATATTTTGGATAACTATTTGCCAAACTGTACAAACCAAATCTCTTGATCATGTACTACTCTGCCCACTGCTTTGCATGAACCTAACAGCTATCTTCTAGCCAGCTGTGTCTCATTTGTTCAACGGGTGACGTTGAAAGGTTTCCTTGTTGTACGACCGAAAATTCTCGGTGATAAAGCCGACTCCGGTTGGCCCTGACCACATCAAAGGCTAACGTATACGACAAGTAATTTAGCTACGTTTCTTCACTGTGTTCATTATTACAATTGCGACATTAGTAGATGGATGTGCGCCTGCTTCATTGAGAGCCAAATCTACCTAAGCCTAGATACTATTCGGCCAATGTAAATATGTGTCTATATTTAATCATCACAAAAGCTATACATTACTAACTGTTTTAGATTCTTCCCTAGAGACGACATCTTGGGTATCAGAAACATGTCCGAGTGTACTCCTAACTTATGTTCTTGGTTACTAGAAGCATATGTGAATTTAAATTTATTATATTATGTTCTCAATGCATATTGCCATGCTTACACATATCCAACGCGAATTTACTAGGGTTATCCTTTAAGTATAGTACTGCAGGATCGTTTCGCAAACAAAATCGCTACACTTGTCACCGCGCATTCAGCACAGTTTTTCACAGATTTCCAAGTCTCAGTTCAACAAATGTTCGAATGTAAACCATTCAGTTTACCCTTATTAAACAGACTGCTCTTAGAAATATCAAGCATCTTACTTAATAAATGAACCGGACATACATTATGATAGTAGCAGCACGTTTAGCAGCCAACTTTGTAAAACGTCGAAAATAGCATGAATTCCATACCGTTTATCAAAGCTTGACTTTCCTTCATTCCAAGTTATATCGTGATCGATATGCAAACGCAATTGCGAAAACCAGAAAGCTCGTGCATTGTACTCTGTCGAGATGGTTTGCAAACCGTCGTCCCACTCGCAAACATTGTGAAGCGATATTGTGTACCTGTCCAATCGTGCTCGGCGAGAGAAATTTACCAACATGAATGACGCCTTGGCATGGTTCACAACATAGTAAAAAGTGAAACAATGTGTACGCCGCCATCGCAGCACTCGAAAACATTTTGAAATAAGAACTTGATGTTTAAATAGGGAAAATATGTGGTGACGTAACCAAGATTATCAAAATAAATGTCTGAATTTAAATACATCTAAGTTAAACGAACCACATTGCACACCTGAATCCATTTATTTATGTGGAAAGTACATGACCGCATTGCGGTCTCAGAGGTGCAACAAACTGAAAGCGATCCATTTTGCCTGAACTTATGCTTAATGATAAATCAAAGAGCTAAAGCCGGTGTATAGTTAACAGAGAAGTGTCAGTATCCCATTCGTGGGAACTAGCAAACGGCGGGCGAAAGGAGATACAACCCGGCGGTCCCAAGCTTGCGTGGTATGATTACTCTCGGTCTCTCTGTTTCACATAAATCTCCATTGCATTCCAGTTAAATTTACTGGAATTATGAAAATTTAGGCATCTGTCGTTGCTGCCACAAACCGACGACGAAAGCAGCGATCATGTCTGCAACTATCCAACTGCGAAACAAAAATGACTGGAACGCCATTGAATATTAGGGAAGGTTGCGTACAAAGACGCCGTGTAACAAAGCACGCTCTTAATCAAACATGTGAACATAATACGTAAATTTCGATGAAAAGTACGCGGTATAACTTACCTATGTATAAAGCAAACACCATCATGGAGAAAGCAATGGACGACAAAAAACAGGCGGAACATATTTGCGAAACTGTAGGAATCATCACATCTTCCGTTTTGCAGACTGACTTTACTATGACGAGCAAAGCTACCTCTTCATAGCGAGAAAACTCATTGCGTGCTTACTTAGTTGTACAACTATTTACCTGCGAGTCCCATTATATCTGGTTCATTAAACATAACGAAACGTTTCAAGTTATCGAGCATAGTTGTAAGAATGCTGACGTTCGTACGAACTGTAAGTAAGCGGCAGAAAAACTGTTGGACATGAATGTAGCGCGAGCGACCAATTCATCGAATTTCGCGTGCCTGGTTTGACCGCTTAATCACTTGCAATATGTCCTTTTGTTTCTTTTTCACGGGACTGTCGCTTTAGCTCGGTGACATCACAATTGAGGCGCCTTATGGCAGCTGTATGTATACACGGAAGAATACGCACCCTATTGCACCTCAGTCTAAATGGCCCAGACAGGTCTGTTTTTGGACTGCCGTCGTCGGCAAAAGGTACCCGCAAACGCCGGTCCTTCATAACCGTACTTTCGCCAAGGCGCATAACGTGTGTCACTTTTACTCCAACCTCATCTACATCAGGAAGCCTATCAAGGTGGCTCCGTATATCTAAATGTCGTTACCGTAGCTTGCCCGAGAGATTGGATCGATGGACTGAGAAGCTTGAAATACCATCAGGTTTGATTGCCTCTTATCCTTTAAGCGGTTCCTGTGGAAGGAGGGCGGACTTGAGTTGTGCAGGCAGGCTGTTGATCATCTGTACAAGGCTTGGTATCATTTCGCAGCTTCTTCTGTCTCTGAATTTTTGATGGCTGTTTAACTTTAAGACTTTCATACGGATTTTCAAATCTAGCAGAGCGGAATGTCACTGGGTCGCTAGGCTCAGTCGTTGTTCTGTTTCGTGAAAGTTAACATGGTAGGTTAATGAAACGTCGGAGAATTGAGAACGAAAGTAAAGGCCGCGTTCAACCGCAGATGGAAATATGGTCAGTTTGCGTTACTGTACGTTTGGAAACACTTATAGACAAAATTTTCTGGTTAAGTTCAGCGCCACTGAAATTTGTTTGTCTCCCTGTCTGCCTTCCACTGCGACAACCTTTATGCAAAACTAAAATGAATTCATACCAATTGAAAGGAAAAAATATAGAAATTGGCTGATGATCCAAGACAGCAAACCACCAAAGACTGCACAACAAATAAATCACGTAATGGCATTTGTCAGATATTTAATAATTTTCAAGCAAGAATTACAAGGTTATTTTTCTGAACTTTTGTGTGGTGGGATAATAGTGACCTAAATTTTAATCCAGATTTTGCAAGATTACATTTGAAGTCTGTATAAATAAACCACCTAAAATGGTTCATAAATTAGAGTATAATACATGAAGTTCAATGGAGCGGAATATTTCACCAAACGACTAATATGCGTTTGTATCCACCTTGAGAATATTCCGATATGTCAGAAATGGCTTAAGAAATCGAGAATAGCTGTTCGCCCTTGTTGGCATTTTATAACCCAAGACAAACTGTAACGTAATGTTTATTATTCAAACAAATCTGCACAAATAGGATTCATATAAATATATGTACTACAATTTGCACATACGATTTGTACATACGATTTGAAGTAAAATCCTTGGAGCAAATTCTGGATGCGCAGCGCTTCACTCGAACAGATAATGAAATAATTCAGCGGCAAGAATCATGGGAGTAAAAATTAATTTATCATAATTAGAAATATAATTTCATTAGTTACGGCCGTAGTCTTAGATAGTGAGTTAATCCTTTCCAGAAACTAACGGCCTCTGGACAGAATAAATTGTATCAATAATAATTTGTTGGGTAAATGCAGACACTGGCAGAAACATAATTGGGGTGTGTATACGAGTGCCATGCATAAGGCAATATACATGAAAACACTCATACGGTTCAATCAATCATAATGAATAATACAATAATAAACCCTGATGAATGCACGTCATCAAGTTAACCCATCTTCATCACTTTCGGTTGTCTACAGAGAAGAAAATGTCATGGTAATAAAGTTTGCCGAGGCCGTCACCATTAATCGTTCTCGTCTTTTTCTTCGTCGTTTTTGTGTACCAAATTAGCTCCTAAGCTTCCATGGAGTACGATATATTTGCCCCAGCTTGAACACAAACTGTGTGCTAACTAAGCAAAACCGTATAAACTTTTATAGTCAAATCCACCAGAATGTACGTTGCCACCACATGCAAAATCACATCCACAATTTATCCAGCCTACAGCTGAGTCAGGTGCAACTTGAGGCGCTTGCATATGAAAGAACATTTTGCTTATCTAAGCTTCAGGCTGGAGATAGGCATCTGGAAATCCAGTTACAAATACTACTGCGACAATTAAACGAGGTGACACTTAGGTTGTCACTTTGTTCATCAGTGGCAGCAGTATATGAGTTACAATGCCTAATATTATTTTGTCTGACTAAGAAACAACGAATACATCGAAGTATTAGGATCAAATCCTGGTTTGATAATTTCTAGATGCGAAAAGCGCTCCGAATGGGTTCTGAAGCATAAACGCGACTACGTTTTCCAAATACGGTCAATTTTGCAAGGCAAGAGTGATTTATTTCGTGAAACGTACAACAAGACAAACCATCGCAAGATGAGCTTATAATCACTCACGCATGGAAGAAGCAGAAGCGTATGAGACTAACTGATAGCGCCCTATTAGAACAGCTAGCTCCCGTGGGTTTACATCATCAAGTCTTTATTGACCAGCTGAGGTAAATAAACCACAAGTCCCTCTGCGCCTAAGAATGAACCTATCAGCCTCTGCTGCTCACACAGTTGCGGAATGGCCCGTGGAATGACTAGAACCTGTACACTAGTACTTATGCACATTCACTGTAATAGTCACATTTGTATTTCTATAACGAGCGGCATTCATGGAAATAAATGATAAACTGATGCTTCCTCTGAGCGTTGAGACATTTTTACGAATGATCCATTGATGGAAAATTTAGGCTTTATAGACCATTACCTAAACGAAAAAAGAAACATAAATGTGTGTATTCCTGTGAGGAAACTGAAGTAATGAATTATTCGATGTACCCTAACAGAAAACTTTTGTACTTTTCGGAGCCTACTAAGAGAAACCGACGGTATCGTGATGTGTTTCATTTAGAACCACTCCTTGCTGACATGACAAAATATTAGGCATATAGATAAATGACATCCTTAACATAGAATTTTCCACAGTTCACATTTCGACATGAGCATAGAATGCATCAAGCTTTTCTGAAGGAGAGCTTTGCGTACGGACAGCGACGTTTTATTATATGAAATTGCGTGATGGAGAGCAATTGCGTGGTAATAAGGAAACCAGTAAAGTCAAATTGGTAAAGCATAAAACACAGTAGTAGATTATTGCGAGACCTGTGTACATTGTGCTTTTCCAAAAGTTGGTCGTAAAATATTCACGTTTTATTATTCGACCCATCAGTCGTGCATAAAGGCCCAAGCAAAACAAAGGTTAGCTTACAAACTGTGTAGCCCAGTAGACGTACCCCATAGCTCCGTTGCTTAAGCTGCCGGATAGTTGTCACCAGCATCTAGCAGTCATGGGTTCGATACCCTAAGGGGGGAATGACGGAATGCGCACCAATGACCAGCACCAATAAGGCGAAAATTCAGCTTGTGCATTTCCGGACTAGACTGTGCTATGTAGTTTGTGAGTAGCTTGCACGACAATATTACAAATTCCAAAGCAATATTATTTTATTTATTTAAGCAGATGTAGTCGGCATTCTGTAAACCTACAATGCGTTTTATATTAATTTACATTATGTGTATGCGAGTGTGAAGTAAACTAGAATTATAACGTAAGGAAGTTGGCTAAAATATCTGAAACGGAATCAATTTTCATTCATTTGAAAGCTGGTATCGTTGCATGTTTAACAATGCAATGGAATGCCGTGGTAAGAGAAAAAATGAAGGAGACCAAAGAAGGTGAATTAATCCATTCCGAGCTTATTCCGAGCACACACTTTTCAGTATGGCTGTAAAATAAACATAGATGTGGAAGTGGGGTACAATGATTGGATTAAGATGGTACGACGAATCTCAGCTTGCGGTTTTTCTGAGCTACACACGTCTTGATGTACTTATAATTTATGTTAGCCAGAATGCTGGAAACGCTCCCCAGTCGCCATTTCTAGCTCCCATGCAACCTCAATTTGCAGCGAATCTAAATTCGTGTCTAAGTGATTTTTGGCGTTTTTTTCTTTTTAAATTCATTTTACGATCCATATTTTGTGTGTTTCACATAAGTGCAAAATTGTCCTTATATTTTAGTCGGTTTTATGTCTTTTCAGATGTTTACCATTTACAGTCATATCTGCTGACGTATTTATAATGATTAGGCAGAATCCAGGTGACACAGAACTAATGCTGTCACATTCCTCATTTGTCACGTAAATTTGATAAATTCTATATAACACCGCACGTCAAGTTTCATTTGGTTTGTCAAGTGATACATGTTTTAGAAGTGGTCCAATAAATTGCTGCTTATTGACCTGTCCAACTACGATCCGGAGGCATGCTTTGTCTAATTTCGTTGCAAAATAACGCGTTCATGGGTGAAAATTAACTCCGTCATCAATCCGCCTCATACGTGTTATTGGTCCGCTGAGGAAAAACCGACGTTATCAAACTGGATGAGGTTGAACAAACACATATTAAATACTTCGAACTGCTGTGTATATTCCCAAGACTTCACATGCAGTGTCCCATAAAATATTACTATTCAGACAAGTGCTAGACGATACAATTCAGTGAATTATATGGGACTATATGTGGACAGTTTGGATATGTTAAGTCTGCGTTGCATAAATATTGCACACTTTGGCAGTTGAAGCGAAACGCTTACCCAGCTATATACTTCCTGATAACCTAAGCGATTGCCCACACAAATTAATTGTACAATTCCACCAGTCCGTCTACAAGTGCATGATGAAACCAGCCGAAACCTTTGGTGACGGATTGTGAATACATGATATAATTGTGAGGATTTTTTGCGAAAGTGCAAGTGAAAAATTGTTCTAACTAAGCGAGTGCGGTACCACGACCGAGAACAATTGCTTATTTGTTCTTCGTACGGTTAACATCATAAAAGTCCTTTGAAGGCAGTCATTGGAACTGTTATTGCAACTATCAATTCACCGATTTTCAGCTGAACCTCGACAACAATACTTAGGCTACCGCTGTGAAATGCAACACACTCGTGCTTCTGGGTTCAGCCACAAATGCAGTGGTTGCTGAAATTGGTAAAATAGGCTAACTAACCCACATGTGTAGATCGGAATCTGCCCCGCTGACTGATCTCACTCGATATATGGGTATTACTAAGCTACCGCGCGATACAGAGAGCGGTCAACATACCGGTTACATGGATCAAAATGATATACTCTTTGACGCAAATGGGACTTGATAAATGTCAGGCAAATTACTCGTCTTGGAAAGCAAGGCTGTCATCTAATAGCGCATATGATCAACATTTTATTAGGCGAATTCAATGGAAGACAAATCTTGTCCCGCCTAAAATGTCTGAAATTTTCGAAGATCCCTGTTCCTCCAGATCTGGAACTAGTAGACTGAAAACAGCTAAAGCACGCCACTATTTATTTAAAAAGATGCAATGGTGACAGGAAACAAACCACCGTACTATATATTCTCGGGTGGTTTCCAAGAATCTGTGAAGAAATAATAATCAGGATACTCACAATTTAAGCAACCGGAGGTTACTGCGCGGCATGCGTGTAGCCCTTACTAATGTTTGCAGTGTTATGAACAATCGCGATGGACATGGTCGTTCTGTCGCATCTGAGTGGCAAAAGGTAGTTAGACTGTCGGAGACGTTGCTGCATTCAGAAGTATGCACCCAGGAATTTGAACTCAGCAATTATTTAGGCTTGCGCTGCGATAGATTAACGAATGCGCGCGATGGCGTCTTTCTCCACATTCGATCCTCCGTGCTGAACAAACCAGTGGGCACCTACCACAACGAAGGTAGTATGTGTGAGCTACTGTGGTGCTTTAACCACCTCAGGTGCACAGAACTACTTGATATGGGAACGAATCCGCTACGTGATTTCTGACAATGAGTACGGCTTTGGCGTAGGGGGCTTACGGAGGAACCTTTATCATTGATGGTCAAGTGCTCTGTCACACACCCTCCGTGTACGAACTGAGTGTGCCCTAGAGCTGCGATTTGAAATTCGTAGACAAAATGAGAAGGGTATATGGTAATGGATCGTATATGCGTTTTGCGCCCAAAATTAGCTGAAGAGCATGCCACTGGCCTCTTATCTTCCATTATTATATCAAAGCTGGAGTACGTTTCGCCTACCTACTTTCCGGTCAAGCAAAGCCAGCTACAGATATCGAACGGGTGTAACACGTTGCTACTAGGCATATCCCTAGTTTACGTGGTTTGCAGTATAAAGACCGGTGCGCTAGAAGAGGACACCCCACGGGTCAAGTCGGTCGGAATATGGACCACTGCATTCTACATATCAGTGACTTTCCCAAGCTGGGGACAATACTGCAAATAAGAGGTCCCTGCAGCACACGCGGACACAGATGTAAACTTAAAGCGAAGCATGGGATGTGTGTTACCAATCCACTGCTTTTTTATAACGGAAAGTGCCAAATATTTACAGCAGTTGGTCTAACTATGTGATGGAGGCCACATCTGTGCAGCTGTTAAATAGCTTGTTATATATTTATTTTACCACTATTCGATTCAGAGAACGACTACACACTTGTGATGACATCTCACATATGTGAGTCCCGTAATGTAGTAAATAAAGTAGTATACAATTACCAAAGAACGATAATCATATTCACGGGTAAATATTTTCGTGACTTACTTACCATCTTTCCTGTAGTTGTAATAAATCCATGTATACTTGCTCGACTAGACAGTTTTCATTATCCAAATCAATTATTGTCAATGGTTTGTTTTCCATGGCATCAATGAGCCATAAAATACATTTTCTTTTTATGACCCATTTAGTTTAAAGTTTGAAAAAGCATCATGGCATAGAAAAATATATGTATGAAGGTACATGCTTATCCCTGGGTTATATAATTCAGCTGAGAATAATTATGCCGTCGTTTATTGCAGCATAAATGAGGTCGAGCTGTTTTCCCTATTGATGGCTGTGGATGGTTTTCTTCAGAGAAACAGACCCGTGTTTCTGTGAACAGCTGCAAGTATAATTTCAAAACGCATTTCCGGTTTTCAGCAATATATGCTTGATAATGTCATCAATATTTGGATATGAGTGTAAACGGATTACAAATGCAATGCACGGCAACACTCAGACAAGAATAAATATAACACGAGCGTACACATATGATATGACTATGCATGACAACTAACAATCTCTAGCAATACATTTAGAAACAAGACTACTGAACATGGGTCACCGTAAAATACGTATTATGCAACTATGTATTTCGATATATATTGCTATTTTCAGCATCTGTGCGATAATAGCTTAAATAAGCAGTTTGGTACTGTAGATATAGCAGAACTCAAATATGTGTGCTGTTTTTCTTCAAAAAAATCCTCCTGCACACAAGTGTTCTCTCCCCTTCTGTTCTCCAGCGATGTTCCAAACATTACATTCTACTACCTTGAAGTCAAGCTTGAACGCATAATTATAAATTCATGAAAGGATAGCGGACACACTGCTCTGCTAACAATTGTGTGTGTGCAAATACCCCCAGATTGCCCTTAACAGGTCTTATTGTTTGGTGTTACACGGTGGAATTATTCCGGATATTCAAAGCCCTGTCAGGATAACACCCGCACCAAAAAGGGAACCACGAAATACCGTCACATCACTTGTGCATCAGTAGTGCTGAATGTCTTTGAGCGACTTTTATTGTGCCTTGGATCACAATAAACACTTCATCTTGGGTAGATCTACGTTTGTTTGCAGACCCCGACCGTCCAGGCTGGAACCCGTAGCATCACGTGTTCACTCAATAGTGCTTTCATTGAACCTGATTTACAAGAATGTGCGACGACGCATCCTTGACTAGAACAAGAGAATAATCGACTAATCAATATTTTTAGCTAACTGTCTGCGTATAGTTTTCAACGAGCATTGTGCCACTTGCTGAACAACCACTTCATATACCGCTCTCATTTTGCTCATATATACAGTAAACAAACCCATACCCTTAGTGTTGACTGAGACGTTTTACTAGGATCAAACTTCTCTAGACTTGTTTTCTCTCTACACATCGAAATGCTTCAAAAACCCCAAAATTTCTTTGGATGCAAGTTCGCTGTTGACGTAGTATTAAGCAGCATGGCTCCAATTGCTATCACAACAAAGGCTTGTTAATTCGGTTTGGACGATCATCAGCGGTCGTCTTCATACTGATCTCTTTTTTCTTAACGCTTCGTAATGCCGCAAGGTAACTTGTTTTTCCTCGACACAGACCAACGTCTGAATGTGACAAACGCTTCGCGCTCAAGGGTCTTACGGGACCACAGTATACCCAAATCACCCACTGTTAATAACCTTGTTGATTTATTTCATAATCTGGCAAGATCAAAGCATGTTGAAGAATCATTCCACGGGGGCGTAAGTCAGCATTATATGGCCTGGTACACAAAATGCAGTTAATACCCAGCTGTTAAATTAAAAAGATTCATGACTGTGTATGTTCTACCAACTCAGCATATTGCTCACATATTGGATTTCCTGGTCTTCTACAAATGTACTATGGGAACTATGGAATCGCAAAATTAGCAGCATCTTCACTTGCATGCCCAAACTACGCCTCTAGCTAAAGAATAATCGGTCTGTTGATCTCAGCACTTTATGTGTGTATTAAATTCACTCTTCCTATGGGACAAGTTACATGGGTCGCACAACGAGAAGTTTCTGTAAAATTTCGCGAGCATATTCCAGCAAGGCTAAGCCGAGGATAGAACAAGGAACGCACCACGGACGTTTCTGAACAGTCAGTGCAGACTATGCACCCTGTCGTTTTCAATAAAGGCGTTCGCCCGATATACAATGTGTGGGGTGTCCATTCTAAGCGATCGCAATTCGCCTTAACAAAACTCCCTTGTGTGTATAAACAGTTTTCAAACACTTAGCTCTACCATGTCGAGTTGTCGCACGGAACGCTGCCGTGTGAACGAATAACACTTATTTTGTGCATTTTACACCTTTATTTTTAGCTTCTCACTCCACCCTCTCTTAACTTAACAGCTCCACTTATTACTATCAAGCAACTTTGCATGAAAATGCTGCTCTTAATCAAAAACCTTTGTTTAAGCAAGCAAATATCAAAATATATCTGAAAAACAGAGAAGTTTTGAGTCCATACCTTCATATTTCCTTTTGTCTGGAAAGATGTAAGGAGCACAATTTAACCCGTATTCCGCAAATCGTACAGTTTCTTTTAACCCTATGCTCTGATTAACCAAACAAACAAATAACTCAAAAGAACAAGCTACCTGACATCGATGTTCAGTTTATATTGTATTAGTCCCAATGATTGTTATTTCTGAGCGCAATCGATGAGCTCTTGTTCAACATAACTCTCATCTCGACAACTTGGAACAATGACCATATTTTATTGTTTAAGATACCAGCGTTTAACATGTCACATATGTGGCTCCAGAATAAATAACGAACCAAAAAAGGTATGTTATTAAGCATTATTTTAGGTAAGTCAACAAACGCTCAGTGAAGATATCCTTCATCAGACGAGAAGGCACATATAGGTTCCTTATAATATGATGGACGTACGCCCATACCAAATTTTGGGGTCATTTGGCCCACTTCCACCTAGTTATGAAGTGGTGCCCATCCAGACAAAAAGGAAAGAATAGCGAATCTGACACGGAAAGAATTATCCGAGTTAATCTTCATCATCTCGTAAGAACTGTTATTACTACAGAAGAACTTTAGTTATTGACTGAAGTCAGCAGCTTTACTACAACAGCTATGTCAACAAATTACATGTGTGTAAACAGGGGTCCATAATTTTTGTGATAGGATTTGGCGAGGCAAGCTCTGGTTACGTACACTCAGTCCCACTTCAGCCGAATAGGACTTTATGGTTCGTCAACGTTTTGTATTGCATGGCGTTAAATGAGCAGACATTCCACCATCCTTTAGGATAAATTTAGAAACCGGCTTTCTGTTTGCGTAGAGTTTTATGGCTAGGCACGATGCAGAGGACATAATACCTGGTAGATTCCTCCAGCAAACAAAATCAAAATTATAAGTTTGCATATCATATAGTGCTATATCCCCCTATGTAATCCAAATTTGTAGTTCTGCTGGGAGCGCATAATTGCAGAATACAGTGACTTGGTTTATGAAGCTCCGTTAATAATGTCTTCTAATCATTGTCCGAGCTCTGTCAAATAAGAGTAGCTGACAATTTTCAAGTTAATATTTCAAGAGGAATCCCGCAGGTGCCCGTGAGTAATTTTATGAGCTAACTCCTGTTGTTGCGCCCATTATATTTAGTTTGGTTCACGGCATCCGGTTTCGGATTTGTCTGTCACTGTTGCCAGTCACATGACTCCTGCGTCTACGGAGGGACAATGAGTGGCTTGCGCTGCACCACCCACAGCTCCAACCACACACCCCAAATCCAGTGTAAACCCCAAGGAATAAGACCGGGAGGCATGTGTATGGGAGCCAAGTTTCAATAACGGAGCACGCCCGCACTCCTTCACATGCAAACACAAGCACGCTGTATTTGGGAATCAAGCACAAACAAGGCGTTGGCTGGACCGTAGTCCGCTCCACACGGAGTGAATGGAACCGCTCTCTAAACCAATACTACCACAAGGACTATGCACCCCGCCCCCTCCAGCAACGACCAATGGTCTCCTGGAGCCAGATGTATGAGGTAGTGGGTAATAAACAGGAAGACACCTTAACAACATGCACATCAAGCGCAGCCGCAACGGAGATGTCAAACAATAGCCAATCGCTTGAAATGACTGTACCAAATAACAAATTTCTGTTAAGGAATACGGCTATGCAGACATAATTATTCACTAAATTTGCATATGAAATACATTGGTTAGCAACGATGCCGGGATAAGTACAAATGTCCAGAATTGACTCAGAAACTGCTACAAAACGCAACGAGGTTACCGAAGATAAGCGCAATTAAGGTAAGCAACGCGGTCAGTTAATAGAGGATTATTCAGGTAAACCCAGCAAACCAAATAAATTGGAATGACATTTATCCTGATTAAATGGACAGGAATGCGCCTATACGGTCCTCATGATATGATGGACTTCTGTGACGAGACGGCCGCCAATACCAAATATTGGGGTCATTTTGCCCACTTCCACATAGTTGAGAAGTGTTGCCAATCCAGACAGAAATGAACTAATAGCGACATGGGCACCGACAAATTACCAGAATTAATCTTTGTCATCTCGTAAAATTGTTATTACTGCGGGGTAAATATGAGTATGCTCTGAAGTCAGCAGTGTTACCGCAACCGCTAGATTCAAAACGTGCATGCTTATAAGCAAAGGTCCATAGTATTGTTGATTTTATTTGGCAAGGCAGGCTCTGTTCACGAATACTAGGTCACACGTCAGCGGAATAGCAATTTGTGGTTTGCCAAGCATGTGTACCGCACTGCGTAAAAGGAGGATGAATTCCATTATTCATTCCAAAACATTTAAAAAATGGCTTGTTGTTTGCCTAGTGTGTGGCTAGGCACGACACATAGGACATAATGCCCTCTAGGTTTCTCCAGCTAACTGAATCAAGCGTCTTAGTTTGTAGTGTGGAACGGAAATTGTCGTGGCGCGCTGCTTGAGTTTGAACTGGTGTTTACGCTGCGCTCTCATTTGCCTTGCAGGAACCTGATCCTGTGCTTTAACGGAAGAAGTGCAAGCAGAAGAATATTGACTGTAACGTTTATCTTCCTTTTGTATAACATTATTTCCTTTATTGTAGTTCGCTACGTGTTGTTTAATAAATCTCCAGTTCCAATCTCTGGAGCTCTCCCAAGCTTGTATACTACAAGTTTGCATGTCAGATTTTGCTATCTATTGCTAATTAATCTACATTTGGAGTTCTGCTAAGTGACTGATGATTGCAGAATACCATGACTTTGTTTAGTAAGCCCCGTTAATAATGTCTTCCAATCATTGTCCGAGCTCCGTCACAAAATGTAGTGGAAAATGTTATAAAATACTATTTTTGAGAGTAATCTTGTAGGCGCCCGTGAGTAATTTTGTGAGGTTCATCCTGTCACTGTGCCAATTATATTTAGTTTACAACCAATTATACATAACAACATTTACCGTATAAGTTTGTTACTTACTTATGGCTAATGGATCCAAGCAGCACGCAAAATGTACGAGTAAGTTGAAAACTCGAACATGATATACGATAATGTGCTACGTTTACAGAAGATTATGACATAAATGTTAGTCTGAGCTCGATGAGGTAAAAACAAGCAATACATTTCGCAAAATATGTTCCATGGTGCATCGAAATGTAAAGGACTATATGGATACTTGTGGTCCTGCCCAATAAAGAATGTCATCCCGGCAATTCCGTTTCCAGACCGTACGATCGGTTTGATCTAATCTCTATGATCCATGATCTGTCAGGGTTACGGCTTATGGCAAGCTTTCGCCTACCTTTGTTTCTCCAGTAGATTTCGACAATGATACCCTATCTATCCGTTCCTATTCAAACCTACCATTTAGGATGTCCTAAAAAACGCTCTGGGCGATTTTTTGAACGCTGGCGCTCATCTTCTCCCAGGTGGTGGATATGTTGATTTGGAACATGCTGAGGATATCGACTTACTAAGTGACGATCCACACGTCGTCCAACTTGTAATAAACCGCTTTGTGATTGAAGTATTAAACCATGGTATGTACTTTTTGACATGGAAATGTTAGGCTTGCATTTAAGACTGGCTGGTGCCTATACCTGCACTCAGTATAGTTGGTGAGACACTGAAGATTGTAGAGTGCTTTGGCTGCTTTGGAAAGTGTGTCAATGAGGGTATAGCTGTTGAAAACAAGGTTTCGATGTGCTCTCGAGAGCACGCTTTGCGTTTTGTAAAGGCTGAAGCAATTTTGACGTAGCCACTCTTGGAGTGCTCCTCTCACTACATCGACTGCTGTGACTGGGGCGCGTATTGCGCATGTCTGTTAACCGTTGCCCGCTTTTTGCCTTTTCTGCTGTTGCTGGACAGGGCTGTGAGAGACGATCTGGTGGACAGCCTGCTATTTGGAGAAGTCGCATGATAAAAGTGATGAAACGATTGGCTTTGAAGTGTTGTTGTCCACTACTGGGTTAGGTCCGGTAGATGCGGATACTTGCTGGTTGAAGAAGTTGGAATACATGGCTCAAAATCCATATCAGTGGCGGCCGTGTGCATGGATGTGTTGCGGTTTCCGCCTTCCTCTCCCTTAAAACACCAACTAACAACATTTCGATTTCGATGAGTGCAAACTGAAATACAAAATTATCTTGTTGTTGTTATTATTTTATTAATTCAAATGTTTGCCTCTTTACATATGTTTCCGTTGACAAAATATGTGTTCTACAGATTGTGTATACTATATACATATATATATATATATATATGAATATTGCTCACATAGGAGTTCGGAGAAATATAATATATATATATATGTGGTATAAGTGGAAATTCGTCACAGCACAATGTCCAAGGCAACGATCCAGTCAAGCATGAATTAAATAATAGGATCGATAATTTACTAACTTAATCAACAATATATACGTGTGAGCCAAAAACGGAGTATTAAACATAAACATGCATGAAAAATGAAAATTCCAAAAATACATGTAATTGTGTTTCGCAAGTATATGTTAAGGTTACCTCAGTTGGAAGACGTGACCGGGAACCAAAAGCATCCTCTTACGACAAAAACAACGTCCATACCAAATATTTGCTTTATGTATACAATATTTAGGTTTCACATTAGGGCGTTTTCAATGATATCAGTCTCGTTTAAACAAAGCGGGCAAAAACAAATAACTTGGCCGTTTATTTGTACAGTTAATTTTTCCAGCCTTATGTCTGTCATATTTTGATTTTTGCCGTTTAACTCATTACATAATACTCATGAGTTACTTTACATGGTGCGTTCAATGAAGTATAGTTCATTGAAAAAGTATACCTTTAAGTAAAGCGCTGATGCGTCTAGGCTACTAGAAATATCTATCAGATTTGAACCATTGTTGTTGAAATAAACATATATCCAGCAAATATTTATTTTTTTCTATACGAGCTTACATAGTTATCTTAAAAGCAGAGTGATGACAATTGATGTGTGTGTGGCAAGATTGAAAGTCCATTTAGCAATATTTATTGATTGTGTACTCTTATGTCAACGCTAGTTTGGGGTATTGGAATTATCTGCATATTGTCAGCAATAGCTAGCGTTGCGAGAACAAGTTCGATTGCTGCTATGATGATCTGACAGAAATCATGGGGCAGTCTGTATGAAAACGCGAAGTTTGTACCACCATGTGGCAACATTTGCAAACAATTGTGTCTGAAATTTCATGACCCAATAGTTAGAATTATAAGTCGTTTACTACAATTCGAATAACAGGATAATCAAAAATAGTATTTTACTTCATTAAATTATGCTTAAAGCACTGACGCTTGAACAGGAGATATATAGTGCATCAGAATATTAGCTGGAGACGGTGGAACTTTGAAAATATGATTTCTAATGTTCCTGTTGCATCTATAAACAAAAGCAGATTAATTTACATGACATGACTCTTTGACTTTAAGGGATTAATTATTGTTAATGAACATCCGTCTTAAAGCATATACTGCACTGGTTTGACTTGACGAGTGGCGCCAACAAGCCTAGAGAAATCAGTACAAGATACAGCGAATCAGCAGCCTCAGGCAAGTGATCCAGGTTACAACCATCAGGAGGACTAGCCTAAATATTCCATAGTCATCCAAAGTTTTAAAGGGAAGGCACTACATTGCGTCCAACATAAGACATGCCGAGCTTTCACTAACAATTGTTGACATAATGGGTGGTGGTGGAGCTGCAAATTATACGGCATATTATTTGCACTTATTGCGTGGCTGATACCTATAAAATTCCTTGAAAATATAGCCACACTATTCCTTGTTTACAAAAGTATGACATCAAGTAACGGACAGTGCCAGCTTACAAACAATCCGCTGCTCATACCTGTGCCAAATAACTAGACAACTGCTCATTCATGCAACGTTTCGTTAACTGGTGTTACATCGAGCATGCTTTGTATTTATTCCACCTTCAGTGGTAACATTTAGCGTCAAATGTAAATATAATTTAGGTCTCCTACTGACCTATATCCATATGACATAATTGAAGCATGGTTTAGTTAGAACACATATGGCAGAGACTGCAATTTGTGTGCCTTAAGTTGACGACACTGTATATTTTAGAAATCCAAAAGAGGCTGCACACTTATTAAAAGCGTTTACTGTCGCTAATGAGAATCATCAACTTTGTTGCAAACAAGTGATTAGCAACCGACTATCTTTATTAGATGAGGACGTTTGCCTTAACTCTGACGAATCTCTCATCGGAGGTTTGATCAGAAATCATACATGCTTGGTAATATAAAAAATTTACAACGCAGCGCAGCCCGATGTCTTGCCTTCATGGGGCCTAGGCTTTGAACAGCAGAGAAATTTTGCAGCTGGTACGTTACCGCAAAGTACCACCTAGCTGTAGATAAGACTGATTTCGCGAATAATAATTGTTAATTCAGCAACCAATTGCTTACCTAACGCCTAACTGTTGGAATGCGCTCGTTCACCTCTTCAAATGCCGCTTACCAATAATCATGTCATTGTGTCACATGATAAGTTGTTCACAGTACGAGGCGCCTATCTCGAATGATTCGTTACCACACGCAAGCCCCGTTACACAAAAGCGATAAACAAACAGCCTTTACGTTAAACCTTGTTATTGACCATCCAGCACTGCGGACGACTTCAAAGTTTTATACGCAATTAATTTAAGCCTCATTCAAGGTTTTAGCAGGCAGCTTTCCTAATATTTTGGGGCTGTACACGTCAATGTAAAGCCCGAATACGGTGTACAAAAGCGTTGCATGTGTCTTTTTCTACCATCTTATATAACAGACTATTTTACCTAACCGCTTCAATCACTTGACAAAAATGTTGCATTGACTAGCTTTTAAATGCTACTCTTTATTGTTACACTAATTTTAAACTCTCTAGCTTATCCTTAAGATATAGGTTTGACCGGTTAAATGATATAATGTACAATCGCTTAATCCGATTAGAAGCCAAAATCATATGCTCCACGGTCTCGATAAGAGTTTTCGGCAAATAAATGTAACCCATTTTAATTTGGTCCACATTGACTTGAAACAACAATTTTATTCCGGTCAGTGTTGAAACAGACAAGATAGTGCAGAGCAAATTCAGTGGCAATTGTTCATTACTGACTGATTGGTTCACTGGATAATTCAGTATAATAATATTACATCCACACGCTCTCCTTAGTCATTTGTTTGCGTCACAGAAGGAATCGGCTACTTCAAAGTATAATTTATTTTATTGTGTGCATTTATACATAATTTAACATGTTCATGAGCCACAACATTTTCACTGATGGGACGCTGCTTTTTCATATTATTCGCAATTTTTCATTGTTGCACATATTATGCACAGGCTATATGGAAGACTCCGAACAAAGATAGGAGATGTAGGATAATGCACTCAACACTGCGTTAAAGATAACAAGGAGTGATAACAAACAAATGCTGATAGACCTACAAAAATTGGCAACAAAATAGGTAAGTTAAATGACCAATATGCGAAAACCTGAGCAAACAAAATGTGTAAGTTAATAGTTCCTGCACAACGCTGCCCGTAAACTTTAGTCTATGCGCAAAATTCAACTTCCTTAACAAACATTATGCGTAATAAATCCTTAAGCCTCTATGTAAAACAAAATTCTATTTCAATAAACGCAGCTTGACGCAGTGAGATTGCCTCAACAAATCTCAAAAAGGTTGGTGAGAGTAGCATTCGCTTTATTGGGACGGTATTATTGCGCACTCGACAGAATCGGCAGACTTAGAAACTTGACACTTGCTCATACGAATAATACACATACGCTACTATGCTGTTTGCTATTGTGGCAGACCGCCTTACCTGTTGGTGGTCATGGCGTGATACACCCGCTTTTCTGCAAACGTATCTTCGTAACACTGCAATAATTTTATCATTCTAAACAATGCAATCAGAAAATGGAATTTGCAAGATGGTAACATCTCGTGATCTCTGATCACATGCAAACGAGCAACATACTAAAAGATCACAGAAGGAAACGAATCGGAATTCTGCATTTTGATATCTGGTATACAGATCACAGCAGAATCAAAATAGTGGAGTAATTGCAACCGTCTTCAAGGAACCTTAGGTCCGACGGCTGTTTTGCCTTCAATAATCAGGGCTATGGTAATCTACGGCATCATCTTCACAAATCTTAATTACTTAGACGTTCATATTGTCGTAGTTCAATATAAAATTCACTTAGGTTTCAATTGATCATATCTGCTCAGTATGACCTTAGCAATCGAAGTAGTTGACATTTTAGATTTTAAGACCCAATCTCATTTTGACCTATCGTTGCGGCCTTAGCTGCATTCGGAATTTGTTTTCCAAAACGCTTACGAGGAAAACGATCCATTCTGCCGAGGTAATCGCTTATCCGGCTGCAAACAGTCACCGATGCATTATGTTGTGGCAGCAGTGGTTTAGGTGAGCTTGATTAGAGGTATTAGTAACATTCTTTTTGTCATAAGTGGAGCAGTTGCGCAAAAGTAAATCTGTATTTTATTATTATGCGAGTGCAGAGGTTTCAGCTCGTTGGAATCGGAAGTGAGCAAACTTCACAAGCGTCTGCGAGGTAATTTAGTCATTAAAATTCCAACCGCCAAATTCAAACACAGAGTTCATATTTAATGACTGGAGGTATTATGTTCCACTTTAAATTAATGTTCGTTTGCTTTTGAAACTAAGGTTGAGCTGACATTCTAAAATTCTAAAATTTAAAAAAGGACTTCATGCGCAATACTTAATTTTCACGTTGAATTATCTTTTACGGGATAATTTATTTTATTTTACTTTTTTACATTCCTGCTGATTTTCCTAATATGGAGTTCGTTATAAAAGACATATTTATATTCCAAACTGGTCCACTATTTTATCAATGGCATTATAAAAGCCTGCTCGTGGTAATGGGAAAACGAGATATATAAATTTCAATCCATAATTGCTACATAAGTTGCTTAAAAATAGCATCAAAATTGAAGATGTCAATTATTTTGTTTATTTATTTAACCCTCATTATTTCTTCCGAAGCCCTTGGTCTACCAAAAGTTAAATTACACCAACTGCCTGCTCTTGCCACTAGAATTATTTGTTCAAAAATCTGGTAAATCATCATGGCCGTTTAAACACCAAATACAAATCAGTTTATTTTACTTCCATTTATTTGTGATTTTCTGCACGTCGCCAATCGACATATGCTATACGTAAAAGCTTGTAAAGGCTCAGATGCGCAGGGCGTTTCATAATGATTTTCCGACTGTAAACCACTGTAAAATTAACGTGCATGATTCTAAATCCAGTTAACCTGATGTATTATTAAATTTTTTTATTAGAATGTAAACTGTACTTGAAAATAATTTTATACAGGTAAGTAAAATGATTTTAGTATCACCTGCCTCTAATGCTTACACTGCAGTAGTGTGTTACCTTCGTACTGACTACATCATTCAATGGTCTTATAAACCCTGGCCATTTCAGTTTTAATACATATTTGTGAAAACTTCAGAAGCAAGTTTATCCCTGATAAAGTCAAGCTGGTCAATATGGTCGGAGAACGGGCATATAACTATTGTTGGTTATGGTTGGTTTTAGCCAAATAACACCTATGTTTGTGGCAACATTTTATATATCCGCAATGTATTGTGTTGCTAATTGAACTTGGCAATTGATTTGCAAAAGCTATGGCTAGCATATGATTACCTACTCTGGGTTCCAGCTTAAACTTGAGTGCAGGCTAATGTATGACCAAATAATACATGTGCACAATTCCGACTTTATTCGCCACACTTGTTCCGGACTAGTAGTATAATGGTACACTCAGGGATCTCCGCTTGGTACCTGTTGGCTGGTTTGAGTTCTGCTGCGAGGTAAGGCAAAACAGTGCCGGCTGTTCATTAACGTGCGGGAGTTGCCATTAAATACAAACACTACCGTTGCAGCCACTAGGTTATCCGCCGAGCATTTTATAGTATAACTGTTCTCGATAAACATGTATACCAGGGTTTCCCGTAGTCAGTGCGCACCATACCTCATCGACGCAGATCGGATAAAATTCCCTGTTTTATAGCTGGTCGTTACATTTAATGCATCTTCTTAGATCATATTCCGATGTTCGATGCCGTTGATAGGTATATTAGGTATTCGATTTATTGCAAACGTATGACAACAATGTAAATTTGCCTGAATGTTTGGATATCCTATAAATAATAGGTCATAATTATATTTTAAATGAAAATATATTCCATTATATAAATTAGCACGAAACCAAGATGCAACAGTATCCAACTTTTGGTGTGCAATTCTTCTTTACATTGTAATTACACATCTGCATTGTTGTTATTATGCTTGCTTAATCCAAGCAAATTTGGGAAACACCTGTTATCGTTAACTCCACTGAAAAGCATTGACAAACAATATATGTCAGGTTACTTCTACAGCTTTACTTAGATTCAGATATTTCCAAGCTTCAAAATCAAAGATAATAAGTACGATTTAACTGGATACGCACACATGTACTCACGATCGCTGTTGGGTTTAGCAAATTTCGTGGTTAATCGTCGCCAAATCAAAGATAACGGAACTACTGAATTAAAGCAAGCTAGGATACGTTCTGAAATCCAAAGCTTCAAATCTGCAGGCGGGTTGATTTCGAGAAGACCACAGTGAAGTCAGAGTCAGGTAGCCGGGTTGCATACAGGAATTTATAATATTTTCCTACACACATCATGTTTCAGATGCGTTGAAAACATTTGCATTTGATGTGAGGTTACTTGAAACCTAAATCGCGGTTTGCTTTATTTGTAGATGCTTATTTGATGTTAGTTTCTAAGGCTCGTAAATATTTCTTGTCAGCTTGTTAAGCAGGATATCATGCCATACCTTTTGCCGATTTGCATAAAGCTCACCATATACGCGTGCCACCGTAACGGCAGGGTTGTTATGGCGCGTCAAACACAAATTCCACCATAGATAGGAAAATTATAGACGGAAAACTTTTACCTAAATTCACTCATGCTGAACGATTTTATATGCTAGCAGACACTGACATGTTTGTCTCCCTTACGAAGCAAATTATTCCCAACCATGCGCACCCACATTGAAGCCTTAAGCTTTTGGAGTGCTTGCGTTTACTGCTGATAGACTGACTGTAAAAACAAAATGAAACATGGCATGAGATTACCCTTGGGAGATGTTGCAACTCATCACCAGATGTTACGCAGTTGTTATCACGTTCATACATCTAGGTTGTGAGATACATTACAGAACTGTCAGAAAAACGTCTGGTTTTTAGCATTGTTTGTCCTAAGGTTTTTACCTAGTCAATTTAATGCAGCAATCTGTTCACAAAACGTGTTGCGCTATCCGTTAGTGTAACAGTATTTAACTTTCTGTTTCATTGTGATTTAAATGGAGAGAATAATGTAACTTTAATTACAAGGGAATAAAGGCTGAGCTGCTAATTTTGCATCACTTGTAAACATAACAAAAGAAATCAAATGTCTGATCGTCGTCTGTATGCAAACAACTGCAACTAACATGCTGTATTCGCTCGTCGAATGTCTAGACAGGAAAACAAGACCGTCCGAGCAAATACAATGACATAAAGCATAAAAGGCGCTACTTTAAAATAATGTTTCCGATATCAATATGAAACATGGGTTTACCTCGATAACCAGAGTGGGTCCACCACTTGACACGATTAGGAAGGGAATATAATTTCGTTTTGTATATTGTGCTAAAACACACTAAATGTAGTTGTTGCGAGATAGGATTTTAACAGCTTGCTTACCTTATAAGCGCTGGTTACTTGCGGTGAACACCGTAAAACGCTATCATTCAAATGGTATTTCGAATATTGTACTTTTATACTTCGGGCATCACTGTGCTTGCACTTGCAACCATGACTACCCTTAGCAGGAACGATGGAAACCCAAGAGCGGAACGGTAAATTGTATTACTCAAAATATGGTCAATGTTACGGGGAACAAATAGAATTATAAAGGAAATGTAAAGTAGGTTACGGTAACAGACATCTCCCTTATTTCTATTATTCGGTCAGAGCACACTAGCGCTGCTCTGACATTCAAGCAGGAAGACGCCGTTATAGCAAGATTTCAAATTATGTTTGCGCACTATTAAGTCAATGGTCTTCCAACTATTGCAGTTGTTGTTGTTGTACAAATGTGCGCTTAGCATACAGCTGAGGAATCGTGATCAGGCGAATGAACTCAGTTAAACGATATATGTTGTAAGCAATGCTGTATGGATCCTTCAGATTTTTCTTTTTCTTTTAGATTTTGAGTATACTGATACTTCAGCAAACATTGATAAAGGCTACATAGTGATAGTTTCGTACACGTAATACAAACATGTTCTTCAACAATCTAAGTTGAACATCATCCTTAAGACCAAACGCACGCCTAAATTATACTTTCAAACCATATTTGAGAATTTTTCGAACAACTCTTTATGTTTGAAACTATTTTTTTGCTTCATATATTTTCGATGTAGCGACATACATTTCCTTCGTTTTATTTGACACAAGCAAAATTTTTCAATAGATATTATCATTCCATATTTTCTTAACCTACTGTCTTTTACTTCCGTACCAAAACAATGAATATTGGTCGAAGTAACGTGAACCCTTGTCCATCACAAGTTAAACCTTCTGGGCATAAGCTATTAGAAAATCTGGACGTATAAATGCTTGCTGAGCTTGATGACGTAAATGTATAAATGAAATGTAGAGCACAGACCCTATTTGCATTTATTTGATCACACGGCTGTCGAAATATGCATTTCCGATTTTAAGCTCTACTTATTATGTAACCAACAGTAAGGAGAATCTTGTTCCATTGCTTCCCAAAATAAGACCGATTGCGCATAAATTGCTTACCGAATTAGACATAAACTCTGGCAAAAGCGACCATAAAAAACCGGATTAGAAAACATACTGGAGAATTTCGATCAATTTGGTGGACACTAATACCTTGGAATACAGTAAATAAGTGCATAGCTCGTTTGTACTCTCATAGTAGTAATCTCAAGAAGCTCGCTTATTTGTCTGCACAATTCGTCGAACACCATTTTAGATATGTTGCACTTCATGGTTTGTGCGTTGGATAATATCTTTCGGCTTCAGTCATAGATGGCACCAACCCCTATGGGATCCTCTACGGATCTTAAAATGTAAACGCTTCTCGTAAATCTTCTTCCCTCTCACACATATGTTGTAAGATGTAGGCGTTTTCTAAATCGTAAATACTGCAAGCGGCTATTTGGTAGGTCATGTATGCTTAGTCAAATTCGCTATTTTACTGGAACCTATAATTTACACTAATAAATTTCGCCGCAAATAAATAGATCATTTATACACAATTTATCAGATGTGTGCAGTTATTATAACAGTCCGTCATATGTCCACCAAAATACATTTTATCTGCTGCGTCTACAGCAGTTTTATGAAATCCAATTACATTTACTCTTCTGCAACCGTTTGTAACGTCACCTACACTTCCTGTTTAATATTTTGATTTCAAAGTCAATATAAATTGCTATGTTTGTTCCTTGCTTTCAACTACGAAATATGCACAAACATAATCCAAGTTGACTTTGTACAAAAATTAGAATGCCATTTGAAAATTGTGCAAGTTATTCGAAAACCCCGATAGGTTTTCTCGAGTGATACATTCATTATGATTATAATTGTTGCCTAAAATATGTAACATTGAATTCTTCTTGCTGTTTTTATATTTCACATTCAGTTTATAATGTAAGCTACTAACTGTGCCTTATTCCGAGTACACCAAGCTTACCTTGAATTGAATTCGTTATTTTTTGTATGTATGTAAGTATTAACCACCTTTTGAAGCGCCGGCAAACATCTTAAGAACCCAATGAATTATACGCACATAGATAGATTTGGCAATGACAATCCCAAGTGCCATGGGACAATTCTAATTTTCTGTCTCCAGACAGTTTGTGTCTACAAACACCCAATACTGTGTGTCAAGTTTGAACAAAAAAAGTAAAGGTATATACCGTAAAATATGTTGCTCTTCAATGTGCTGAACTACTTGCTGTTTCTCAAATATTCCCTAGACATTTTAACACTTAAGCAAACAGTTCTAACTAATTGCATAATCTTTCAACTACAACTAGTTCAGAGACTTTCTTATGTGATTATGTTATTGTGCGCTAGCTACAGTGAAGGCGACCATTCGAACGACTTGCTTTCGAGGACATCATTCACAGATATCGATCTTCAGCCATTGGTTGGTTGTATTCGTTGGGTTTGAAAAGCTGCCGAAGCTCAATCCGAAGGATGTCAAGAGGACTGCGAATGTCACACAGCGAAGCACAAAGTCTTCTAGCCGTCAATCTGATTGGCTCTGCTTCGTCACCTAAAGGAAATATTAAATAAGGTAGTTTTTGCTCGCCATCGTGTAAAAAGTCTGCAAAACAGAAGATACGATGATTCCTACTGTTTCGCAAGTGTAATTCACTTGTTGTTTTGTCGTCCATTGCTTTATCCATGATGGTGTTTGTTTTATACATAGGTAAGTTATACCGCGTACTTTTCATCGATCTTTACGTATTATGTTCACAAGTTTGATTAAGAGCGTGCTTTGTTACACGGCGTCTTTGTACGCAACCTTCCCTAACATTCAGTGGCGTTCGAGTCATTTCTGTTGTGCAGTTGGATAGTTGCAGACATGATCGTTGCTTTCGTCGTCGGTTTCTGGCAGCAACGAGGGATGCTGAAATTTTCATAATTCCAGTAAATTTTTCTGGAGTGCAATAGAGATTTAGGTGAAACAGAGAGACCGAGAGTAATCATACTAGGTAAGCTTGGGACAGCCGGGTTGCATCTCCTTTTGCCCGCTGTTTGCTAGTTCCCACGAATGGGATACTGACACTACTCTGTTAACTATACACTGGATTTAGCTCTTTGATTTAGCATTAAGCATATGTTCAGGCAAAATGGATCGCTTTCATTTTGTTACACCTGTGAGACCGCAATGCGGTCATGTACTTTCCACATAAATAAATGGAGTCAGGTGTGCAATGTGATTCATTTAACTTAGCTGTATTTAAATTCAGACATTTATTTTGAGTATGTTACTTACGTCACTACATATTTTCCCTATTTAAACAACAAGTTCTTACTTCAAAATATTTTCAAGTGCTGCGATGGCGGCGTACACATTGTTTTACTTTTTACTATGTTGTGAACCATGCCAAGGCGTCATCCATGTTGGTAAATTTCTCTCGCCGAGCACGCTTGGACAGGTACACAATATCGCTTCACAATTTTTGCGAGTGGGCGACGGTTCTCAAGAAACCTTGACAGAGCTAAATGCGCGAACTTTCTGGTTTTCGCAATTGTGTTTGCATATCGATCACGATATAACCTGGGTTGAAGGAAAGTCAAGCTTTGATAAACGGTGTCGAATTCATGCTATTTTCGACGTTTTACAAAGTTGGCTGCTAAACGTGCTGCTACTCTCATAATGTTTGTCCGGTTCATTTATTAAGTACGATGCTTGATATTTCTAAGAGCAGTCTGTTTAATGAGGGTATACTTAATGGTTTACATTCGAAAATTTGTTGAACTGAGGCTTAGGATTCTGTGAAAAACGGTGCTGAATGCGCGGTGTCAAGTGTAGCGATTTTGTTTGCTAAACGATCCTGCAGTATTATACTTAAAGGATAACCCTAGTAAATTCGCGTTGGATATGTGTAAGCATGACAATATGCATTGAAAACATAATATAAAAAATTTAAATTCGCAGATGCTTGTAGTAACCAAGATCATAAGTTAGGAGTACACTCGGACATGTTTCTCTAGGGAAGAATCTAAAACAGTTAGTGATGTATTGCTATTGTGATGATTAAATATAGACTATCTTAGAACACATTTTTACTATGACCGAATAGTATCTAGGCTTACGTAGATATGGCTCTCAATGACCTAGGTGCACATCCATCTACTAATGTCGCAATTGTAATAATGAACCCAGTGAACAAACGTAGCTAAAGTACTTGTCGTATAAGTTGGCATTTGATGTGGTCAGGGCCAACGGAAGCCGGCTTTATCACCGAGCATTTTCGGTCTCACAACAAGAAAACTTTGCAAAGTAACCCGTTGAATAACTCAGACACAGCAGGCTAGAATATGGCTGTTACGTTCATGCAAAGCAGTGGGCAGAGTATTACATGATCAAGAGATTTGCTTTGTACATTTTGGCAACTAGTTATCCAACATATTCAACAATACAAACTATAATTTACAGTTCATTTAGCACGAGACAAGTCAAAGTCAGGGCAGTCACCAGGTCATTTTCAAACATAAAAATGAATTGCACTGTCAATGGGGACGCATATTCAATATCCGAAGTTAGGTGCTGTAAGTCCTAGCACAATAACAAACGTAAGTCACCAGTATGCTTAAGGCGCCGCTTCACTCCACAACAATTGTTTTCGGGGCGGTCTTGTCAATGGTTGCAAGCTCCTCTCATAAGTGCCGCCGCTTGCGCTTTTTCGAGTACTTAAAAACCATCCGCTGCTTTTTAAACACACCGTAGTATAAGATTAAGATAAATACTAGGAGTTTGTCCCTCGTCATTTGCTGCGCCAATTTAACTTAGCATCTTCCTCGTCCAAGTGATTTAGCTTAACCGGTCCAAATATCTGAAACATACCTGTTACACAAGGAGTTTACATTAAAATTTGTGTTAGATTTTCTAGGATACGAAAGTCAAACCCGTATTGTTAACAGCTAAGTTGCATTTAGCCTTAGCTGGAGGCAGATTAACAAGATATTATGCATGTTGAAGACAGATGTGCCGCGCTGCACTAGCTTAAATACCATTTCGACCTCATAATTTTCTCTGATATGTGAAACTTCAGACCAACATATTCGCGGACAAGTGAAATCACCATTTTAGTAAACTAAGGCAAATCGTGTAGTACCGTGGATGCGAACCTAATCACAAAACGACCCAGTGGACTTCGATATAACACGTCGAAGAAAAGCTATTCGCTACTCTGATGAATAGAGCATCACCATTTTTTACAGGGGACAATTATTTTGAGCGCTCACCGGTTTGTCCCTTTGAGATGATCGGATGTATAGACATACGACACCGCGCGTTCCACAGGCTCTCACTACGAAAGCACGAGTTGAAACAAAACTCATTGCGTGCTTACTTAGTCGTACAACTATTTACCTGCGAGTCCCATGATATCTGGTTCATTAAACATAACGAAACTTTTCAAGTTATCGAGCATAGTTGTCAGAATGCTGACGTTCGTACGAACTATTTTGTTAACTT
>OX104071.1:16200243-16271991 GCA_944474145.2 Dicrocoelium dendriticum | reverse complement strand
TGTACTCCTAACTTAGGTTCTTGGTTACTAGAAGCATCTGTGAATTTAAACTTATTATATTATGTTCTCAATGCATATTGCCATGCTTACACATATCCAACGCGAATTTACTAGGGTTATCCTTTAAGTATATTACTGCAGGATCGTTTCGCAAACAAAATCGCTACACTTGTCACCGCGCATTCAGCACAGTTTTTCACAAATTTCCAAGTCTCAGTTCAACAAATGTTCGAATGTAAACCATTCAGTTTACCCTTATTAAACAGACTGCTCTTAGAAATATCAAGCATCTTACTTAATAAATGAACCGGACATACATTATGATAGTAGCAGCACGTTTAGCAGCCAACTTTGTAAAACGTCGAAAATAGCATGAATTCCACACCGTTTATCAAAGCTTGACTTTCCTTCATTCCAAGTTATATCGTGATCGATTTGCAAACACAATTGCGAAAACCAGAAAGGTCGTGCATTGTACTCTGTCGAGATGGTTTGCAAACCGTCGTCCCACTCGTAAACATTGTGAAGCGATATTGTGTACCTGTCCAATCGTGCTCGGCGAGAGAAATTTACCAACATGAATGACGCCTTGGCATGGTCCACAACATAGTAAAAAGTGAAACAATGTGTACGCCTCCATCGCAGCACTCGAAAACATTGTGAAATAAGAACTTGATGTTTAAATAGGGAAAATATTTGGTGACGTAACTAAAATTCTCAAAATAAATGTCTGAGTTTAAATACATCTAAGTTAAACGAACCACATTGCACACCTGAATCCATTTATTTATGTGGAAAGTACATGACCGCATTGCGGTCTCAGAGATGCAACAAACTGAAAGCGATCCATTTTGCCTGAACTTATGCTTAATGCTAAATCAAAGAGCTAAAACCAGTGTATAGTTAACAGAGAAGTGTCAGTATCCCATTCGTGGGAACTAGCAAACGGCGGGCGAAAGGAGATACAACCCGGCGGTCCCAAGCTTGCGTGGTATGATTACTCTCGGTCTCTCTGTTTCACATAAATCTCCATTGCATTCCAGTTAAATTTACTGGAATTATGAAAATTTAGGCATCTGTCGTTGCTGCCAGAAACCGACGACGAAAGCAACGATCATGTCTGCAACTATCCAACTGCGAAACAGAAATGACTCGAACGCCATTGAATATTAGGGAAGGTTGCGTACAAAGACGCCGTGTAACAAAGCACGCTCTTAATCAAACATGTGAACATAATACGTAAATTTCGATGAAAAGTACGCGGTATAACTTACCTATGTATAAAGCAAACACCATCATGGATAAAGCAATGGACGACAAAAAACAGGCGGAACATATTTGCGAAACTGTAGGAATCATCACATCTTCCGTTTTGCAGACTGATTTTACTATGACGAGCAAAGCTACCTCAGTTAACATTTCCTTTAGGCGACGAAGCATATCTAATCAGTTTGACGGCTAGACGAATTTGTGCTTCGTTATGTGACATTCGCAGCCCTATTGACATCCTTCGGATTGAGCTTCGGCAGCTTTTCAAACCCAACGAATACAGCAAACCAATAGCTGAAGATCGATCTCTGTGAATGATGTCCTCGAAATCAAGTCTTTCGACTGGTCGCCTTCACTGTAGCTAGCGCACAATAACATAATCACATAGGAAAGTGTCTGAACTAGTTGCAGTAGAAGGATTATGCAGTTAATTAGAACTGTTCGCTGAAGTGTTAAAATGTCCAGGGAATATTTGAGAAACAGAAAGTAGTTCGGCACATTGAAGAGCAACTTATTTTACGGGATATACCTTTAGTTTTTTAGTTCAAACTTGACACACAGTATTGGGTGCTTGCAGACACAAACTGTCTGGAGACAGAAAATTAGAATTGCCCAATGGCACTTGAAATTGTCATTGCCAAATGAATCGAAGTGCCTATAATTCATTAGATTCGTGTGATATTTGCCGGCGCTTCAAAGGGTGGTTAATACTTACATACATACAAAAAATAACGAGTTCAATTCAAGGTAAGCTTGGTGTACTCGGAATGAGGCACAATTAGTAGCTTACATTATAAACTGAATGTTAAATAGAAAAACAGCAAGAAGGATTCAATGTTACATATTTTAGGCAACAATTATAATCATAATGAATGTATCACTCGAGAAAACCTATCGCGGTTTTCGAATACCTTGCACAATTTTCAAATGGCATTCTAATTTTTGTACAAAGTCAACTTGGATTATGTTTGTGTATATTTCGTAGTTGAAAGCAACGAACAAACATCACAATTTATGTTGACTTTGAAATCAAAATATTAAACAGCAAGTGTAGGTGACGTTACAAACGGTTGCAGAAGAGTATATGTAATTGGTTTTCATAAAACTGCTGTAGACGCAGCAGATAAAAACCCTCTTAGTGAACATATGACGGACTGTTATAATGATTGCACACATCTGATAAATTGTGTATAAATGATCTATTTAATTGCAGCGAAGTTTATTAGTGTAAAATATAGGTTCCTGTAAAATAGCGAATTTGACTAAACATACATGACCTACCAAATAGCCTCTTGCAGTATTTAAGATTTAAAAAGTCCTACATCTTACAACATATGTGTGAGAAGGAAGAGGATTTACGAGAAGCTTTTAGATTTAAAGATCCGTAGAGGATCTCATAGGGGTTGGTGCCATCTATGCCGAAACCGAAAGATATTATCCAACGCACAAACCATGAAGTGCAACATTTCTAAAATGGTGTTCGAAGAATTGTGCAGACAAATAAGCGAGCTTTTTGAGATTATTACTATGAGAATATAAAAGAACTATGCACTTATTAACTGTATTCCAAGGAATGAGGGTCCACCAATTTGATCGAAATTCTCCAGTATGTTTTCTAATCCGGTATTTTTATGGTCGCTTTTGCCAGAGGTTTGTCTAATTCGGTAAGTCATTTATGCGCAATCGGTCTTATTTTTGGAAGTAATGAAACAAGATTCTCCTTACTTTTGGTTACATAATAAGTAGAGCTTAAACTCAGAGATGCATATTTCGACAGCCGTGTGATCTAATAAATGCAGATAGGGTCTGCGCACTACATTTCATTTATATACACTTACGTCATCAAGCTCAGCAAGCATTTATACTTCCAGCTTTTCTAATAGCTTATGCCCAGAAGGTTTAACTTGTGATGGACAAGGGGTTCAAGTTACTTCCACAAATTTCAATTGTTTTGGTACGGAAGCAAAACACCGTAGGTTAGACTTAAGAAAATATGAAATAAATAATATCAATTAAAAAAATTTTGCTTGTGTGGTAAACTGAAAGAAATGTATGTCGCTACATCGAAAATTTATGAAGCGAGAAAATAATTTCAGACATAAAGAGTTGTTCAAAAAATTCTCAAATATGGTTTGAAGGTATAATTAAGGCGTGCGTTTGGTCTTAAGTATGCTGTTCAACTTAGATTGTTGAAGAGCATGTTGTATTACGTGTACGAAAGTATCACTATGTAGCCTTTATTATTTTTCGCTGTCGTAACAGTATACTCAAAATCTCAGAGAAAAATAAAAATCTGATGGATCCATACAGCATTGCTGACCACATATATCGTTTATCTGCGTTCATTCGCCTGATCACGATTTTATCAGCTTTACGCGGGGCGCAAATTTGTACAACAACAACAACAGCAATAGTTCGAAGACCATCGACTTAACAGTGCGCAAACATAATTTGAAATCTTGCTATAACGGCGTCTTCCCGCTTGAATGTCAGAGCAGCGCTAGTGTGTACTGACCGAATAAGAGAAATAAGGGAGATGTCTGTTGCTGTAACCTACTTTACATTTCCTTTATATTTTTATTTGTTCCCCGTAACATGGACCATATTTTGAGTAACACATTTTACCGTTCCGCTCTTGGGTTTCCATCGTTCCTGCTAAGAGTAGTCATGGTTGCAAG
This sequence comes from Dicrocoelium dendriticum, assembly GCA_944474145.2. NCBI lineage: Eukaryota > Metazoa > Platyhelminthes > Trematoda > Plagiorchiida > Dicrocoeliidae > Dicrocoelium > Dicrocoelium dendriticum. Next base: position 16,268,044 of record OX104071.1, on the reverse strand, counting down.
TACAAGCACAGTGATGCCTGAAGTATAAAAGTACAATACTCGAAATACCCTATGAATAGTAGAGTTTTACGGTGTTCACCGCAAGTAACCAGCGCTTATAAGGTAAGCAAGCTGTTAAAATTCTATCTCGCAACAATTAAACTTAGTGTGTTTTAGCACAATATACAAAACGAAATTATATTCCCTTCCTAATCGTGTCAAGTGGTGGACGTACTCTGGTTATCGTGGTAAACCCATGTTTCATGTTAATATCAAAAACATTATTTTAAAGTAGCACTTTTTATGCTTTATGTCATTGTATTTGCTCGGACGGTTTGTTTTCCTGTCTAGACATTCGACGAGCGAATACAGCATGTTAGTTGCAGTTGTTTGCATACAGACGACGATCAGACATTTGATTTCCGTTGTCATGTTTACAAGTGATGAAAAATTAGCAGCTCAGCCTTTTTTCCCTTGTAATTGAATTTACATTATTCTCTCCATTTAAATCACTATAAAACAAAACGTTAAATATTATTACACTACCTGATATCGCAACACGTTTTGTGAACAGATTGCTGCAATAAATTGACTGGGTAAAACCCTTAGGACAAACAATGCTAAAAACCAGACTTTTTTTCTGACAGTTGTGTAATGTATCTCACAGCCTAGATGTATAAACGTGATAATAACTGCGTAACATCTGGTGTTGAGTTGCAACACATCCCAAGGGTAGTCTCATGCCATGTTTCATTTTGTTTTTACAGTCAGTCAATCAGCAGTAAACGCAAGCACACCAAAAGCTTAACGCTTCAATATGGTTATGCATGATTTGGGAATAATTTGCTTTGTAAGGGAGACAAACATGTCAGTGTCTGCTAGCATATAAAATAATTCAACGTGAGTGAATGTTGGTAAAAGTTTTCCACCTATAATTTTCCTAACCTTGGTGGAATTTGTGATAGAAACGCCATAACAACTCTGCCGTTACCGTGACGCGCGAAGTTAGTGAGCTTTATGCAAATCGGCAAAAGACATACCATAAAATTTTGCTTAATATGCTGACAAGGAATATTTACGAGCCTTAGAAACTGACGTCAAATAAGCATGTACAAATGAAGCAAATCGCGATTCGGGTTACAAGTATCCTCCCATCAAATGCAAATGTTTTCAACGCATCTGAAACATGACGTGTGTAGAAAAATAATATAAATTCCTGTATGCAACCCGGCTACCTGACTCTGATTTCACTGTTGTCTTCTCGAAATCAAGCCTGCCTGCAGAGTTGAAGCTTTGGATTTCAGATCGTATCCTAGCTTGCTTTAATTCAGTAGTTCCGTTATCTCTAATTTGGCGACGATTAACCAATAAATTGCTAAACCCAATAGCGATCGTGAGTACATGTGCGCGTATCCAGTTAAATCTTGCTTATTATCTTTGATTTTGAAGCTTGGTAATATCTGAATATAAGTATAGCTGTAGAAGTAAACTGAAATCTATTGTTTGTCAATGCTTTCCAGTGGAGGTACCGATAACAGGAGTTTCCATGTTTGCTTGGATTAAGCAAGCATAATAACAAAAATGCAGAGGTGTAATTACAATGTAAATTAAAATTGCACACCAAAAGTTGGATACAGTTGAATCTTGGTTTCGTGCTAATTTATATAATGGAATATATTGTCATTTAAAATATAATTATAACCTATTAGTTATAGTATGGCCAAACATACGGCAAATGTACATTGTTATCATACGTTTGCAATAACGCGAATACCTAATAAACCTACCAACGGCTTTGAACATCCGAATATGTTCTAAGACCTTGCATTAAATGTAACGACCAGCTATAAAACGGTATTTTATCCGATCTGCATCGATGAGGTGTGGTGTACACTGAATACGGGAAACATTGTTATGCATGGTTTCCGTGAAAATTTATACTATAAAAAGCTGGGCGGATATCCTAGAGGCTGCAACGGTAGTGTTTTTATTTAATGGCAACTCCCGCACGTTAATGAACAGCCGACACTGTTTTGCCTTACCTCACAGCAGAACTCAAACTAGCCAACAGGTACCAAGCGGAGCTCCCTGAGTGTACCATTATACTACTAGTCCGGAACAAGTGTGGCGAATAAAATCGGAATTGTGCATATGTATCATTTGCTCATTCATTAGCCTACTACTCAAGTTTAAGCTGGAACCCAGAGAAGGTAATCAGATGCTAGCCATAGCTTTTGCAAATCAATTGCGGAGTTCAATTAGCAACACAATACATTGCGAACATATAAAATGTTGCCACAAACAGAGGTGTTATTTGGCTAAAACAAACTAAAACCGAAAATAGTTATATGCCCGTTCTCCGACGATATTGACCAGATTGACTTTATCAGGCTCAACGTGCTTCTGAAGTTTTCACAATTATGTATTACTACTGAAATGGCCAGGGTTAATAAGACCATTGAATGATGTAGTCAGTAGGAAGGTATCATCCGATTGCAGTGTAAGCATTACAGGCAGGTGATGCTAAAATCATTTTACTTATCTGTATAAAATTATTCTTAAGTACGTTTTACATACTATTAAACAATTTAATAATACATCAGGTCGAATGGACATGGAATCATGCACGTTAATTTTACAGTGGTTTACAGTAAGAAAAGCATTATAAAACGCGCTGGGCGTCTGAGCCATTACAGGCTTTTACGTCTAGCATATGTCGATTGGCTTCGTGCAGAAAAGCACAAACGAATGAAAATAGAAAAAACTGATTTGTATAAGGTTTTTAAACGGCCATGATGATTTACCACATTTTTCGCTTTTGAACAAATAATTCTAGTGGCAAGAGCAGGCAGTTAGTGTATTTTAACTTTTGGTAGAGTTAAGGCCTCTTGGAAGAAATAATGAGGGTTAAATAAATAAACTAAATAAGTTACATCTTCAATTTCGGTGCTATTTTTAAGCAAATTATGTAGCAATTATGGATTAAAATGTATATCTCTCATTTTCCCAATTCCACGAGCAGGCTTTTATAAGGCTATTGGCACAATAGTGGACCACTTTGGAATATAAATCTGTCTTTCATAACGAACTCCAGATAAGGAAAAGCAGCAGGAATGTAAAAAGTAAAATAAAATAAAATATCTAGTAAAAGATAATTCAACGTAAAATTAAGTATTGCGCATGACGTCATTGTTTAAATTTTAGAATTTGACAATGTCAGCTCAACCTCAGTTTCAAAAGCAAACGAACATTAATGTAAAATAAAACATAATACCTGCAGTCATTAAATATGAACTCTGTGTTTGAGTCTGTTTAGCGGATGGGCGGTTCGAATTTTAATGACTAAGTCACCTCGCAGACGCTTGTGAAGTTTGCTCACTTCCGCTTCCAATGATCCGAAACCTCTTCACTCGCATAATAATAAAATACAGATTTACTTTGCGCAACTGCTCCACGTATGACAAACAGAATGTTACTACTACCTCCGATCAAGCTCATCTAACCCATTTCTGCCATAATATCATGCATCTGTGACTGTTTGTAGCCGGATAAGCGATTACCTCGGCAGGATGGAACACTTTTATCGTAAGCGTTTTGGAAAACAAATTCCGAGTGGAGCTAAGGCCGCAACGATAGGTCAAAATGAGATTGGGTCTTAAAATCTAAGGTCATACTGAACAGATATGATCAATTGAACCCTAAGTGAATTTTATATTAAACTACGACAACATGAAGGTCAAAGTAATAAAGGTATGTGAAGATGATGCCGTAAATTACCATAGCCCTGATTATTGAAGGCAAAACAGCCGCCGGACCTAATGTTCCTTGAAGACCGTTGCAATTCACTATTTTGATTCTGCTGTGATCTGTATACCAGATTTCAAAATTCAGAAATCCGATTCGTTTCCTTCTGTGATCTTTTAGTACGTTGCTCGTTTGCGTGTGATCAGAGAGCACCAGATGTTACCATCTTGCAAATTCCATTTTCTGATTGCATTGTTTATAATGATAAAAGTATTTCATTGCTACGAAAATGCGTTTGCAGAAAAGCGGGTGTATCACACCATGACCCCCAAAAGGCAAGGCGGTCTTCCACAATAGCAATCAGCATAGTAACGTATGTGTATTTTTCGTATGAACAAGTGTCAAGTTTCTAAGTCTGCTGATTCTGTCGGGTGCGCCATAATACCGTCCCAATAAATCGAATGCTACTCTCACCAACCATTTTAAGATTGGTTGAGGCAATCTCGCTGCGTCAAGCTGCGTTTCTTAAAATAGAATTTTGTTTTACTTAGACGCTTAAGGATTATTAAGCGTAATGTTTTTTATGGAAGTTGAATTTTGCGCATAGACTAAAGTTTACGGGCAGCGTTGTGCAGGTACTATTAACTTACACATTTTGTTTGCTCAGGTTTTCTCATATTGGTCATTTAACTTATCCCTATTTTGTTACCAATTTTTGTAGGTATATCAGCATTTGTTTGTTATCGCTCCTTGTTATATTTAATGCAGTGTTGAGTGCAGTATCCTACATCTCCCATCTTTGTTCGGTGTCTTCCATATAGCCTGTGCATAATATGTGCAACAATGAAAAATTGCGAATAAGATGAAAAAGCTGTGTCCCATCAGTAAAAAGTTGTAGCGCATGAACATGTTAAATTATGTAAAATGCACAACATAAAATAAATTATACTTTGAAGCAGCCGATTCCTTCTGTGACGCAAACAAATGACTAAGGGGAGCGTGTGGATGTGATATTATTATATTGAATTATCCAGTAAACCAATCAGTCGGTAATGAACAATTGCCACTGAATTTGCTTTGCACTATCTTGTCTGTTTCCACACTGACCGGAATAAAATTGTTGTTTCAAGTCAATGTGGACCAAATTAAAATGGGTTAAATTTATTTGCCGAAAACTCTTATCGAGACCGCGGAGCATATGATTTTGTATTCTAATCGGATTAAGCGATTGTATATTATATCATTTAAATGGACAAACCTAAATCTTAAGGATAAGCTAGAGAGTTTAAAATTAGTGTAACAATAAAGAGTAGCATTTTAAAGCTAGTCAATGCAACATTTTTTGTCAAGTGGTTGAAACGGTTAGGTAAAATAGTCTTTTGTATAAGATGATAGAAAAAGACACATGCAACGCTTGTGTACACCGTATTCGGGCTTTACATGGATGTGTACAGCCGCAATATATTAGAAAAGCTGCCTGCCAAAACCTTGCATGTCGCTTAAATGTAATGGGTATAAAACTTTGAAGTCGTCCGCAGTGCTGGATGGTCAATAACAAGGTTTAACGTAAAGGCTCTTTGTTTATCCCTTTTGTGTAACGGGGCTTGCGTGTGGTAACGTATCCTTCGAGATAGGCGCCTCGTACTGCGAACCACTTATCATGTGACACAAGGACATGATTACTGGTAAGCGGCATTTGAACAGGTGAACGAGCGCATTCCAACAGTTAAGCGTTAGGTAAGCAATTGGTTGCTGAATTGACTATTATTATTCGCGAAATCAGTCTTATTTACAGCTAGGTGGTACTTTGCGGTAACGTACCTGCTGCAAAATATCTCTGATGTTCAAAGCCTAGGCCCCATGAAGGCAAGACATCGGGCTGCGCTGCGTTGTAAATTTTTTATATTACCAAGCATGTATGATTTCTGATCAAACCTCCGATAAGAGATTCGTCGGAGTTAAGGCAAACGTCCTCATCTAATAAAGATAGTCGGTTGCTAATCACTTGTTTGCAACAAAGTTGCTGATTCTCATTAGCGACAGTAAACGCTTTTAATAAGTGTGCAGCCTCTTTTGGATTTTTAAAATACAAAGTGTCGTCAACTTAAGGCACACAAATTGCAGTCGCTGCGATAGGTGTTCTAACTAAACCATGCTTCAATTATGTCATATGGATATATGTCAGTAGGAGACCTAAATGATATTTACATTTGACGCTAAATGTTACCACTGAAGGTGGACTAAATACAAAACATGCTCGGTGTAACACCAGTTACCGAAACGTTGCATGAATGAGCAGTTGTCTAGTTATTTGGCACAGGTAATAGCAGCGGATTGTTTGTAAACTGACACTGTCCGTTACTTGATGTCATACCTTTGTAAACAAGGAAAAGTGTGGCTATATTTTCAAGGAATTTTATAGGCATCAGCCACGCAAAAGTGCAAATAATATGCTGTATAATTTGCAGCTCCACCACCACCTGTTATGTCAACAATTGTTAGTGAAAGCTCGGCATGTCTTATGTTGGACGCACTCAGTACAACAATTTTAACTGTCCATATGGTCCCTGGCCGTTCACACAAGATTCCACCAACTGCCAATATTCAGCAGTGTCTGCCCCATGGTGAGACTGATGTCGCGTTCATGATGCTTCATCACCGCAGTTGGGTTAAACCAACTTACACTTAAAATTTGGTCTTGCTAAGGTGGATACAATTCATTACAATTTATTGGTTTTTTCTATGTAATTGATAAGCTTCCAAATGACGCACGTGGCTCATGCTAATTGTGGTAAAATGCTGTAATTTTATTGCGTGGTACTTTTTAAATAACTTTCGGACATTTTGTACTTATCGCGTATTCACATTTAACCAACTTCTTCCATATGCTTATTTAGCGAGTATTTATGTCGTCAAATGCGTTTACTTTATTCGATATCGGCATTTCGAATGATTGGTCGTTGTTTGACATACCCGGTGCGGCAGCGCGTGATGTGCATGTTGACAAGGTGCCTATCTGACTATTACCCACTACCTCGTCCATCTGACTGGCCACAGTGACATGCAACTGCGAAACCGGATGCCCCCAACCATCTGCTAGATAAAAGCGCAAACAGACAACAAACCTATTGTTTGATAATTGTAGTTTTACTCATACTATCCTGTGGGAGTTGCCAAACAAACGCTTTTCTACCCAGCTTATATCATTCTTTAGTTTTCATTATCATTTTCGAGTGCCTAACGCTGTCTGAGCTAGGACACGACCTCATGGATCAATTAACTGTTTAATGAATGCATTTAGGATGCGTGCTCTCTATGGATTGATTGTAAAATCGAATTTGAAGAAACCTTTAGCTTAAGTCACCCAGGTATAATTACTGTTCCTTCATCACATTGATATTGATATTTTCTCTTTCATCATTGTTAGTTGCGACTGCGTGGATCTCCCAAAATGTCGATTTGTAACTTGCAAGTCATCAATTACGCCAATTATAGGTGGAATTATACATGGAGGCAAATATGAAGAGTGCGGAACTCAAACCGATTGTATGGTAGAAAATTTTTTGTATTCCGAGAGTGCCTAAAGTGCAACTGCGGCCGAACAATTGTTGTGTCAAAATGGAAATGGCCCAAATGCATATAATAGTGACTTGCATATAATAGTGACTTGTTGGATACCTGACTACCTTGAACGATTGCTAGAACAAAACGTTACCGCTATGTCGGCTTTCTTGCATATAAAAAGAGCCAAAACATTAATAAACAAGTCAACGTGATGATGGTTTATCTATTTTGAAGCTAAAAGCGTACATGATCAGATGAGAATTTGAAAAACGCTAAACAATTTTCTACTACTCAGCCCAGATGGAATTAGTTGCCCAGGGGACAAATCCATTGGTTGTCGTATTACTTTATTGGACATCTGGCTATAAATACATTTAGTTCTATTCTAAACGTCATCATCTTGTATTTATTTCGATAACGGAATAGTTCCTAAACATTATTAGGACCAACATAGAACTGGAACAACTTTTTGGAATCTACGTCTACGTTGTATTAAATGACCAAATCACGTGCTATGTCCGTTCCGCGAAATGTGGTGTATTATACCGTTTATTTATTGGTTTCTCTATATCTATGGATATTAGGATAACCAGCTCTACAGTAAGCTTCAAGAAAAAAAATTGACAAGTACACAAAAGATTTGTAACGAATTATATTACGTATTTAAATAGGACTATTTACCGATGGAATTGATTACATCGTAGTTTTGACAACCAACGGTCAATTGCTGCAAGCTTTTGTAATTGTGGGCAACACGATGCGGCTAATAAGAGTTTGAATGATTTCAGTGATATCGTATCTTAAGTGCGCTACTGCAATTCTAATACGGTGTAAGGTGACGTACAACTTTAAAAACTGATTAACACCATATAGCCACATTGACTTAGATGTAGCGGTCACAACTAACATCCCAATCGTAATGGGTTCAATGCCTGCTAACTCTATCTGAGAGATGTATTCCCATCAAAATGCCTCATAGTAGTGCAGCGCTTTTAAGCAAACATCATCAGCGTATATATTAGTATGGGCTTGGGGACCAGCATTTATAACTTGTTTCCCAAAAAACGATCTGGATGTGATCGTGTAGTAAAATCTTGTTTGCTTGAGACAAGCTGAAATTATCTCAAGGAAAGCCAGTTAAAATCTCGGGCTCTTACGGTGGGCTTTGGGGCATTTTGTACTAACAATCTTTCCACAAATGCTGAACGCCAAAGTAAGGCCCCACGTGGAATATTCGACCCTGGTCTGGTGTTTATGGCGCAAGCGCGAAGTCGATGCACTTAAAAGTCCACAACATAGGGCGACCAAACTCGTTAGATTAGCATTTCATCTCTCCTATCCACGTAGTCTTCAGTCCCCAAAATTGTGCACTGGTGACCATCGATGTCTCTGTGGTGACCTAATCATGGTTTATTAAATACTGTTGAATGCAACTGACACATGCCGCAAGCTTTTGAACCTGTATACAAACCTGAGAGTACATCAACTCAAACTAGCTGCGCACCACCGTCGACTTTGTTGTCGATTCTACATTTGCTCCCACATGTGTCCCGTGCCTAGAATAACCTTCTAAATGACGATACCCTTGCCCCTACATGAAATCTTTGCAAAATAAGTTTCGCTGGCTCGCTTTTCAACTTGTATTACTTGATATAATCCGTTCCACTTGAAGGACGAAATCACCCAATCTAACCATATGCTTAAGAGCACTCTCCGCAACGTGGCATTGAGAATACATCCCACTGTCCATGTAGGGAGCCTGGTTGTCTCTAAACTGGTTCAACATACCTCCTCTCCCAAATGAAACAACATTTGTGTGAGCGTAAACGTTTCTTTTTTGATTTCTAAGCATTTGCTTAAATATAAACGCACTTTAGAATATTTTGTTCGCGCGCATCCACTTTTACTTCACACTATCGTTAGGCTGTAGTGCATTTCATTTGGTAGACGCTTAAAAAACAGTTTACTTATTTGAGGACCATTTAAATTTCAATTTAACTCTAACAGTCCTGCAGGATTTGTCAAGCACATACTATTTTCTTCATCACATATCACTGTTCATTGCTCATTGTTAATTGAAAAGTTGATTAATGCTGCTAAACGCTGTTCTCTTTAAAATAAGAGAAAACTGCCCCCAGTCAATTTTAATTAACCGGACATCGCAAAGACCCATTGCAATATGCAATTTTCTTGTCGATACCGTAGCAATCGTAATAGCCAAGCCGATCTTTATTGACATAAGCAAACATTAAAGTGTATTGTTAATGGCACGGCCCAGGCTTCTGCGCAGAACGAAGACAGATTAGCAAAATAGCTGGTTAGTAGTACGTGTATTTTTGGACATCTGGGCCAGGTATGCTTCAAGTCGATCATGAATCAATCTGTGTAAGGGTTTTGCCGAAACTAAAGAGAACGCAATGCTTTAAATTGCAATTGCACCTATCGCCACGCACAGATCTCTTTACTGGGATTGCGGTGACAACCTCGAACAAACAAACTAGGCAGGGGCCAACGTAGATGGACAAAAGGTTGAACGCTAAACTACGATGTATCCAGTGAACCTGGATAACTAATTGCATTTTACAGAAATGCCGGTGGTCTAGGATAGCATTGCGATTTATCTGGTATTTGAAGGCATAAATGTTAGCTGCACCCATGCTGGAACTTGATTGTTTATTCTGAAATTCAGCCAATGATAGGCTTTTCTATGTAAACACAGTAAAACCTGCGAAGCGAAAATCCCGTCTAAATCGACCGGATTTCTTCATTGTTTGAATGTTCACCTTAGTGAACAGATGGATCCAGACATCTGTATTTCGACAAATTTGTAGTTTGACCACATTGGTCCAGTCCCTTAATTGTTCAACATGCGGTGGCTTCACTATAACTCTATAATTAACACGAATTTGTGTACTCAGGTGTGCCTCAATAATATTCTGGACAGTGTTCACACAAAGTACAGAGGTCTTTCCATATAAAAGCAATCCAGTTGCTTTGCAACTTCGCTGCGTACCAGGTACAACCACCAACTGCTTGTGGCATATATACAAATAGGCTATAGTTAATAATACTAAATAGCACATATTTACAAATTAGTATTACAAGCTGCCCTGCTTTGCTTCATCGCCTGCTTTTATTCTCTAGTACTTAATAAAACAGGATTAAATAGTGTTCATCAACCTATTATCTGTATGAATACTATGAAGCCGTCTATTCTCGCACAATGGCCTATATTATGTCGCCTATTCCATTTTTCAAGCAGGAATTGATTGCCAAACTAAGTAAGTAAGATCACAACGGTTATATTTGCAAATAGCTGACACACAATATCCGATTGTCAAGCTTTACCTTAATTTCAGCTGTATGGCTGGCATGTGTGACCTGGCTGAAAGGACAACACATTCATGGTTTCATACGACACATTGTTGATTAGACTTGACAAAATGCAAATAAAGGTTGTATAGATGTTTTACTCAAACAATTTTTCAGCAATAATAACCGGACTACTGGTTTTATTTAGCTGCACCAATATCGATTGTTACCGATTATGTGATAACTGATTTACCAATTAATGTCTTTGAGAAATATAAAAATTTCTTTACTTATTTTACTATGCACATTCTTACTTATGTAACTATGACATCAAAAATTTAACAAATTGCTTGAACAATTTAACTAGAATCGGACGTGATTTCAATAATTAAATCGCTATTCGTATCCCATCTTTCTTGGAAGAAATCTGAAATACACACTGTTTTATTGGATCTGTTTCGGACGATTCTCTTGTACATGCACGTTGTAATTCCATTTCTAAATTTGCTTGAGTTCCTAAACAAGTTGCTTGCTCTCCTACTGTAGATGTCATCTAAAATCCAATGGACATTTTTCTTATATCCAATCACAATTTCTCATGCAAAGCTAGTTTGCGATACCTGAGTGGGGTGCTTGCCCCTCGTGTTCATTTCTCTGACTTTTCAGTGCACTTGATTTTATCATCTTAGCGTGCAGTCCTGCGTTTGTATTCTTCCTACTCGGATGTAAACGATACCCAACGGACCCGGCATCAACGATCTATTCTCCCAAAAACACATTTACTGCGCTGCTACATTTCTCTCTGAAGCTTTGACAAACCACAAGCGCTAAAACACCACATACTTGGGCTAGCAAACCCAGACATTAACACTCTTTCGAGCGCTAGTTTAAGTGCTCTCTATCTAGCTCTAGATAATATCCATCGGATATGGCGTACGGTTAATGCCACTTATTTAGAAGTCCCTAGCAGCACATTTATCAACCGATCGCTAATGAAATTTTGCTCACGCTTGTCGCCTGTGCCTGTGCATGCAGGAGTAGCCGCTTTACTAACTGCTTCGTCACGTTGCCAAATATCTCGCCATCGTTGGTCGATAACGGCTAACGAAACTAGTCGGCCAATAAGCACCAATTAACAAATATTGCTAAAACAATAAGCGAAAATCAAATGGACAAAATTTAAATTGGTCAGTTTGGGTGAGTGTGTTTACAATTCTGACACTAATCAGAAGTCAGTCGGTTGCATCATATCTTTCGCAATAAAACACAACTTAAGAGTGGCTCATTTTCTAACACCACACATTTTGCTCCTTCATCCCAAATACTATAGAATTCGTTTTGTATCCTTCTGTGTTTTTACAGGTTTCGTCGTGGTTGTATTTGCCACCTGAGTTATTACAAAAATATGCCACCGTTGCTACTTGTATCTCTGTAAACAACGATTAACAAGCGTCAGGTAGATAGCATTTAGCAAAGTAATACTTAGATCAGCATTCAAAAATATTTAGATTTTCCTTAAAGAAAGCAGGTTTGTTGCAGTAGACAGCTAGTAAAATAACACAATCCAGGTAATGAGATACACCAAACCACTAAGCGCCATCTAACTGCCAAAGCGGACATCAACGAAAACGTAGAATCAGAAAAAAATAACGCTTCTAAATGAAATGCTCAACGAATTGAGTTAGGTGTTGTGGAAACGAATATCGGTATACTTGTTGTATGTTCATAATAAACGTGCTACATGTCACTTAAAAGCATCAGCAGCGATCTTTTCTTAGCTGAACATTTAAATTCGTAAATGGAGAAATCGGGCTCGAAAAGTAACAGACAAAACATACTTGGAAACTGTTAAAATTTTCTTGATTAATGTTTGTAGCACGAACGAAACAGCCTGGCATCTTATATGCTTAGGAAAAAGAACTCTATTTATGCCCGTTCAACACCGGAAACCTTTACATAGGGAAACCATAGAAAATAATTGCACAATAGAATAACTCGATTACTAGCACTGATTTTAATCATATCATGTTGATGATTGATAAAACGGCCCTTCTGAGAAATTCAAAGTAAAATATTTTAATCGTAATGTTTTCGTCCCCGCTGCTCACAAACTACATAACCCTGCCTAGTCCGGAATGCCCCAGACGCATTTCGCCCTATTGGGGTTCTACAGTAGTGCGCATTCCACCTGTTCACTTATTGGGAGCACACCCATGACTATAGATGTAGCTGCTAATTAGCCAGCAGCTTAAGCCAATAAGCAATTGAGGACTTCTTATGGACTACACATTTTGCAAGCTAACTTGGTTATAATACGGTCTTTCTTCAATTGCCACGCAGGTTGCTACCTTAACAGATGACAGTGACTAGCCTCCGATTGTCATGACCTTTTCACTAGACACTAAGTACATAGCATTTGAAACAATATGAGGCTACAATTTATGTTACTCAGAACTCGTACTATTGTAACACAATTTGTCAACAAGTACTGTGTTCCACGTTGTTCTGGGTGCAAGCGTTTAATTTTTGCACAATATCGGTATCTGGAGTGCATTTAACACACCATTTATGCTTAAACGCACGAGTCACAATACTATCCATTTGCGGTTCTCACCATGGCAATCCTACCATTTTATCAGTGATAAATCATTGTTGACTATGTATTGTAGATGAGTAGGTTTTAACCGTATTCCTGAAAGCATCTGTTGACCCCACCTGTATTTGTTAACCATCATTACATACATATGGTGTAGCGGTATTCATTGGTATATTTTTATACCATGAACAACAGCGTTAATGATCTCCAATGCCCTCTTGTATAGGCAGGTTCTGGAATAACATATTTGCTGCATACCTAGAGGTTTTGTGGATATATTGATTGGACTGTCGTTTATCCATTTAATTCACGTCTACATGCAACTCTTAGTTGGCTCTCTGACTCGGTACCGCAGTGGATTGCGACATTGCATTGGCCGTGTTCGTCCGCAAGCTGCGGTTTAAGCGAGGATTGGTTATACACTTTGGTTTCCTGGATACTCTTGTGTTTATTCTTTAGACCTATGTATAACCATTCTTAAAATATTATTTCACTTCACTTCCGCAAACGACATTTCGATCGACTCATTAGTTTATTTTTGTATATAATGAAGTACAAGTTATTCGGGCAAATAATTGCATACCGTATTTATACATCTCTAGGAAACAATTGAATGATTGTTAGCTGATGCGCTTAGGTTTATTAAAATCAGTGTTAAATTGGCATGTCATCAGTATCATTTATTGTTTAGCTCTGGTTGATCAGTATTCACAGTCATGCAAAAATCAGCAATATCGCGTATAGGATTATGATTAGTTTTGCATCCAACGCAAGTATTAAAATTCCATGAAATTCAATCCAACAAAATGGCGGGTAGATTGGCTTTAGTAGATGAGCAAGCATGTAAAGATTGTAACTTTGAAAGGAAAGTCTTATAAGTACGGACGATTTGATTAGCTTAAAAACCAACATATTCGTGTAAGCTTAAAAATTATATATAGATTATGTGTTTATTATGTAGGCAAAAGTGAAACAAGTAAACAACAAGCGAAACAAGAGCAACCTTTCTTGAATAGCAACTATTATTCAGTATTTAAGAAAGTGCCCGCGTTTTTGCTTTGTTCTATTATCATTAACATTTCCTTACCGAATTCACTTAGTCCGTATGGTCAGTATACGTATAAAGAAGGTAAAGCAAGGCTTGATTTTACAAAAGGTCATATTATGCTACGCGATAGGTATTGGCTGTTGCCCTTTTCAAACAAGGAAAGTGAAAATCCGCATTATAGGCTTATGTTACATCATAACAACACAAAATGTACATATTCTGTTTTGCAAGAAACATGTGTCCGATGTGTATGGATAAAATAGACAGACATTATGCCGGTGCCAAAATGGGTTTGTATAATTTCGACCTGGCAAGAAGTTGATTAATTGATTGATTATTTTACATAATTTGATGCGAACAGTTGCTCAACAACTCGTGAGCTCAATGATAAATGAACTTCATCGATTTTAAGTATCCGTGATTATTTGCACATAATAGGTTTCATCTCAAAGCTCCACATATGGGTTCCTCATGTTTGTACGCAAATACTTTTGCGAGGTAGCTTTGAATTTGTTGAATTGCATCTCAAACGTAATGAAACTAATCCGTTTTGGAAGCACATCATCGATAGGAACGAAAGATTTGGTTGTCTAAAACAATGTTAAACGCATGGAATCATTAAATACAAAAGAGGGAGTGGCGCAGATAAATTGAAGGCCGATATTTTCCAAAAACTTGAGGCAATCGGTTTGGTGGGTTTTTAACGGAATCATTCCTTGTTGAGCTTCTACCGGACAAAAATAGCGATCGACTCTGAATTATACTTTCAGCAGCTAGACCGATTGAATTATACATTTAAAAATTAAAAGTCAGAAGCGCTCAATAGAAAAGGTGTAACGTTATACCAACGTAATGTAAGACCCCATAAATATTGATAACCCTTAAACATTCTTTTCAGAATATATGGATTACTTAGCCACCTCAATATATTCTCCAAATTTGGCGCCTTCTGACTCTTATTAGTTACCGCCTAAAAATATTCCGATGATAAAAACGTTACTTCAAATGTCTTGGTCAAAAACCACCTGGATCATCTTCTGCCAACAATCGAAGGAAACGTTTAGAAGCTGGCGCCATGCTATTCTCAGAAAGAAGACAAATATATTATGGTCAGTACGGATGATATAGAATTCATACCCTATAGGAATATCGTCACTTATATTATGCAAAAAATGAAAATCCTTTCGTACAACCTAATAAGTACTTCATTAGGCAATTTGAATGTGTACATAGTAATAATGTAAGCATGGATAGCATTATTTGGGTAAGCAGCAAAACGAAAACCTATATTTTATTGCCTTTCAAGCCAACTGCATCATGGAAGCAAAATCGAGATAATGGTAAATCAATAATTATACTTGATTCGTTTTCAATGTTGACGGCAAGTATGTTCTGGCTATTTATGGAAAGACACTGCAATGTGTGATCAACAACAATGGGATTATAAAAACAGTTCTAAATTTATGTGACTTACCTCGTTTGGGTATCATATGAAACAAATTGCCTCAAATACACGACTGGCTCGGAATTATTAAAGAGCTTAATTCACGAACAATTTCCTTAACAGAAAACAGTGGTTAATTTTTTGAACACACTTAAAGCGGGCATCTGTTATTCTGTTACCTTAAAAAAACATTGAAGATAACATTTTACTAAACGCGCTACAATGTCCCTATCCCATTTAGCACACTTATGCACTCGGTTGGTAGCTTACTAATGTCTTAGAATTGGTCAGGTTGAAATCTAGCACGTCCTTTTTTATTCAAATACAGAAAAATTCTAAGCATTTTCTAGACGTATTTTCGCCAACAGACTTCCAAATTGCTCACACTCTACGTCATCAAAGAACAGTGGAATAGTTTGGGAAAGTTTGCTAAAAAGATTGCTTAAATTATCAGGGATACGCAGCTTTAGGTATGTTCTCCGAACTGAACCATTTCGTTGCAGACTTTTCATCAAAAAGCGACGTGAGTTCTTCAGCGCATACTAAGCAAATGCATTGGTTGGTAGACCCTTGACCGACGTGGGTCCACAAACCAATAAATTCGCTTGCTGCACAATGACGAAATTACTTTGATTCGTGGTGAGATGTTGGCAGGAAAATAGTTCAGCAAGTAAAACATAACTAAAGCTGAACAGACAACCCAGCCTGAAGTTACTTTACTTTATTGCTATTAGAATATGCGTTGGTGTAGAAGTGTTTGATTCGATAGACAGGAGCAGAAATATACAACAATAATCCAAAGGGTAAAATGTTTTAATGTAATCTAATTAGTGGACAACAACGGATACTGCGGCATCCAGGGATCCTGTTTAACATATAGCAATGCCAACAATATTGCTTAGTGTGATCGAATTTTTGGTAAATGTGATGCTCGTAATCAGGCGAGTTCCGTGCCTATAGGTATTATATAAGTGCCGTGGCGATAACACAATCCGTGATATTGGATTTAACCTGGTAAGTAACTGCTGCTCGTAAAACCACATACATGACTGCTAGTTGTGTATGATAAGTCACAAACCAGTGCCTGCAAAAACGTAAGAATAAATACAAAATCAATGTTTCGCTGAGTGTATCGAACTAATGTTTTAGATAAACTAGTGAGAGGCATATTATCGCCTGTGGTTGAATGACATTTATTCTAACGTAGCTGTGTTAGCGCATTGGTAATCGCCTTTCCAGTCTTCCTTGTCGGTATAGGTAAATTACTGAAATCTTGGTGGAGATGTGATCTGCGTATGGAAGATTTAGATGATGATGCGCTCTTGCACGTACAGGACGTCTGTTGTCCAATTGTTTTGATTGCTTTTATGGTATTTTGCAATATATTACTGACTGCATCTAAACTGGTATCTTGCACCAACCTTTACTAATGATTTCTGTAAGATGACCTAGGCTCCCGGCAAATATTATTGAAAGACCTCGTCAGTGTTTTCGCGCATCCTGGCGAACCCGCTTGCCATAATGTTGCATTGTGTTGTTTAAGCAACCTAAATGTGTTCGCTCGGAGAACAGAAGTGGATACAACAATTGAGTCCCGGAAGTGGATATCAGGCTATGTGTCTCTATATCAGTGCACTAAGATAAATGCAATAAATTTTCAATGTTCAACTTATCAGTATCAACGGTGAACCAGTTAAGGTTTGGACTTCCTTGTACTTGATCAAAAGAGATTATTGCCAGCGTAGGATTTACAGAGAGGAGCATAACATTTAGGCTATCAGCGTCTAGATCACTGATGTTTCTTATGGAAGTTGTCTGTTTTGTGCACTCAAATGTTTATTTGAACAAATAACACCGAAGTACGAAAGTTAGGGTTCACTTCATTGATCCGATAATACATTTTTATGTGTAAATTGATACACAGAACTATGGTTAAGTATACCACCGACTCTAAATAAACACCTTAATATTTTCATCGGTTTGCCTATTCGACACCTTGTTGTTAAGTTAAAGGCAGGTCTGGATGCTTGAAATGCGAAGCAGTCTGCCCAGATGGTCAAGAGCAGGTCAGCCACTAACTATTTTTGAAATATGAAACGTTGGTATAATACTGGTAAAAGAACTTGATTTTAAACATTTACGTTAGTATTTTATTTTTACACGATTGGACAAAATATACACTTGACACCAAATTTAAAACGTGTAACTATGCGTTCTCTATAATATACATGCCAATACACATGTGTATATTTCATTTTATTTTTTACGTATGTAATCTAACATATCATAGTGGAAGCACCCAATAAATGGCAATTACATTTGATGTACACTCATTTGGTTTAAGTCTCAATTCGCATGACAGGTATAACACACGTTTTGCTGCAGTCTCCTCTGCAACCACTCGACAAACCTACGCTTACAAGGAACTGCAGAACAAACAATTACTACGCAAAAGAAGGCGATGACAGTAATATGTTCAAACGTCCCAGAACCAACTAACGAATCAATAAAAGGTAGACAAGCTGAGGAGCAAAACCGGTGGTTTGAAATAACGTGCGCACTCGGACTGAAAGTTCTCCCAACTGGTCTTACACGCCTATCACGAAATCCATCATCTCCACACTTAGGGAAACCTCGGTTACTGCGAGTAACGTTTGGCAACACACGTGACCTGGAAGATGTTCTCTTTGCAGGTCACATGCTAGTGAACTCTTCTGTCAGTGCCTGCATTTTTCCTGCTAGGCCATGGGCAGAAAGACAGAAGCATAATACCAACCCTAGTTCGTCAAGTCAAAATGAGATGAAGAAAGTGGTACTGGTTCATGGTGTGACAGAATTGAAGCATGGCGACAGCAATGATTGACGGAAGCACGACAACGTAGAATGGCGGTACATCGCAGAACTATACGACATGAAGAATGTCGAGGTTTTTGACGTTACCCGTCTAATTGCTTCCACAAACTACCAAGGTAACGGGCCACGAATTTTGAAAGTTACCTTGGCTGCGCCCGAAATGTTATCAGTAGCAATCCAAGCATTGCATGACAACAGGAAACTTGTGCCACCAGAAGTACGGTTAAGACCATTCCTTCAATTAGTGCAGACCTTAGATACAGATGAGCCAGCCTCAATTGTACCTATCTCAAACCAGCCAACTGTGCAAACAACCGTTCCAAAAAACTTCAGCAGACCGGCACTATTTGTGCCGGTCACGCACAGCGAACCGAGCTCCTGATGCGTCAACAAATACAATGCTGCTACACCAACACTCAGGGGTTGTACTCTAAGCTCCCGGAGCTGCGCGACCGACATGAAACAACAACATGGGACCTCATAGCAGTCACTGAAACTTGGCTCTCAAACGACATACTTGATCCGGAGATTGAACTCAGTGAGATGTCAGTCATTCGAGATGATCTTCCATCTCGCGCGGGCGGTGTTGCTCTCTACTATCGAGATTATTGGAAATGGGAGGCTCTTACCGAGAATTCCCTTGTTATTCCCGACGCACTATTTTGCCGACTGCACCTAGCAGGTCGAGATGTTGGTTCACAGAAGAAGAGTGATGCTTGCCTCTTAGCAGTTATTTATAGACCTCCGAACTCATCAGCAGACAGCGATAACATTCTGTTAAACGCCCTCCGCTATGCTGTTTCACAAAAGTACTCTCACTATCTTATAATGGGTGACTTTAATGTTCCTTCAATAGCATCAATGTCCCCTAATGGGCCATCATTTAAATCGAAACTCCTCGAATTCATGGATATGGCAGTTTTGTATAACCATGTGCATCGACCAACCAGACATCGCGGTTCAAACAAGCCATCACTCCTGGACTTAATCCTGACTAATGAAGAGTTGATGGTTGAGTCAGTAGCATACGATCCTCCACTGGGCCGTAGCGACCATTCAGTCCTAACATTTGGTTATGTATGTTATGCCAGTATTGTTGCTAAAGAAAGAGAGACTCAACGCACTATTACGGACTATTATAAGCTGCGCAGTATAGCAGCAACCGTTGACTGTGACCTACAGACGCACAGCTTAGCGAACGACGCGTGGAATGAATTGAGAGACAAAATTAACTGGGTCATACAATCAGCATGGAAGGTTGTATCATTACGAACATCGCGCCGGACCAATACGTGGATCCGGAGCAGAACACGTAAATGGATCAACAGAATAGATGAAATCTGGAGGCAACATTTGCTAAGCCCATGTGATATCACGTGGCAGGATTACAAAGTCGTCAGAAACTACTGCACGTCACTCATTAGAGTCGATAAGTACGAATGGCAGGAGAATATGGTGCTGAAATTTACGAGTAACACCAAACTGCTATACAGATTTGTGAATGGCAAAATAAAGTTTAAGCCCGGAATACCACCACTCAGGACGGCCAGTGGCCTAACAACTACTGCTGTGGATGCCGCGAACGCTCTACTCTTGCAGTTTGGCTCTGTAGCTACAAATGTCATGGAACCTTCGCCCTATCAACTCCCAACCAATGTCGTTGGCTTATCCAGCGTCACCTTTACTCCAGCAGCTGTTGCAAGCAAACTACAGTCTCTCCGGGAGTACAGTGCCCCTGGAATCGACATGATCTGCCCAAAAGTACTAAAAACCCTTGCTTCCACCATAGCAACACCACTTGCAACCTTTTTCCAGTGTCTGCTTAACTCCCATACACTCCCATCTGAGTGGAAAAATGGCATTATCACTCCAAAACATAAAGGAGGTAAGCGCTCGGATCCTGCTAACTACCGACCTATTACTCTCCTTCCTGTTTTATCGAAAGTTATGGAATCGGTAATCGCAGATGAACTGACGAGATACTTTGAAAGTCAACAGATAATTTCTAATGCCCAACATGGTTTCCGACGCAGACGATCTTGTCTCACCAATTTGCTGATTACTCGGGACTTATGGACCAGGGCGGCTGATGAAGGAGTGCCCATAGATGTGATATACCTGGATTTTTCTAAAGCATTCGACAGGGTCAATCACTTCTTTCTCCTCCGAAAGCTTGCTGCCTACGGTATCAACGGTTCCCTGCTCACCTGGTTGGAAGACTACTTACACGACAGAGCAATCAAGGTAAGAGTAGCTGACACCTATTCTGAAAGCCTTTACGTCTCCAGTGGTGTACCACAAGGATCCGTCCTCGGCCCGCTACTATTTTTAGTCTACATTAATGACCTTCCAGCAGACATTCTATCTCCAATGCAAATATTTGCAGACGATGCTAAAATATGGAGAGCAATTCGCTCAGCATCCGACCGTGTCTACCTCCAGGAAGATCTGACCCGGATTAACGAATGGGCAGAAAAGAACCAGCTCCCACTGAACCCTGCAAAGTGCCACCTGCTGACGGTGCACAACAGCTTCGTCAACACATACCTTTTGGGGCAACACGTCATGCAACACGTGACTAGTGAACGCGACCTAGGTATAATCGTGCAAGAGAGTCTTGGAAATTCGCTCCAATGTTCGAAAGCAGCAAGTGTGGCGAACTTGAACTTGAGACTTTTGAGGCGAGCTCTCGGCACTTTTGAGCGACAGCTAGTACCATTGTTGATTAACTCCTACATTCGTCCTCATGTTGAATATGCAATTCAGGCCTGGTGTCCATGGTTAAAACGAGACATCCGCCTCTTGGAACAGCCCCAAAGAAGAGCCACAAAGGCAACGCGTGGACTATCCGGTATAAGTTACGAAATGCGTCTTCGTGTACTCGGTGTGTTCTCATTAGAATACCGACGGCTTCGCGGAGATCTTACTCTCACATACCGGATACTAACCGAAAGCGAGCATCCATGTACATCACTGTTGACTCTAGCCCCATACAAACAAAACCGAGGCAACCACCTGAAACTAATGACGCAACGCTCTCGTTTGAATTGTAGAAAATATATTTTCTCACTTAGAATCTGTTCTGGTGGAATGCATTACAAGACTATGTGGTAAACGTACCAGACATGACATAATTCGAAAGAATCTTAGATTTTCATCTTAGTGATAAACGATCCACAACACTTTGTTAAAGTGCAATAATTTAACCACTGATATTTTACGTTCTACGTTGGAGCAGTTTAATTTTATTTTTGTATAGCATATCCATCCTGTGGGTCTTGTAAAGTTATGCTTTTTATGGCATCATACACCATTGAACCACTGAACCATTGCATTTTATCCAGCATTGTAAGTCCCGAATCGCGTCCTCGACCTAGTGCTATGCATTTGCTTTTATCGTTTGCGGAAGAATCGCAATATGCGCATTTCTCCTTGAGAGACCGATATGCTTAGGATCGTTGGACTTCTTTAAAGGCAGCTTCAATCTGCAAAATATAATCTTGTATTACACCACTATATCCCGCGTCTGTGAGCTGCAATTAATGACGTGGCCTTCAAATGTACACGGCGGTGAGACTGTGCCATACCTATGAAATTTTACAAACGTCCATGTTGAATGAAGTGCCCTCGTTTTCAACCAAAATGAAGCACAGTGTAGTTGACGGGGTATCCGCTGTTGATCTTCCGTAGTATCCATCGCTTGCCATGTCTTTTTGTCGTCGGCAAAAGACAACAATTTGCTCAATGACACAAATGAATCATGCTACCGTCCATCTCATTAGGATTGGAGAATAAGACTTCAGTTTGAACCCGCAGTTTCCGCTTGAAATAGAATTGATATATTCACATAAGAACACGGTTCATAAATTAGGAAACTTTAACATAATGGCGAATGATTCCGTGATTCAATCGCACCAATAGGTTATGTGTTGGCCATACTGCCATGCACAACCAGTAAACTGTAGATTTTAATCAAGTTTGATGGAATCAGTGTTGCTTCAATGCTATGATTTCAGTTGTTATTGACTTGGCAATAATAAATTCAGTAACTCTTACGAGCCTTGAATTAAAAATCACAATAGGTTAATTCGTGATTCCAGAAGGGTACCGGTTACAAATCGGGGCAATGGTACCATGCTTTTGCACCAGACGAACTTGCTGTTCTCTAGGCAAATTTAAAGAAACGGGTTGATGGCTCGGCTATTCTAGCATCTGCAAGCTACACTGCCTTTGAGTACATAATTTCAACTATGAGGAAAGAATGCGTGCGTCATTACTGCTGTTATCTCCAAACAATGGATAGATAAGTTGATGTGATCACATATTGGAGTCTAGATGAACGATATTGATATGCAACTCATGGTGATGACGCGTTGGAATAAGGACCTCAGAGGGTTGCCTCCCTCTGCCTTGGTTAGATCTGTTTCCTAGGACAATTGAGGAAATCCACAATTCCGTTTACGGGGGCTGTTTTAATACTTGCAATTAATGTTGTTATCCGCAAAGAAACTTGTTGCCGATTATGTGTTAGGTTAGTTGCATTTGATCACTTATTAGTCTGGGACAGCTATTAAGTTGCAATATATATTGCTGTATTTGCTTGGGAGTTTAACAGCTATGAATGCACTTAAAGTTACTTCCCCTACAGGTGTGAATTTTCGGGTTCTGCTATGAAATCTATAGTGGAAGTTGCCGAATCGAAATGCCCATTTCTGATGCCGGGAACATTATTAACTGAAAATATCAACAAACGTGGTCTAGCCGCATTAATTCGACGGCTTCTTTTAGAAATTCGTAATGCAATTTTAAACAGTTAGTGAATGTGCTTCACTAGATTCGCAGTATAGCATATAAAAAATACTAATTATTTTGTTGTGGTTACCCAGGATCTATTACTCAGTACAGTTATTCTACGCAATGAGTGTTCTTCGTTGGTTAGCATTATCAAATCCCGTACATTTTTTTCCTGCTCTAATACGAATTACCATGTTTGCGTCGGTAGGTCTAAGTGCAACGATGTTTCGATTAACCTAAAGGGTCACCCTCGTATAATGCTTAAATTGGTCGCATTTCAGCAAGCATGTAAAAATGATCTGGTGAAATCGTTTATACAACACTGCTTTTACCATAATAGTAAAGAATCAGGGGAGATTTTCATGGTGCGATATGGCAACCATTGGGGAAACGTCGGCCAATAATTGTGTTTCGGTAAAGCGGTAAAGAAATAAATTTTTAAATGTAGATATAATAATATTTCTCAAGTTATCTTTCAGTTGATTGCAACAATTGTGGTGTATTTAGCAGCTTCCTTAGATAGCTAAGTTACGCCTTGCCAATTGTTTTCTGAAAGTGTTTTGTTATGTTTTTCCTCCTAAAGCGGGTCATTATAGAAGTTGCAGTTTTGATCCGGAGCTGATAAGTTAGCCCGTTGCTATTTGCATAACGGTGTTATAAAAAATTTGTTAAAATGCTTATGTATTGAAGCTGCATCATCATAAACTTTAGTGCAAAACTGTTTGCATTTAGCTCTATATACCTTTTTTGAATGAGCAAATCCATAGTGCAACCGCGTCGCTCCTTTATTCTCCGGTTTGCAATTTCAAGCCGAATGAATATAATCATTAGTATAGGTGGCTTGCAACCTGGCGGTCGGCAGTTTGGATTAGCTGATGTTTACATTCACATTCATAATCTAATTGACGCATACAAAACGTAAGAGCAACTGACACGCATCAACCGATTTCATATATCTCATACGCATTTCTGTGGTCTGTTTGCATATGGAAATCATTGCATAACTCTTTGGCACATTGTTCTGTAAATTTCATTGGATGTTCTCTACAAACGTACTTGGTCGACGCAGCATATCGACGAACATAATTTCAATTTGTACCTACACTCGTTGTACTTGCTAATCCCATCATTCATGGAGGTAGAAAACACTCAATTCCCCAAACCTGGCATGTGAACACAGAGTCCACAATCACGGATGGCAGTACAAAGACATATAAAGCATCCAGTTTTACTACTTCAAGGGTACCGTAGGATGCTCTAATATAGAGAGAAATAAGAAGTTAGATTAGTAAAGAAGGTACTAATGAAATGAAGTGTGACTTGATGATTTACTGGTGACATTTGCAACATGATGTATGGAGGTGATCCATCTGTGTTTGGCAGCGCTGGGACGTAATGTAGGCTCGTGCCTCTGACAGAATTGTCCACTAAGTGTTGCAAGGTACATTTCCAGGACCTTCTTAAAGCTACTCGGAATGCCTTACCACTTTGGGTAAAATACACTAACAACGCTAATATACAGTTACCACGGGGACAATATTCTTATGATGCGAGTGGGCACTGCATTGTTTCAGCAGTCGTTCCTAACTAGTAAGACGATATTGAGCTAATGGAAGTAAAATATGATACAATAGCAAACAGTCTTCAATAAAAACACATGCTTGCTTAAGAGCAATTGCAAAAGACGCGGGAAATCGAACTGCGTTTAGTCAACGGCGCAGCGACAGATTTAGCCGCCGGGAACGGACCTAAATTGCCCCCGCAACTCCGGCGGTTATAAATATATAAACTGTCACAGTGCAGGACAGCTCTCAAAAGTTTCCTGTAATATAAGAACATGCAAGCATCTAATTTTAGTGTGCTGCCCTAAATGTGGACTTTTTATGATGTTACTCACGAGAAAGTATTATAGGTACAGATTTAGCGCGTTACTTGAGGCAATTTCTTTGATTACATTATCCATCGTCAAATCCGCTCTCCATATTTTGAGCTGCCAATTGGTGAGCATTGTTTGCTTTAATTTTGATGGAAATAGTTTGTTATACGCTTGCTGTTTGGGACTGCGCTATCACAGCTGGCAATGCTAAGGGTTTGGGTTAAAATTTTAGCAACAGCTTCACTAAGGTAAATATCCGTATGTGTGTCACAAGCGCAGAATGGCCATTAACATTAAAGTGTATTATATTTCATAAAATATAATAATTATTAAATCCGGCAAAATTTCCTCTTTTTTACATATTTGCTGAATTACTAAATAAACAACTGTACATATTATTGAACATATATAACGACATAGAATTAATCCTTGTTCATAAGATCAAAACCAACACAGAAGCTACGGCATTTCATTGTTCCAACTATATATCTGAGGGGTCACTACTCATTTAAACTCCGTTAAAAGTCCCAAGGATATATCAAGCAATTCTTTAGCGTATGTTCCTTTCGTTTGGCGTATTCGATCCTTCATGCATTCCTCATTTTATTTTTGATTTTTGATCCATCAGTTGAAACATGCACCATTTTCTCGATAAACTAAAGAAGCAAAAACCATAAATTGTTACCCTGAGATAACATTGATGCAGATCCAGGATATTGGTTCAGATATATCTGTGAATCCCTGATATGTTTGAGAACAGAATATTTAATGCTAAGTGAAAATACGGAAACCAATTTACCGTTATCAGACTTAAAGATGCAGATGATCTTGCGGTTTCTCTCATCCTTATAATGTGAAATGATCACATAAGTGACAATTACTGAGTATTTCTTTACCACAGTATTTGCAGCACCTGCTCCACTACCTTGTGTATATTTTATGGCCACCTGATACGTAAATGTGGACTTGAATCAAGGCATTCAAGCAATATTTAACTTAAATAGTTTGTGCCTCACTAGCGCATCGGATCACAAATGTAACCGATTGAACCGTCACAGAAGTCAACCGAACCTAGATAATGGTTTATGCATGTTACAAAGGTAGACTAGGGGCTGAATTTATGCATATTTCTCTTGCTATACATTCCTTAGCGCTCCATAACAGCACCGATGTCGATTGGATGTAAACAACAGTTCTAGCTTAATTCCTTCGGATATCCATTATCTTACATTCTGTCAAGAAATTTCCTCTTCCATTTTGTTGCAATATGAATGAAGCTGGGAAACGACTCCTATAATATCACTCCGCTTTCAATCATCGGCTTATTATGGGACTCATTTTGTGATATCAAAAATATTGCAAGCATTCTTGTTTTTTGACTTGACCTATGGTTTGGTTTCTTACCTGCTTTATCAAAATACTCACGTATTCATTAGGAACCTTCGGCGCAGATGAAAAGCTGATGACTTACCATCCCAGCTAAACAGTCACCACATGTATGTCAGCAAATATACAATACTGCAAGGTTCACTATATGTTGCGTCCCATGTCATTCTGAATTTCCTCTCAGTGACCAAACGTTGTCATGCATTACACAATACCTTACGATATGAAATATTCTAGCTGAAATTTCAAGCAGCCATTTTTCTGAAACTACTTACTTATTTATTCGATTGTCTTTTGCTAGCAAGATCACTAACTCCATGAAACTGAAAAATTAATGAGCACGCAACTTACCGAATTCCTGTTCATGTGCATTTATATGTAGTTTCTACCCCTTGCTTAGCTAGACTATACCGTAGAAGACATATTGCAGCAAAAATCAATTCTGGCATCTTTTGAAATATAATTCATAATCGGTGTTGGTAATCACTGCCCACAGTTTTGCAAAATCTAGAATAAAGTTTATGTTAGCTTCTGAGCCTCAACTTAGCATTCATCCTAGATAACACTACTTATGGAAACCATGAACGACATGCTACAAGAAAGTAGGTACGAGCCGGAGAAGCATAGTAAATCTTTTATACACAATCTCAAAAGCCCGCTGGCATAAATCCATGTAATCGGTTGTTTTGCGTACAAAGTTTTGCTATACCACTGCATCCATTAAAATAACCATTCAACACATTGAATAAAACGACGTATTCTTTGAATAGGTACAGCTTTTGACAGCATTTAGCAGGTTATACAGCGGAAAGCGTTGTTATACTCAAGTAAAAACCAACCAGTTGTTCCGTTTCTGTTGTATTTATAACGTATATGACACTGCGACTCCTCTTAAATAGACTTTTCAGATTCGTTTGGCATGGCGCGTTATCATAAATCAGGTGGCAGGTTTCGACAAAAATAACCGCAGGCGTCAAACAGTGCACAAAACTACTGCGCACATCTATCTTTGTTGAAGATTCCTCGCATCATGTTATACGCTATTAAGCCGTCGGTCGTCAGGGTTCCAGTTAGCTGATGGTTCTGTCCTTGATTTTTGGTTACTAGAAACTTCGCTTGATTTCCACGTTGAGAACGACCTCTTCATCAATCTATAACATCCGTCTCCCTTCTGCCTCCGGTTGCAGCAGTGCAAAGACGTATGATTTACTAATCATTTTGCTTTGTTCGTGGATTCCAGGACTGCATACCATTTTCGCTTTGTTATCAGCCTCATGTCCAGGTGTCGCGCTATTTTGCTTACGCTCAACTCTAGCTTGAACTCTTCCTTGAACTCTTTTTTAACAAATGCGAATTGTTTAGATGGTGAGCTTGGGTTCCGACGACACCCATTCCAACAAGCAATAAATGAGGCTATCTGCCAGAGATCTTTGTTTCCCTCTCTTTTTTAGACTGATTCCATTTTTGTTATCTAACTGCGGCACGTGTACGTGGTAACGTTCAATAAACGTGCAAGTCTTTAGCTCTTGTCATTCTCTTCAAAAGTCTTCAATATTCTGCTCTCCACCTCACCTGTGTGTTGTGTGCAGCGTTTTCTTTGTGTTATTCTGCGTACAGCAGGCTATGAGTCACCCGGCTGCTTTACATATGAACGTGTCTTCGCAAGCTTCGTAAGGTAGGAGAGATATTACCGTTTCGTGAACAATAACTTGCCTATGCGTTTAACTTTACCTTTATGCGCCGGTTTACCATGATGGTTCATTAATTAATCAAGCTAATGATTTGAAAATCAATCGTGACTGACAAGCAGCGCGGCCATACCTACTTTAAAAAGAATTGGGACCCCTCCGACGGATACTTTTCATATCAACGCTGTGATTCCTCGGTCTAAACTAGGATCTTCAATCCCGTTTGTTTAATCCATCTCACATTCAGCATTGGTAAGAAATGTGCAACTTTGGCATTCATTGCGCTACATTATCTGCCCCCATACATGCATCCGTTAAGGCAAGTGGAATTTCGGGCGACAGATTTCGAAACATACTTGCAGCTCAAAGTTGATATATTGAAACCACGTCCGTGTTCCATGCATGTGATTGCATTGAGAGTACTATGCCGTGTGACGTCACATGTGTTGGTTAGTGCTGAACATTTGACGCAACCAGACTACACACATTTTCTTTTGGATACAGACAAGTACATACTTACGTGTACAACTGAAAATATAAAAGACGATAAAATATTACCATGCAACTTTGTAAATGCTGAAGAACGTGTATTTGGCTTAGTTAACGAACAAACATCGCACTTTAAACAAGGAAATGTGGAAGGTCTTTAACTAGATAATAACTAGATATTAAACTAGATATTAATCTAGAATCCTGAAAAAGACTAATATAATCTATGCTCAGAGTATAATCGCCGCCCGATCCGCATAGAAAAACTTGTTAGTAAATAAAGGTATAATGAAAGATATCAATATAATACGGGCATTAAGTCTCAGGACTCCGTTACACAAATATCCTGACAGCTTCTCCACCTTTATCCTGGTATCTGAGTTATTGTACTTAAGATATACCTGAGTATTTTAAGGAATTCTGGGTTTTATTACCGGTATCAAGTTCCGCTCAAGTATGTCGTAAAAATGCTGTGTTTGTTTCTATATTTAATATGAATAAAGTTGCAAAATGTGTTAATTTTCCAGTTAAAAGTACAGGACATGTTGTACATAGCATACAAGTTACAGAACAGCGAGGTGGACAGCAATTATTTTTAAATGAATTCAGAAATACGTTCTAGGGAAAACACCTAAAATTTATAGATTAGGCGCCTCAACGCGACTTTGAAAATCTGTCACGTAATAAGTCGTCAAATTATTCAAATCCAATAAGGATAAGCAAAATATACTGCGTTAGAAAAAGTACGCATATAAAACATTAGTTTTTGACGAATCTGGGCAGCAACTGTGCACGCAATATTATTAAACATTAGCTGACTTAATACGACAAACCCGTAGAAAATAGCAAGGAGGCGCGTACCATTTAAAGTTAGTTAAAATTATCCATGGATTACCAAACAGACCGGAGGTTGCTAGCGAAATGTTTACTCTTGCTCAAAGAAGTTGCAGATGCAGAATCACACAATATGAATTTTCAGATGCATGTTATATGGCTATTGCACTAACGTCTGCCAGCAAAATAAATGGAGTAATTAAAATCGATGAAAATAATCTGGACTTATCTAGTAGTTGGTCTTAGGAAGGTTTGATAAGAAGCTTTTGTTGTGGTTGGTATGGAAATTACCGACTTTTACAAGTAAATACTTACATAATCTAAGGGATTACTTATCCTTACCGCATGTGTCGATGTTGCATACATCATGTCTCTTCACTGCAGCTAGGTTAAACAGAGCGTTCTTAAATACATATGTAATCCAAACCTAAGTATTCTGTCTCTGAATTGCTAAATTCTGGTAATTGTTGTACATTACATATATGTGTTTGTAAGCGTGTGTTGTTTTATATCTCCTGTTTGGCTGCGCTCGATGTAACCGTTGTAAGGTACATGTTTCCTTATTATCAACTACGTTGCCTTACTGGTTGATGTAGATTCTGCCATTTTAATGCTAAAAGTAAACATAAACAACATAAAGAAAAATGAGCAAACAGGTTTATGTAGTGACTGTGCAGGGAACCACTTTGTGTAACTTGGCCAAAATTATTACAAATCAGCGGTTACTTTGTGCATAATGACATCGGCAAATAACTCATATTTTAGAATGAGGAGTCGAGTTACATGTTCTAGTTTGTTATTCACCTTAACGCTCTTCGAACTTACTATGATCGGGGTCCAAGCACTTGCTAGTATTGTTCTGTCTGTTTTACTCATAAAGCTGATGAATTTGACATATGCCCATGCCGCAGTAATTAACTATTGGTGTGTATGCTCACAACACTTGTAGGGTTCCAAACAACACCAGTTTCTATTGACTGATTGATTATATTTTCTTGAGTTGTTAATGATCCCTTTTCCACTTCTTTTACCTACTATGCGCGCAAATTCATTTACATACTTTATACGATTACATGCTTAATAGTATGCGTGCGTTTTAGCTGTACCTCAATTTCATGCACCTTTCTCTAGATCGCGCTTCCACTAGTTTGCTTTTCACATCTCTATAACGTTTATCAAAATAAATACGCTTTTGAACATATTAACAAACAGCCATCATCAAAGAATTTGTAAAGTTTTAACTAATAACTTCAAAGATATAATTATTCCGAACACGCTACGTTTTGTTTCCCTGACACTTTGTGTTCAAATATTGTTTGGCTGTCTAGCTGTTTTCGTCACATTTATCCTATCAAGTAAAACGGTTTTCAATTTTTGACAAAATATGCTATGATTTGATGCTAAACTGCCAGGTAAACAGGGAAAAACTGTAAAAAATTTTTTGAAAATTATGCTTATTTATAAATAGGCTAAATTGAATTTACTCATAACTGTTTACCCTTGATACGGATGTGGCACGAACCTAAGGAGTTGCTGAAATTCGTTTTTATTTTCTACATGTTTAGATTTACGAAACTTGTAAAAGCCTTTTGGCAATCCATTAACTACCCTCACGACGTATATACTTGGGCACACCATATGATTTTAATTCAAAGCAGCATATAATACGAAAGCCTAGTTTGCTTTATACCTTAATTTATCTACCGGCTGTGTCTCATAATTTACGATATCTTTAAAAGTATGTTATGTTAAGAGGTATGAAGTAAGTCAGATTGTGTGTTTTGTACCCAGATATATATCATCTGTAATTTTACTTTTATTAAGTAAAATACCGTGATTACGCCAAATGATATGTATGCATATATTGCAGTAGATCTTGTGAACTAAAATTTTCTTAATGTTTACATTGTTTATTAGATACGCTGTTAGCCTTAAAGCAAACATCTTGATTGGAACACAGAAATCTGTTTAACTGCCATCCTGTACGATGATTGTGCTACCCTTTTGATATTGTGGATTTAAAGAAAATGATGTTGGAAATGATTCTAAAAATGAGTAATGGAAACTCAGAACGTAATATATTCAACCGAGGATTTTATGTTTAAATATATTTGTGTATAGGTTTACATAAGTATTTGAAGGTTGTCAGGAAGGGTACAAGGCTTTGATTTCTTCATTTAAATTTACTCTTTGCTGCCACGTATTAATTACAAATTAGAATCTTTTCCTTGGCTTATGTTCACAATTACCAGCAAAGGGAACTCAAGCATCCAAGGCTTAAACCGGTAAACGTTTTATTTAATAGCAAAAAATCATTTTGAGATTGTGCTTGTTAAATGTGTAATTAAAAACAATTAATCAATTGTCTGCTTACTTTATTATGTGGAAAGCAAAGAAAGATAATCCCGAAAAAATTTGACATATATTCTTTCATTTGAATGGAATTTTGTGGACGCCATCAATACATAAAAATGCCATCCAATAAAAACAGATAGAAAAGCTTACAAGTATAGATAATCGAGATTCAGTTGTAATTTGCTTCCTCATTAACACGAGAAAAATTTATTACTTAATATTTATTATATATGGCGCCATTTATTCAAGGAAAAATATGGCAGATGTATTTTGCTAGTTCTATTTCATTTTGGTCAACTATTTTCTAAGGCTTTCCCATGAAAAATGACAAATAACCTTAAAAACACGTGATAGTATTTGCCTTACTGTTTATAATATATCTTAGCTTTTCAAATATATTTACTTAATAATCTGCCAAAGGCAGTTCAGCTAACCAAGCTGTAAGTGTATTGATATAGTAATTATTCACTTTTAAATTATTGGTTTAAAATGTCTTTTTATCGAAGCATATAGTGTTAACTATATTTATAACTTTGGAACAAGGAAACTGTTTCTTTGCATTTAAGTAGCATTTTACTTTTGCTACTGGCCATCAAATCAGTCAATGTGTTGTAGAGCCCCAAACAACGCAATAAATCGCGCAATTCTGGGGGATAATGAAAGCTCACCATCTGATGCACAGCGCTCAAAATGTCATAGACTAATTATCTAACTAGGAAACAGCTTCCAGCCCAATACCTTTTTTATCCGTTGATGCAAATCCAATAAAATTTGGACCGGTAATTCTGCAGGAGATGGCATGGTTCATATTGCGATGGCAATACTAGGATAAGTACTCATAAGGAAAATTAGCTTGCCAATGCTCGAGTAATAACGATTAATACTATCAGTCTGTTTGTGGTTCCTAGCTTCACGCCAAAATTTAATAATCTAAATGGCAGAAAATTAAGCTAGTTATGTGTCGAGCCACGAACATTGCCTAAAGATAATGGCACACCAAGTGCGGTGCTCGTTATTGGTCTTGCTCACTAAGTGGTATTTAATAGTTTGTATTTTGTGTTTATATTACAAATGAAACGCTATTTATTCTGTGAATAACTGGTGTATACTAGCAGCATATATAGCTTATTGCATCATGTTCATTTGGACAAGTAGGTCGTTTTGGGATAGCCCTGGTATTATCCGAAAGGAAAATGACCTGTATAAACTTATCTATAGTAACCTTGTAGACATACATGCAAGTTAGTTTATCCGAAAAGGGATTACGGATTAAAAATATGCATTAGACATTTAGAGAAAATCCGATGATAATACTCGTGCATTGTAAAGCTGAAATATGTATGCTTGTATCAAGAAAAAGCGAAGTTAATTTCACCCTCCGCAACACAAAGGTACTGCAGATTTCTGAATAACTAACTGGCATCTACAAATAAGCCATATGCGTTGAAAAACACTTTAGATTAAAAACACGGATGTAGGAAAAGTAAAGGTGTTTTAAAAATTTGCAACAACATAGTACTATCCTGAAATATTACCACGGCAGAACTGTGTTATAAGGATGATTAATAAAGACCCTTTAAAAAGCTCCTTGACAGCGATATATCAAAAATTGTATAAATGTATATATGAAAATATGTATCAATTGAAATATTTTTATTTTTAGGCTTCCGGGCGCCCACTTTTGATTAATTTAAATACGAATCAACAGCGAATGCTGAATTAAATGCCCATTAATCGAACTATTAATAGTTTTACCCAAAGTAAGATCAGTAAACCTTTTAAGAAACGTATCAATGTTCATGGTTTGCAGGCTATGGTTAGCATGTTTTATCTACTGCGTATTACTGTACACATTAAGTGTAACTTTCACATACTTGAACCCTAACGCATTGGTTTGTGTATATGAAATGCAATACCGATGCTCATGTGCGTTAGTTCTTTTAAGCGTTCGGCCGTATTTAAGCCCATTTAATATGGCTACCTTTCTTTTGCCGATGAATAATCCATAGCGTCAAATGACGTCCTTATCCGATTCAAATGAATAGTATTTGACTAACAGCCTTAATTCATTATAGTAAACCAATGCGGATATTAGCCTCAAGGGATTACGCAAATTTTCATTGGACCAAATTGATATGTTTAAGTTAAATGACGTAAACATCTTATAATTGTTAAAGCTATATGAATTTTTGAGTTTCGAATACATAAATAAAGTAAATTAATTAATTATTTACCTGAATAAATTAAATAAAAACGTTTGGCGGTGGTAGTTTTCTGAGTCTGACAACAAATCGCATATCGTTTGAGAGGGCATTCTCCCAACCGGCAGCCGAGTATGATTATAGTAATTTTAAGAATGTGCAGTAGAATTCACCTGAACACCGCAAAAACTAATAAGTTGCTACATGCGATGTTTTGCTCGTTAATTAAAAATTTTAAGACTTTATTAATGGTCACTAGAAACACGTTTTATAAGCAAACAATAACAAGTTAATATTGCAACCGTCATTAAACTAGTTCAACAACAAACGTTTTCTTTTTATTATTTGCACTAATTTGCGCCTATTACACATCTTTTGATGTAGCATTTGTCAAACACTAAAAGGCGATTAGTTATACGCTTAGCACGCATAAGTTCATGAACTTAGGAAAATTATTTGAGGTAAAATGTGAATTATACTGGCTTATCTAACAGTTTGTAAATACTTTTGATTTATATAAAATTGCATCTACTCTGACATATTTTACGACTGAAGGTACATAGTTTGTTCACCCTGTTTCTGAATGTCATCTTTTGCTACACTATACCGTAATATTTTTAACACAAGCATAGAAAAATAGGATACAAGGTTATATTGGAGCAAGTTCCTTATCATTACATTATGGTGGCTGTCAGGGTAATGGTAAATGCTTAAGTTCCTGTTATTATTATTAAAAATATTGACAAAAGTTAATATGTTACTTATTTCACAGGAGAAACAAGTATGAACACTATGATTATCACACTTCTAGGTAGCCGCTATGGCTATATTGTATGTAAATTAAGGTATTATTTTAAAAGCAAATGCTCTTTACCAATATGACAAAATGAGTTGTACGGTCGCCGTGTTTATTCAAATGGTAAGATATGTCAGTAATCTAAATAGGTACATCTGTGATAATGCCAACGATTTTCGCCATGATTTACTAAAATGTAACAGAAGCTTGCTTCAATAGCTGTTTGTAAGTGCGCTTACATAAAAACATTAAATGTAGTTTTTTCTTTATTTTAAAGCCAGACACCAGTTTAGTGTTTTGAATTTTATGTTGAACCAATGTGTGAAAAAATCTATTTTAATTCATGACAGCTGCTTTGTCTACAAGCGTCTTGTGGATATTATACAGTCATATTATACGTGAAGGTATTATCAAATGTGTATTTATCTTCACAGTTATTTTAAACGAGACAATTAATAAGATATAGTAAGGCACTTGTGTATTCGTATAAAACGTGACTCTGTACTCAATAGATTGACTAACATGATTCATGATATTGTCTTTAATAATTCGATGTCTAACAATGTTTATTTTTATAATTAATGTAAGCTAGTTATTGCCATTACAAAGAATGAACCTGGTTGCTGAATAATAATTTGTTTCTGCCAATGGTTTAAAGCCTTCAGAATATATTTGCGATGATTATGGAATTCTTGTTAAAACCTCAGTATCCGCTGGACCAAACTTAATGATATGCATTTATAATTAATTTTACTGCATCCAATTATGAATGCTGGGAGGAAGTAATTATTTACATAACCTAAGTTACGTGAAAAATTATTAAGTTTTTAAAGCTGGTATAAATCAAATGATTATTATCTTGCTTACATAATTCTATTAATATTTCCGCCCATTTTACACGGTCTGTTGCTTACAAATTCAACAGATTATTATGCCGCTCAGCAAGTATCTTGCCAGCCTATGTAAGGTTATATTGTTTATACAAAATTATATGCATGTACACATGCCCTTTACTGCTCCAAGTTTTTCTTTTTGTATATAAAATACCTTTCTCATTCACATGTTCGGAAACATAAGTAAAGGTTTCAACATCTGATCTGTCTTTTGTGGCTTAATCAAACTGAGTTTCCTAGCTTGCCTTTTAATCAATCTGATGAAAGAAAGACAAACCCGCCCTCAACGGCTCACATGTTCGATTCATGCACGCAATGCTTAATGAGATGCACTTTCCGATAATAAGTTAACCACTGTGTCGCGCACAAAGTATTTTTTATATATAATGAACACTTTACATTATTTCGCATTCCATTAATTTTGTTTAAATGCATGCTTGCTCACAATGCTAACAACAAGAAAGCGAATATGGCTATCAAATTCATCACATGATTAACATCTCATAAAATAGCGATAGATCAATACAAATAATAAGAATATTTTTACTTATAAAATGGAAGGATTTTGGTGAGTATTTTGTTCGTCGCAATCAGCCGACAATTCAGATATGTCGACCAGCTGTCCGGAAAAGCACCAGACGGCCGTTTCGCCCTATTTTTGTTGAACCGAGTAACTGATCACAATTTGGGAAAATTACGAGACACATGTCATTATGCAGTTATTTTTAACGATAAGTATATGTGCTTACGTTACCTCAAGCTTTTATTCCTACTTGCTGCGAAAGACTGTGTCTAACAATTAGACATGTGATTTATATAAAAGCAGTTTGATGGACAAGTACAAAAAGCTACCGGTTTAATCGTACGTCCTTATCTTTCTTCCGCTCATTTGCATTAGTCTACATATTGAAATTCCTAATGTCATTAGTTTCCGTCCCAACGAGACTGGACCTTAACTTGGTGCGACGGTTTGCGTACCTAATTGACCCAATGAGCTATGCTGGATGATGCCTCCGAGCATCTTGAGAGCTACTCTTACTAGGGTGGTCAATCTTGAGAGGTCAGACAAACTCAGTCCCCTTGTCCTCCAGGTTGGGGGTTTGAAATCGGATGGTGTCCATTTCTGAAAAACTAAATCACTGCCACCTCCACGCTGCCTTGCAGACAGGCTTTTGAGCCAAAGGCTTTGGATGAGGACCCTAATCGTTCTCCTGTCTAGGTCTGGGCGCGCTGGCAGTATCCCATCCCACATACAACCATGACATTTTATTCAAACATAAACTTCATCCTGCATCGGCCGTAGCGCAGCTTATTAATGGTCGCCTTATCTGCTGCATACAGCAAGGCGGATAAGTGAAAGCATGCTACTGCTGGCGCCTCCCTTCTTCCTTTTCCACCTTTTTCTCTTACTCCCATCCCTACCCCTATTACTAACCTTCCTTGTATAATTCCCAGCTAAATTGAGAGCAACCGAAGTGCTCCTGGAGTAGTACCGTCTGCAGCCACCACCCCACAGCATCTATCGGACACCTATCGGCAAAAGTTCCTTATAAGGCCACGCTGTCCCGCTTCCATGGCGACATTCAACGTCCGCACTTTAAGACAAACAGGTCAGCAGGCTGCAATCGCAAGTACCTTGGACACACTGGGTGTTGATGTGTGTTGTGTGTCCGAAACTAGGATTAATGACCCTAACGGGGTTATTGAATTGACTGCACCCGGCTTATCCTCTCGTTATTGGTTGCACGCATCCGGAGACGTCGATGCGGCACTCACGGGTCAATCTGGTGTAGGTATCATTCTCAGCTCCAAGGCTGAGTCATCGTTGGTTGATTGGATTCCGGTGAACAGCCGTTTATGTGCAGCCCGTTTGACGACATCAGCTAAGGTGAATTCGCGAAGTAAAACAAAACGCTGTTTGTTTGTGATTTCTGCTTATGCTCCCACCGACTGTAGTTCAAATGCAGTCAAGGACACTTTCTATCACGAACTGAACACGCTGCCACGTAGTGCTACTGGTTGCAGGGGATATGAACGCACGAGTAGGGCGTCTGAGCTCTTCAGAAGCTCAGCTGGGTGGTAAGTATGGACTTAACGCCGAACGGACTGACAACGGCGAGCGCCTGCTGCAACTGTTTGCGGAGCACCATAGCTTTGTCTAACTGGGTAGCTGTGTGTTGCTGGTGGTACCATTGGAAAGAAATATTCTCATCGCCAAAGTTCTATCGCTGTTAGTCAACTTGAAACGCTTGCGGCGCATCCACGATATATCATTCTTCGCAGCATTGTCGCTTTATATTGCCACTCCACGGATGGTGTTGCCATATGGAAACGAGGATTTTCCAGCTTGCGTAGATGACATGTGCTGAGATTTAACCTTTGACAATGAATGCTTCAAATGTCTCGCTCGAGTGTGGCGTCAACAACGCATCAGCTACAGTAAAGGCAGAGGTTGTGTCTTAGATACAGCGAGTATGCCTTTTAACCTTGATTAAGCTGTGCCAGTTAAGAAAGCTGGGTAACATCATGCGCTTGTCAGCTAAGCCTTTGTCATGTTGCCTATATTTTGCAGGTGAAGGAACTCTATACAAGAGAACGCGGGGCGGTCAGCGGCGTATGACATGGTTGAGTAAACGTTTGGTCACCGTTAGTTTCCCAAATCCATATGGTTAGGGACTGAAAAGGGAGGATTGCCGATAAGGATAAAATACTTTGGATATATTATGCTGCAGAATCCATTGCATAATATGTGTGCATGATTGTTTTGTTTTAGATAACTAATAATTAACTATTTTAAAAATAAGGAAATGGCGTTTGCAAAATTAAAGGGCTTTGTTTGTTCCTTCAATTACGGTATAACAAAAGAAGTGTGTTGCTCACATTTAGCTGATGTGCCATGACCAAAAGGGCAGATAAAACTTGCGTTCATCTAGGGAATTACATGGTTATTTCGTTTGGCTAACTGTTTATTAAACAGCGCAAAGCTATAATATTAATATTTCAAACTTCTTAACTTGAGCCATAATATGGATAACCGGACAATATATAGTTATTTCTTAGGGCAAAAAAGTTTAACATGTTTTCACATTGTTTAAAATAATAACACAGAGCATCACATAATTATGCATATCTACATCTAGCGTTACGTTATGTTTATTTATTACGTGGGCGGCATACACTAGAGGATGTGCATCGCTTAGGATTTTTAAAATGTCAGTATTTGAAGCCATAAAACCGGTTTTTGCACACTCCGCATGGTACAATTATACAATAACTGCTGTATTCGTAAAACTCGCTGCACGACTAGAAATATAACATTTTGACTTAAAAGTGTATTCTCTTAAAATGCAAAGCAAAAACATTTGCGATTTTTTGGCTAAGATATTTTTTCCTGATATTTATAGATAGATAAAAGCCTACCAACGCAAGTTTTTTGTATGTATGAGTGTTAAGCATATTTGTACTAAGTAACTTCATTAAAACGACGTTTCGTACTAAATAAACCATCGTAATTTCACACATTTACGTCTTAGTAATATTTCATACAGTGTTTTTCAGGTTCACAAGGCACCAATGGAGTGTTACTCGTATGGGTATCCAACTGTATCCAACCGTTTAACCAAGTTCCAACGCAAAAAAAAGATTATTGTTTAGTTTGGTGTAGATTTTTCATAGCAAATTGAATTCGTCTAGGTGAAGTAAAGCAACGAGTAATCAGCATCCAAAAAAATAACATGAAGAAACAAAATGTAATCCTTAAAAAAGGCTTAATTTGTATGCAAATGGGTTAAGGTTGATCACAATCCGAGGAACAATGTAGCAATCGTTACTTATTAATTGTTATTAATTAGACCGGAAGGGATAATGTATTAGGTTCGAGAAATCAAATACCTTTACCTCGTTCTATGATGTGAATTCCGAGTAAATTGACAGTGCGCATTAGAATGGCTACATAAACCTCACAACTAGCTGCTTAAGCCTACTTTGGCAAAATGCAATGCATTACATTTGCTTTAATTCTGCTGAATATTTGTAAATATCATGTTTAGTTAATTTACTAGCATGATGAAATGTGTGTGGAAATAAAGTTTGAACAGTTTGGTCTTAAAATGAAAACCTATATGAACAATTATTTGATTTGCGTTATAACTAAAACATTTGCGTGAGTTCATTTTAAATCTCTCGACTTAAACCGTTTAAAATTATAGGTAACTGCTTGGGAACCATATAAATTATGCACCTTTGGTACATCAGAAATACGCTGTTAATTTTAACCAAACATTCTTATTTATTTAATCTCGCCAATCAGCAAAGTATTTCTAAGTTTTCTTTAGTAAATATTACATGTATTTATGTTGTCTGCTTTCTCTATCAGTTTACGTCGGCACCCAAAATTTTAAGTACTTCTTATTAAATCCAGGACCAAAACAACACGAATCAATTGTAAAGTAAAAGCACTACCGACAAAAATCACTTATTATCGACTTTAGTATCTGCCCTTAAATGTCCTATTTGCATATTATTTAAAGCTACCAACATTGTAGAGAACATAAACGCAAGACCATTAATAATAATTTGTAAAATCGTGCTGATAGCGGTAACCATATTTGCACATAATTCATCATTTAAAGTACAATCTACACAAGTTTTCTATTTAAAGCACAACGGAATGTCTGTACATAACCTCAGATTTGTTGGTTCATTTCACACGAACCTTATAGAATATTGTTGGGTTAAAAACCCTTGAACTTTATCGCTGAATAGAGACTGAGTAGTGACGACAACCCTTATCTGCTGCAGAGCGCTTACCTGCCTGTAACATTACATATAAGTTACATTTTTGTGAGACCACTTGTGAAATTTCGGACTTTGCTGCTGAACAAGTAATATCGATAAAAGCAACTTTCCGAATGAACATAATTTTGCGTAAAGTTAGAAAGTGTAACTTACTGGGACAACTTTAATCCATTTCACTTCTGAGGACCCGATAATCATGTCCTACTTTGCTTTTATTGCGTGATGCCATACCCCATTCCTTTTGTCTAAATTTTTGTGAAGTAACGTGAAAGAAAAGCAGCTGCTTGTTAACTCACATTAGCAAATCATGAGGAATTCCGTAAAGTGGATATGTGTGGCCAGTTTGAAAGTTTATATGGCAACTTTTATTAAGTGTGCATGTCTCATATCATTGCTATTTAAGAGTATCAAAATGAACAACATACAGCTGGCTACAGCTTGCGATGCGAGAGGCACTGCACTGGCGTGCATTCTATATGAAACCGCAAAGTTTGGACAGCGCATATACAAATTGCATCAAAGGAGAGATTTATCAATATCTTGACACAAATTTAAAAATAATTATGACCATTTAGTTAGAAAGATATTTCGGATACAATGCTTTGAATAACATCAATATCCATCAAGGGATTCAATGTATTTTATTGATTATTAAGGCATCGACACTTGAATCACAGCCAGAGTTATTTAACTTAGAATATATATAATTTGTTATGTTCAGTTTGAAGCTGTAGCCAAAACTAAATGAATTAGTAACACGTCTATTAGATGTAACTTTACTGCTGATTTAGTTGGTACTGCTGATAAGGGTTTTCTTAAGACATCCAATGCACCAAATTTCAGTTGACTAGCTGTGCTCCCAAGTAAAGTAAAATCAATTTGAGAAACCGAGTATTTACTTCCTCCAGTGAATGACAGAGATAAATCGCGTCATGGAGGAATAGTATGAAGGGCTGAACTTTTTAAGTGGACAGAATGAAATATTATATGGTGATCTAAAATTTTAAAACAGATGGCTCTCCAAAGTGTCCATTATATATGATGGGCCTCTAGCTTTTTATGACCAAGTGGTTGAGCATAAGCAGGACATAATAGAAAATATGTTATTACACTTAGTGAATGACAGATCTATTTGAATTTCTTAAGAAGATATTCGACTCAGTAACTCAAAGTAACCACTGCATTTAAAAGCAATGATAAGGTGAAGCTGCCTGTATGCACACATTGCAAATTGCTTCAGTGCAAGCCACAAACTAGTGAACAAGCACGTCAATAGCCTACGAAAGGTGATGAAAGGATTTTCTTTAGTTAGAACGGCTGATGATCCAAAAAACTGCTGTAGAAGCAGCAAACATGCTGCGGATGCAATACGCACTCACATATTAAGCGGTCTTGCCACCAAGCAATCTTCCAACATTTGCCGTCTCTTCACCAGGACTAACTCAAATTACTTTTACCGCGGAAAGTGTATTGCAAAATTAATGTCTGTACAAAAACACCGATAGCTAGGTTTCGGCACCACACGCCCAGAAGCACTGGAAGCAGCAGCAAGCCAACTGGTACGAACTTTAGCTAAGTTTTCCAGCGCTGCAAAGACCAGAATCAAGTTCGCGCTATGTGGAAGACCGGAATAATAACCCCGGTTTTCAAAGAGGGAAGCAGAACTGATCACTCTAACTACAGCATATCATCCGTATTTATATACTACAAGTTTATTAACTCCGTAGTTGCCGATGCACTGATGTGACATTTGGAAAACTGTTATGTCAATAATCCTGAGCAGCACGGTTT
Source organism: Dicrocoelium dendriticum (assembly GCA_944474145.2). NCBI lineage: Eukaryota > Metazoa > Platyhelminthes > Trematoda > Plagiorchiida > Dicrocoeliidae > Dicrocoelium > Dicrocoelium dendriticum. The sequence goes on along the minus strand of OX104071.1, from coordinate 16,225,604 downwards.
CCATCAAAAACCAATGTACTAATTTCACACTATTTGGACACACGCAGCTGACGCTACCGAAGACATGGACGTGAGGTATATACAATTTTTGAGGCTTTGGATCGACTTAACCATTAGATACTACTCTCCAAGCGCCAGTATTTCGGTACCAGAGAGCACCCTTTAAGCTGGATTGCCAACGTTTTAATTCAATGGAATTTAGTGGACATATATCGGAGCTATTTAGCGGACCCTATACAAGTCGTGTGTGGTGTGCAGCAAGGTTCAGTACCAGGTCCGATTTTTGGCGCATATTGATAACCATGCCAAGGAAATCACTTCAAACGACCTGATGTGTGCTGACGATATTAGGACCTGGTGTTGAATCCAGGCGAACGCTCACAAGCATCTGCTTCAGATCGCCATATATACAGTGTAACGATGGTCAACCCAAAACTGACTGCATTATAAAGTCAGTAAATGCAATGCGCTTTACATTTGACATCAGAGCAGCTGCTCATACCGGCTCAAAATATATGTACAACAATTAAATCTGGAACGTTATGTGTCATGATTCATGGTGTCCTGGGTAAGACTAGGCAATCGGAAAAGGTGCGAAAACTGGAAACCAAAAAACTGGGCTGTTGCGACGGTTTTTTGGACAATTAAACAGCACCATATTTCTACAAATACTCAATGGTTATGTTTGCCCCCATGTCGAATACGCAATTCAAGCCTGGCATCATTTGCTAAAATATGATCTTTATGCACTGGAGAAGCCACAATATCAGGCAACTATAAATTAATTGGCATGTACAATATTCATACCTAATAGGATTTAAAATTTGGGGGTATTCAGTGAGACCCATCGCAGACTATGATGTGACTTGAGTATAGCATAAATTATTCTGCTCGACCCACATCTTGTGTGACGCCCTTTGCTGCGACTCAGTACCAATACGAAACTAAGGGGCCAAACATTGAATGACGTTTGTACGGTATAGCCGCCATAAGTGCCGCAGCAATTTATTCACCATTTGTGTTTGTCGCCCGTGAAATTCTCTCACAGAATCGGTCGTCTCTGCACCGACACTAACAGTATTTAAAAGACGGTATGATGACCCACTCATAGACTTAACTTTGTCACTTAGCACTAAGTCTGAATGCTACAGCTGGAGTTGACAGGGGAATGATTTCAGGTTATTTACGGGTGCTGTGAACGTAAGCGAGTTGCAGGACTAAGGCGAAGCAACGGATAAATCCTTAATTTTATATCCGAAACACATATTATTTTGCTACCATTGTTATCGTTATGGTTATTTCGATAACCCCACCCACTATCCAACGGGACCTGTAAATCCCCAGTCATTAGCCAATATAAATTATCTTGTCATTTGCTATTGTCGACGTACGGGAAACGTCATTGAACACATGGTTTATTATTACAAAATTTGCGCTACTCGAATATTGGCAAACTGGCTCGACAACTAGAAATGTAATGCATTATTCGTGGAAACGGTCGTTCATGAAAAATCGTACTAAAGAAGTGATGTACATGGGCCGCAATAGTAAGCGTTTATCTCAAAGGATATGCGAGCGCATCCCATCCATAGTTTAGAAAGGTGAGGATGGATAAAAAACATACCAATTATGTCAAAGTTTGACTTTGTTCACACAGCCCGTTCGGATGACTAAAAATTCATATTATTATGAGTTAATTGCTTAACGCAAATCTTCCGCCAAAGCTCCGATTAACTGCCGTGTCTCTACGCATCCACCATTTAAAGCGTGATCTCCGTGTACAAAAGCGGCATTTCGACAAATAGACAATTTACATAACATCTTTGCCAATTGAGCAAAAATCCTTTGCTTTTCTACCTTCTATATACTACGGTGAATCATACTTAGTTTGAAATGTATACTTTAGCAATGAGCCTTCTATTCGACTGGTTACATAAATTAGCAATGAATATTTTAGTCCGTTTAGAAGCCGACAACTCATATACTCTGCGAACGTAGCGTTTGGCTCCGCTTAGTGTTCAGAGAATAACTATTTTAACCAATATTTAATTTTCAGGATTTCTTACCAAAGTCAATTGTCTTCCGGTACATGTAGGAACATAAGAGATTGTTTAAAGCAGGTCTAATAAGTTGGCCACGAAGTACGGCCCATTGGAGTATAGACTTAACATTTTCTCCATCTGAGTATCATAGGACTGCCATGCCTTCCCAATGCTCGTCGTTAATACCCACTTATTAGAAATCTTCAGAAAACACTTAGAAGACACGACGACGCAATTATACTAGCCATTGGTATTCTTCTTAGAGAACTAAAAGTGGACGGTGCAGAAATCTTCTTAACTTCCAGGCAGGAATCATTACATATGCGGTAATATAATCCCCTTGGTTAATCATGTATTTTGCGCAAACATTTTTTGACACCGATTTTTATCTTGTGAGGAACTTCTCAAGGAGTTAAATATATACACGTCTTAAACCATTGCTTCAATTGACCTATGCCACTTATGCATTTGTTTGGTGCATATAGGTTCACTGGGTTATACACATGGTTTAATCCGCACATACCAATTAACACGTACGTATAAATGAGCATGAGTTCATATTTTAAGCATTTGATCATTTTCTGTTAAGTTCAGCATTTGGAAGAAGTCGCACGTAAGTGCCAAATTTTGATCCGTTTAAAAATTATGGTAAACAGTAACGTGCCAATCATATCCCTACATCGCAATTGGTCTCTTGAACACATGCGCAACGTGAATTAAAAGAGAAAATATAAAAAGTAGAAACGTTACCTAATATTGAAGTGAATACATGAATTTGGCTTAAGGCTTGCGACTTACAGGTCGTCCATAATTGTATTTCAATTAAATTGAATCTCAACTGAACTTATAGATAAAGTTGCAGTTACTAGGTTTTAAAAATCAGTAGAAAAAACCAAACTATTTATTAATAAAATAAAATGTTATTCCATCAAGCTAATTATATTTTATTAAATCCAGTATGTAGTCCGACGTTTTATAACAAGTACCTAGCCAATACGACAACGGTTTATTAACAACATGGTTATTCGGAAATATTTAAGCAGTTTACAAACGTTTCCTACTAAATCGATGCCAAGCATCGGTACAATAGTTTCCCAGTAGTAATATTAGATGTACATTTAATTTTTTGCTACCTATGTCCCCTTGTTTTAGCAATAAGGCACTACGTCAAAATAAAACTTTTGATTGTATAAACTGAGTTATTCGAAAGCAGGGGTCTATGATAAAGCTTCCATTATCGTACGCGGAGTATATAGATGGATTACAGATAATTCTCTATTATATTTGAGCAATTACATTCCTGTAACAGTGGTGCAAATTAACATAAAAATATATGAATATACAAAATTTGCTAGGTAGCGGAGCTAATATGCCGTCTCAAGCAACATTCTCATCTGGGCATGCCACGATATCTAACGAGTCCTAAATATTTCTTTCTAAATTCACGATATTATTGCAAATCCTTCGTTAGGTTAATGGTTTCGTTACGTCGTTGTATCAGAGGCGTGATCCAAATGGAATATTTCGGCTACTCTACCCCATTTCTGATAGTCTTTTTCCAATATAGCCTTTGATTTGATTCCATAAACATTGAACATAGGCGCGAATCTCGCTCGTTTTACCACATTTGGTTAATTGTAGTCAAACACCAAGTTTACTGACCACCGTTAATTCAGAATGGTGGATATCATCTGGCCTGAGTTTAATTTACGCTTTCGTTTGGGTGTTCCAACGATTGGCTGCCAATCAAATGGGACAAGTAAGTTTCTACCTTTCACCTGAAGCTTGGATTACATCAGATAAATCACTTATCGTTCAGCATTGCTGAGGCCTGGCTTGACATAATTTTCAACATAGGAGGCTTATCAAAACTATCAGACAACCTAATGTTTTGTTATGCTTTGAACAGTTTACTTAGGCTATTAGTGCAAAATTATCGTCGCATATCGAAACTGTTAACTAATAGACTGCAACTGTTATATTCGTAGTAATAATTACTAAATTATGTTGCAAATACTGTTGATTGATGCTGCAGGTGTAATTGTCAATTTAATAATTTGCAGTACATAGCCGGAGCTATCTGCAGCTTTTGAGCATATTAGAACGTGTTGGTAAAAATCAGTAAGTAAATAAGCATTTAAAATTAAAAAAGTAAGGAAAACCAGTGCTGCATAAAGTAAATGACCTAAAGTAAATATAATAATAAACATATTTTTATGTTGCTTTCCGACGTCATGCTAAGTACGATGTAATGATTCAATGTATCCTTGTTAACTTAACTATTTTGTATTTCTTGTAGAAAATTGAAACGGCGTATACTCACAAATGGCTTACACGTAACAAACATTAGGGTTAACAATATTTAGAAAAGGATTTCCCATAAAGATGAGTGCGTTGCGACATGGCCTGTTTTCAGCTACAATTACAAAACTCTATATACATATTATGAAATATGGACTAGTGAAATCTGTGTCCAGATTTGCCTGTCACGGTAGTCTCCACGCGGACCATCACAGGGTACCTGCGCCTGCAGAGGAACCGGAGTGTCTGGCGCTGCATCATATGCAGTTCTCTCCACACACGTCATATTCGGTATCAGAATTAAGGATGTGAATGTGAGTGGACTTTCCTTAACGGAGCCCGCTCACACTAATTCAACATGCACAGCAACAGCATTCGTGGATATTAAATGCACCTTGCTTACCAGAAGTGCACTAGGCGGTGGCTGGGTTTGGCCTCCCGTCCCTTTCAGCAAGTATTCAGTTTCCTCTAACCAGTGTAAAAGATATGGAATTTGGGAGAGAGGCAGGGACCTTGTTACGTTTCACTTCAAGCGCAGCCACACCAAGCTGCCAAGCACCAGCCAAGCATGTAAATTTATTGGAAATATGTAAAAACATAACAGAAAGGAGAACATAAATAAAAGGGTAGGCATTTTATCCAGAATATTAGGACCTAACTTAAGTCGGTGTATTATAACTACGGTGAAGATGCATATCGTATGCTGCTTCAATAGCTGTTTGAGGTAACATATGAATACAAAAGAACATGAAAGAAAATAAACAAGCAAATTGGACAGTAAATGTGCGGCAGAATAAAAGACGTGTAGGCGAATGCAAACTAATAGGGAACCTAGGAAATATTAAGGGACCTTGATAGGTAAATTAACTAGCCTTTCCATTATTTGTGAGAAATGTTATGACAAATAAAACTTAATTGCGCGAAGAACAGCGTCTGCGCAGTGTCTTTTATTTTGGTTTTCACTGACCATGCTCATTAGCAAATCGAAAAATGCGTTCGTATTTTTACCGAGAAACAGAATAATTATGTTCAAGAGCTAGAAATATGGAAATATTGTAATTGCGTGAAAATGTATGAATAATGTCAGTTAAATTTAGAAATGAAAGCAGTTAAATTTCATCAGATAGACGTTGGTCCAAGTAATAATGCAGACAGAAGACAGACTCCAAGTAAGTATTATTTAACACACTGCTCAATAAAAAGTCAAATAACAATGATACGGTTTCAACGTAATATAAAACAGTGGTACTAAAAAATTAGAACCGTGAAGACTTATCGTTAGTGTGATTGCAGGCGTTGCATGATATATTCATTGCAGGCTATCTGTGCATAATTAATTCGGAGATGTTCCGATCTCTTTTATCCGAAGTAAGGGGAAAATTAAATGTTTCTGTGGAACCAAGAGTCGGCTGGTCGTATATATATATATATATATATGTATATATATATGCGGGTTTGGGGTAACTTTACCAATATCGGTCTGGAACCACATTGCAAAACCAGCTCATTCCCCAATTCCAATTTTGCAGGCAAGGAGCGCAAGCGGTAGGCTGTAGAATGTGCCTGCATCATCAATCTTCTTCCAACTGTAGAGAGACAAATGCTACCTTGACACACAAACATGTCCAGTGCGATTTAAGAAAGAAAGATCTAAGAAAGCAAGCGAAATGCAAGTGCTACGTGACCCTGATGTAGTTGCATTTAAATTGCTATATACTCTAGACTGTTTCTGCGAAAAGCCGCGTTCACTTTGCTAGTTTAATGCTCCTTAGATTCCAGTAGACAGTTGGGGAAATTAGGTAGTATTTCGTCGTAGTCCCCTTTCAATCAGCAGGCTTTTTACAATTTTGTGCTAGGACTAGATAACTCTGTTTCCACAATCCGGACCTTGCTATAATGCACCTTAGTCAAGCACCAGCCTGTTTCCGACTACATGACGTTCGGATACCAGCACCTCGTGGTATCTGTACAGACGTGTCAAAGCCTGCCAACTGATATAGGGCTGCGACGAAATACCTAATATGTTTTAAGAAAATCCCCACTCAACCGTACATCTGCGAATTGTTGAATCGTACACAGGCGGTATGCGGAATAATTTTATCCGTGATGTTAGCTACTTTTCTCTGTACACCGCTTTACTGTCAGGCAGTGGCGAATGAGCCAGGCAATAAAATAGTTAACGGTGGTGTATTTTATCCCTGCTGCTCATAAGCTACACAGCACAGCATATTTATGAAAAGCACCAGACACCTTTCGCCCTATTGAGGCTAGTCATTGGTGCGCATTCTCTCAGTCCCCTACTGGGGATCAAAGCATTGATTGCTAGAGGCAGATGCCAACTAGCAAGCAGCTTAAACCACCAAGCTATGGGTGACGTCGGATGGGCTACACAATTTGCAAGCTAAACTAATAAACTGTCATTCATATTGTTCCGCGGTCGTCACCCAGGGTTTGGTGAAACAGGCACATGACAGCCGGAAGTACTAATTCCGGAACCTGGTAGTGGCCTTAGGTAGGCGCAACACTAACTAAACCCAGCCGGTTGAATTAGTGTTATCTGGCGCTTTCTTCAGGCGTGTCTAGATCTGCTGTCTCAGGGTGACCGCGACGAAATATATCCAAGCTTATACCAAAATCGTCACTACTCCTTAATAAAATACTGAATCGATAAGGGCATGTGCGCTTGTGTATGTGTGTGTAAGTGTTATGAGTTATTTGCAATAGCAATAGTATTTGTGTTGCTATAACTTTGCTGATGTTTTCTTAAACTCACGAGGTCAAGCATAGGAATTTGCGTGGAATGAAATCGTGCGGCGCTTTGAGGTTAATATTTTTAATTGAACATATCTATAGGTATCAAGGAAATAATTTTTAAGTCATATATCACTTCACATACCAGAAAAGCAATATAAGGCATCCTAGCTCCATCGGGGTATGTTCATAGTGTTATCCAATGTCTGCAGCTTTATCTGGAACCTTGAAGCATGAGGACTTGCGTCGCCAGCTAGCAGAATCTGCCGTTATGCAATGGTCTGCGGTGTCGTTCATGCATGATTGAACGCTAATTATGATATATTTTAACTAGTTTGTCGCTATAATGAAAGCATGCAAATAAATGAATTCTACTAACCGTATTTTCTTGGTGTACCGCGCCCCTAACTCAACACCTGAAACCGAATAATACCTAGCGGCTGTTTAAGATGCAGATTACAACAAAAGTACACTCACATTATACTCATGGGGGATTTCAACGAACATTGTTTAGAAACTCCCGCCACCATCGGAAAACATTTCACATCACTTTGCCCACTCGCTTAAGAACAGGTAACAGACCATCTGTGCTAGATCTTGTGCTTACCAACGAGGAGCATATGATTGGTGCATTGGTTTTAGGCTGCCCGTTGAATCACAGTGATCACGCAGTCATCATTTTCAAATTCGTCTGCTACGCAGAATATCTGCATGATAAGGATGAGACTGTGCGAACCATCACAAGGTACGACCGATTCCACAGCTCGTCCGTGCCACAACTTAGTCTTTCCTCAAAGAAGAACAACCGGAAGCCGCCTGGATCGAGTTCCTCAAAACATTTAGTCAGCTAAGTGCACAGGCTTCAGAGATAAAAGCTTGCAATAAGTGCACATCAGTTTCTCTCGTTAGGAGCGGAAATCGAAAATGGATGGCAGTACGCAATGCAGCATAGCGAGTGTACAGAGAAGCTACAGCACCAGAAACTTGGGACAACTACGTAGCCCAAATTAACAACTGCAATCAATTGTAAAGCGAAGACAAAGCCGCCTATCAGCAGATGATAAAAACCTTCAGTGCAAACCACAAACTACTTTACAGGCAAGATCATACCATGCGAAAGGTAAGAGAAGGATTTTCTTCACTCAGGACGGCTGATAGCCCAACAAGAAAGGATGTGGAAACAGTAAACACGCTTTAGATGCAATACTCCCCTAAGTTCCAAAGGTTCTTGCCACCAAACGATCTACCAAGCTTTGTCCTCTCCTCGCCAGGACTAACCCACATCACTTTTACCACCTATGCTCAATTGGAATAGCTGAATTCTCTACGCAAACACAGCTTGCCAGGTGTCGACAACATTCCTCCAGAGGCACAGGAAGCAGCAGCAAGCCTACTGGCAAGACCTTTAGCTCAGTTTTAAAGCGTTGCTTAGATCAGAACCATGTTCCCGCTATGTAGTAGCTTGGAATAATAACCCCGATTCACAAAGGAGGAAGCAGAACTGATCCCTCCAACTACCGCCCACTGTCCCTTATTCCTGCACTATCCAAAGTCATTAAATCCATAGTTGCCGATGCACTGGTGTTTTATCTGGAAAACTGCAACATCACTCTTGAGCAGTAAGGTTTCCGTCGACAGCGGTCATGTACTACGAATATACTAATTGCGCGTAGTATTTGGACTGAGGCAGCTGATGCTGGAGAAGTTGTCGTTGTGATCTACCATGATTTTTCCAAGGCTTTCGATCGTCTAGACCATTGTATAGTACTAACCAAGCTGCAGCGTTACGGGATCGGCGACGCTCAATTAAGCTGGATCGCCATCTTTCTACTTCAACAGCAATTAATGGTGGGAGTTCGAAGCTCTTTATCGACCCCCATACAATAAGTGTGCGGGGTGCCGCAAGGCTCAGTTCTAGGTTCACGCTTGCTTTTGGTGTTTTTTAATGGACTTGCACATGGAATCGCTTCAAACTTTCTAATGTTTGCCGAGGATATCATTATCTGGCGCAGGATCCAGGCAATCGCCGGCCTAAAGGTTCTTCAGAGTGACCTAGATACGGGGAATCAATAGTCGACCCAAAACATATTACATTTCAATGACAGTAAATGCAAGGTGCTTTCCATCCGACATCAGGGCAGCTACGGATACCGACTCGGAACGAATATACCACAACAAACAACTCTCGAATGTGACTGGGGTGTCCTGGTTCAAGATGAATTGGGTTGCTCCAGGCAATCCAAAAATGCCTCGAAGACCGGGAACAAAAACTTCGGGCTGTTGCGACGGGCGTTTGGACAGATAAAAATTCCATATTTAGACAACTGCTCCGTGCGTATGTTCGCCCCCATGTCGAATACGCAATTCAAGCCTGGCATCCATGGCTGAAACACGACCTTAATGCACTGGGGCAGCCACAACGCCGGGGATCTAAGAACGTAATTGGAATGCGCAATCTTTCATACCAGAGGAGGCTACAACGATAGAGGGTGTTCGATGAAAGCTATCCCAGACTACGTGGCGACCTGATTATGGCATACCTGATCCTGCGATACACACATTTTGCGTGTTGTCCATTACTGCAACTCAGCAGCAATATAAACCTAAGGGGCCACTCATTAACACTCGCTGGACAATACAGTCGTCTTGAGTGCTGCAGCAATTTCTTTTCCATTCGTGTCTGTCCTCGGTGAAATTGTCTCCCAGAATCGTTCGTCTCTGCACCGAACCTAAGAGTATTCGAAATACGGTTGGCCGAAGTAATCATCCCCTTACTTTGTTAATTTACACTACGAGTCCATCCTACGCCAGGAGTATACCATATAATTATTTGTTTTGAACTGTGGGTTGTGTGAATATAGGAGAATCAAAAGGCTACAGCGTATTTAACTTATTAACTATTTCCTTATCCTTATAAATAAATATAAAAATAAATAGTATATTCACGGTTAAACGAGACACACCTGTAAAGGCGTGATCAAATATGCATACAAGCATAGCTTCTGTGGAATGTTAAAACATTTCGTTTTAATGAAAGTTATAAAAGAAAAGATGTTGTCCGTGTGAGTGAGCATACTGTCAGGTAATAGTCAGACCCAGAGACATTAAGGCGCTGTGGCGCGCAAAAATCCGTCAAAACACAAGTTGGGGGTAATTTCGCCAGGTAGTGATCCGTGAGCACAGGAACCTAAACAAAGTTTTGTTGCAACCAATAACCATTACGATATAGGGATGATCTGTGCTCCAACAAAGCATTCTTTATAGCAGAATTAGTTACACAGGTTCGATGTAGAAGGCTGAGGACTGCGTCAGTTTGAAATGCCTAGCTGTGACTTTATTTTGTTGCGAGTCACATCCGCCACGTTGCAGTGTTGTTAAGCGGACATTTGTGGCTTTTTATAGGGAGAACGCTTGCCAGGCAAAAACCCACCACGTCCTGGAACACTGCCGTAGCTTTCGTTGAACAGTAGTGCAAGTCGGTTATGCATCGTATAGACCGATTTTGCATTCTATTATTCGCAGTCGGCTGACAGCCAAAATTCTTCGTTGGTTGGCCGAATGGCTTAGTACTGATACGGCAGCAGTCGTTGGGGCCGGTCAGTGATGCAAGATTCAAAGAGTCGAATGATAATGATGCAGGTGAGTAAACACATTATTAATAGAGGCCGGCTCTTCTATTACATTCTTGCTCGGCTCGCAAACCATGTCCAGCTATCCACGCTGGACTTGTCATGGGGTCGGTGAGTGAAGTTGTTTCTTGCGGCTGAATATGTCCTTAATAGGTAAAAACGCCATTCTCTGCAAATTGGATTTGGGATTCCTGCAGATGTAAGTAAGTGTAACTGTTTCCATAGCCAAGTGAAAATTCCATGGAAGACCATCGTAATAGCCAAGTATACGTGCGAAACGCTTTCCGTGAAATGACATCGGAATAGCTCCAGGTGAATGGCGAATAGGGATGCTTGAGGCAGTGAAGGTAATCACGCGAGAGTTGTTCGTCTTCGGTTGTGGAACGGGGGGTCCATGTACATATATTATTCCAGGTGATAAATTGTTCTCTGAGTACGAGACAAGCTAAACCCATTTCTTTAGACCCCGTGAAGGTAGCGCCTCCGGAATGGCGGAATGAGGTCCATTTGGACCAGTGTGTGGGTTTTTCATTTCCTGGAGAAAGGACCAAGCATTTTGAGGATGGGTCGGCCAGTCCTAGTGAATAAACCTTCTTGTTTTGGCGGATGTACCTGTGGGAATCTCGGGAAAACGGGCAACGGACAAGAGGTGGCCAAACAGAGACAGCAATGAATTAAGAAGCACTAACACAGACTGGTGGCGCTGAACGGTGCCTATGATACATTCAAACTTTTGTAATTTTGTTTAGTATACATAATTTGCATGCGCGTTTTATACATTACGCGCTGGTGTGACTCGGACTACAGCTACTACATGGGAAGAAGGTTCTGCACGCGCAGGGTCAAAAGACCGATATAACAAAGCGTTTTAACAAAAGTTAAGCGAATGATGCGATGGTTTTAGAGAAACAGGTAAACCGATGATGATGGCAGAAGGCAGAATGCGAGAGGTATCTTAGGTGAAACTGAGGACAAATAGGTTGAGACCGAATGCGGAAGCAATATAGGTATATCAACATTCCAAGAGGAAAAGGAATTTCAAGGAATCGGCTAGGAGCGAATGAATGCTGACGGCAATACGAGGAGTAGTTCGTAAGAGTAATTACGCTAAAGCGTTTATGATTCTACAGTCCAAAAGCCATCAGAATCTAAGAAAATGGTCACAGGGGGCCAAAACTGCCGTGCACTGGGAGTCGTTATGACACGTACGGTCATCATTCTTGTTATGTCGATATCCCCACCAGCGATCCAACGGGACTTGAAAAGCAACGTGTCCTATCCCGTATAAATGCATTGTTCATTGTTCATTTACTCAGTCGTTGTAGTGCTGTAAGAGAAAAGGAGACGATCCAATTTAGTTTGTAGGGTCCCATGAGCCTGTTTGAGGAGACCTTGCTTAACAATATGGACTGCATGTTCTGCTATTCCATTCAAAGTGGGATGGAACGGCGCAGACTTATTGTGTTGTGTTCCGTTGTTACTTAGCAACAGTTGAAACCATTCATTTATAAATAGGGTTCCATTGTTGGTGCTTACAATCTCTTGCATACCGAAAATGGCGAATAAGGAGCGCATTTTTGAACCTTTTTTGCGGAAGCCGCATCTGGAACTGGATATATTTATGTATATTTAGAATAAGCATCGACCAAAAGTAGACACATCAGCCCATTTACTAAGCCCAAGTAGTCTGCGTTTACACGCTGCCAGGGATGCTCCAGCAAACGCCATGGATGAATAGGTCCGGGAGATTCTTGCCTTTGGTATGTCTGATATTGTTAGCAGTTTTCAGCAGCCGCTCTATACAATGGTAAATGTTCGGCCACCAACAGTAACTACATCCTAAAGTCTACATCCTGTGCAAGCCAAGGTGTGCTCCATACAGCTCTGTCAGCAAATGCGGCCATATTGCTTCTTTTGGAACTATGTGCGAACCACGAAGTATACAGCTGTCTTAAAGAATTAACTTATTACTCAGACAGGTGAATGATTTCAGTTCGTCCGGTGTGCTTGCGGACCAACCGGTCATCGAGAATAATTTGAAGCACACGATCCTAATACGTCAGGCGCCGCAGTACGTTACACCGGGTAGTTGTGTTTGCAAGGTGTTGCATCCAATTGATAAACACCGTAGGTTCAGTATCCGTTTCATACCGTGCTGCTGCGGGAGGCGACTAATTACGTCGGCAATGATATTGTTAGTCCGTTTACATATGGAGGTTTTAGTTGTCGGCGTTTGAATGTAGTGTCAGCCTTTGCATTCAAAGCGGAGATTCCTGTTGGAATCTTTTCTACTCAGTTAGAATTAAAAGAAGTGGTTTACGGTAGGTGTGGATATCAAACTATCCCAATTTTACTGCTGGAAAGCTTTGAGTTCAAAAATAATCATTAAGGCCTGGCTGCCTATTTGGGAGTGATTCCTTTCAGCGGTTTGCATGGTACGAGAATAAAAAGCTGTTGGACAAAGAGAACCATCATCTGTCCGGTGGCAACGAATTGCGCCTATTATGCGTGCTGAAGTGACACACTGCAGCATTAGATGCCGGCTCGGATCGAAATTCTTGAGATACAGTGTGGCGCTGAGCTCCCAATTTGCATCTGTGAAGAATTTTCTTTGATCCGGACCCAAAGTCTAGGACTTTCCCTTGTGCAACTTTTCGTGTATGGGTGAAAATACTCTATTAACATTAGGCTAGAAGCGACGATCTTGAGAAAATATCCCTACAACCGATCTGAGTTAAGTTTCATTCTTGGGTTCAGATGCGACATGGATAAGATTCGATTTGTTTTCTAACACCCGTGCTCCGTTTTTATCGAGATGGTAACCTGGGTGACGAAAAGACTCTACGAAAACATACCGTTGCACTTATTGAGTTTGAGTCCACTTTATTGCAGACGTTCGAGAGAAGTTGATAGTGCTTGCAAATGTTCAGCAGATGAAACTCCAGTAACTAGAATGTCGTCCAGTTAGGCTCAAGTGAATGGAACATCTTTAATAAGGTTGCCAACCATCCTTTGGAATACCCCTGGGTCTGAACTGAATCCTGAATTGCAGACGTTTGTGCTAGAATAGAGCCATGTGGGCGCTTATCGCAGTGCATGAACGAGAAGTCTCATCTAATTCAATTTGTAAGTACGCGTGACTGAGGTCGATCTGTGAAAACAATTGTCCGCCTGCCAGCGTAGCATAAAAGCCCTTATCCGAGGTAAGGGATACTTATCCCGAATTAAACAACCATTAACATTTAGGTTATAATTAGCAAAAATAAACACGTAAACATCCGTTAACAGGTATAAAGTAATTCTGACCGCCTCAGGGTAACATATTTTTGTTTGACTGCTTGGATTTTTTCTGTATGAGTTTGTGAAGAAAAAGCTGCTAACTGTTTATGGACATTCTGCAGCGGTCTAAAAATATTGCAGGAGTTATCTAAGCTCACCGTCACGTTATTTTTTGACAACAAGCATTACCGAGCCTATGCTTTGCGGATACCGGATATCATGCAGTGTAAAGCCACCACCTCATCGAACTTCGCAACTAGGATTTCACTATACTGACATTCTGCTAGGGCTTGCTAAAACCGCGCAATAACTCAACGACGCTTTGTTCAGCGTATGAAGCAATGACCATAAAGGATACCGCGCAGTATATGTGTACATTCGTAAACCCCATAACCGCTAATTACTTCTAGCTCGCTGTTGACTGTCTCCATGTCAGCGACATGGAGAGCAAAAAAATGAATTGGCCTTTATCCACCAGAAATTGTCTCAATAATTTAATGTCGTTGCTCTCTGACAATACCTGGTAGTAGCTCCAACTAATCAAGCAGTTTCATTTCTAGCCGTTCCAATGTGCCGGTTTGTGTTTAACGGAGGAAATTTGCTAAATTAGTAAAGGTAAAAGCAACATTGCAGTAGTTTAACCATGTTGCCAGAATATTAAGCATGGTTCTTAGTTAACGAATGGTACAGAAAGCACAAGCGTATTATGAAACCGATTTACTAAAAATATTCTGTGTTACAGCGGCACGAGAATTCGGAGATAAAACCAATGAAATAGGGTAGGTAATGCAAGGTCATTCCCAAAAAATCGTGTGATGCCCTGTGTTTACAATGCAACATTATATTGAGCATGTGACAGCAAGTTTATTGGTGTTTTGACAAAAGTGTACCTTGCTAGTTTTACACGGAGGCTACCATAAATAAAATACCTGCGGAGATGTTTCCAAAAATGCAAATGTGACCTGATCAAGGCGCCTTGTACATGTGAGACAGCTTCAGGATCCAACTGAAAGGCATGGCCACAATCGAAGTGGTCTATTCCAAATGCCGATACTCACATAATTCAAATTTCGTGTTTGTCGAGGAAACCCTCTCGAAAGATATCAGTATTGATTCCATCTAGTGAATTGGCTTGCTTCATGTTAAACGTGATCATTTTGTGCATGAATGTGAAGTGGATACAAACGTTGTGAAGTATCCGTCCGTGTTTAGACCAGGTTCGATGAGGTTTGTAGGTTCCGGTCATTTTCACCATATCCATCAATTCGATCGATTGTTCTATCGGCTAGACGTGATCGGTTTGCTTTACGTGATACATTCGACACCGGGTTAAGTAACTTGATACAATTGGGCGTAAGTGCTAACGTCTACCAGCCGACAGACTGCGTAAGCCAAGTCGCGATTGCTACGAAAAGCACGGAGATTTGTGTATGTGTATAGCTCCTAATCCATTGTAGCATACTCTACGTAGGGAGCACTGTGCATTGCCAACGTTAGAAGATGTCCCGCCGCATTTCGCTAAGGCAACGTTTTTCACAAAACTTGCTCTACCATCGGCGTTCTGAGAAGGTGTGTTAGCTGAGGAGTCCAGCTTCTTGACCACTTTCGCCACACACTTGGGTGTTTTCGCTAGCTAAATTTACCATTTATTTTGAAGGTTTCTTGCGAAAATTTTCAGCTGCGTTTACTACAAGCGGTTGATAATCTAGGCGGTGCGACAATGCGTAGCAGTCGATATGCTGAGTTACGGCTCGGTTGATCAGGAACATGACGTCAACCTGCACGACCTTTGCAGCGATGCGTGTAAAAGAACATAAATGTCAAAAGAGAGAAAGTTGAGCTCCGGAAATCTGAAATTGACTTCCAAATAAATAATGATCGTTCCTTGGGAAAATCAAGGGAGTGTAACAACCTAAGGATGTCAAGGCCGTTATTCATTTAAATAGCGTGGTGAATTAATCGAGCCGTTTCTTACAAAGGTTAGCTGAAATCATTAATACTGGCTGGAGGCTGACACACAAGGGTGTACAGTGGATTTGAGGAAAAGAACTGGTAGCAACCTTTACGACCATTAAGCTTCTCATCAGCTGTGCACCTGTACTCGGCTACCATGGTCTAGCTCTATCTTTGGAAGTGAAAGGTGACAAGTCAAAGAGGAATATGCGCCGTTCCAATGCGAGATGGCAATCCCTTGGATTTTCGCAGTCGGGCGCTCACAGTGGCGGAACTGCGCTATGTGCAGACTGCAAAGCTGCTCGCTGTTTTCTACGCTATGAAGCGATTCAAAGTAGACCGCTTTGGAATGAAGACTCTCTTGTACACTGAGCATTTGCCGCACGCATCAATAGCCAACGAAGCACACCCGGCTTTAAAACTACGACATGTACATTGTGTACACCCCTGGGACGCAGATGTTTATCGTGGATGCTATGTCGAAAGCTCATCGTCTGATAGTAGAACAACAATAAGCAGAAATCGAAGCAGTAATTCTGCTATGTCTGACTGTAAGGGAAGATCGCCTACAATAAATAAGGCGCCATACGGTGGCAGACGTGACGTAGTGAGACTTAATTTTGTGTGGATGGCAAAAACACAAATGAAGTAATTGATTCTATTCTACTACTTTCGGGGTGAACTCACATTGTATGACGGTTTGGTTTTCAAGAGAATTCGGGTTTCCATTTTACTGTCCCTATGCAAAGCGATGCCAGATGATGCACATTGAATCCATTTCTGTGTTAACTACAGCATGAGCAGAGCACGCAAACTGATGTACTGGCACGGAATGACGAGTCAGTTTTGAGATCCAGTATCAAGCTGTTCAGTCTGCCGTTTCCAAGTGGATCTCTGATTTAGGAAAGCAATGATGCATCGTGAAATTCCAGACCGACAATGGAAGAAAGTAGCAGTGGATTGTTCTGTGCTAACGGGAAAGACTACATATTCACAGTGGGCTACTACAATGACTATTCGTGCTCGACCTACTCAATGCTATAACCACGGAATCAGTGAACGACGAAGTTAGGTGTCAGTTCGCCAGACATAGAAATTCGGAGGAACAGATCTTCAAGAATGGTCCGAAATTCATAACCGCTGCTGTCCATACTTTTGCAAACAGGTTGGAATTTCGCTACGAAAAACCAACCCATAGGACAGCTAGACTAACGGCAAAGCTGAGGCAAAGTTCAAACAAGCCAAGAAACTGTTGTCGTAGGCTAGAGCCATTCATGAAAATCCAAAACTGCTGCTGTTTGAAATTTGTAACACGACATCAACGAACATCCGTCTCAGTCCTGTTCAATGTCTGTACAACCGAAATACAAGTACCCTAAGCTCTGCGTCGGCTGACCTTTTACATCCGGTCTTGCCGTCGTATGCGCAGCTTCAAGGGAATATAAGAAACGGGGATGCCCCTACAAAAACGTGTTACGACCACGGGACCCGGGCTCTACTAAGCTATCCGTAAGTGATGATGTGAGTATCAAACCAATACCTGGTGCCAGCAAACGATGAGTGGTGTAGTGACTATGTAGGTCAGGAAAAGACATTATGACGTCAGTACTGTTGGGATGATAGCCAGCAGAAACGAGTGTGCTGACTCGACAACGGAAACGTAGAGATAACTCTACAGCAAAGCATTTTAGGGCTAATTGGAGGTTACGATTTTAGAAGCAGCTAAAACGATGCATAGTGGAATGTTTTAAAGGGACTTCAGTGATACGATGCGGCTGGTAACGACAAAGGGATGCATGTAATGGGATTGTGGAAGCTCAGGAATAATACGGATTTACATGGCAAAGCAGGTGGCTGGCCTGCCTCAAGCGAACACAGCAGTTGATTGGATGCCAACACATCGCGCCCACGCACCAATTGGTTTTTCTAGTTAAGCTGAAGCAGGTTTATTAAAATGATTCAAAGGAAGAATGAAATGAATGATAAGCCTCATTATTTAGGGAAATGACCCAGTTTTTTACATTGTGGTTGCTAAATTATTGTTATGCTATTACGTTCGCAGAGCTTTCTTTGTTAAATAAACCATTTGCCCTTGAATAATATAGTTTTGCGACCATGCCTGCTCCTTCAACTACAGGAGAGCACTTATCTATTGTTATCAGCTAATATACCCGTTCGACCAAATTTAATTCCTTCGCGGAGTGGCTCAATACTTGTGCGTCCCTCGATAAAGTGTGCTAATTGCCTCCAATAGCTGCTTGATGCGCTTCAGATCTAAGGTAGCTTCTTCTAAGCCCTCTTGCCGTTCCCGTTATCAGAAAAGTGAACTCCATTTACGGTCAAACATCAGTGATGCACAAATGCAGGCATAGATTTCCATTGTTAAAGATGACCATTCCAATTCGGAACCCGAATATCAGCACAATACCAACTGATAGGCACTCAAGTATCTGCCATTAGACGTTGAACTGCTAGTTTTAGACGCTACAAATAGCACATATGCAAGCCTTCATTTACCATGCATAACTTGTATCAGCTCGGTGCATACATAACGCACTCAAATTCCTCCCTAAGCAAATCATACTTTTTCCACAGAATTTGCAAGCTGCACACAAGTGGCGTGAACGCCCCTAAAGGCTACTTTGCACTGAGTGACCAATCCCAGATAAGCCTAAAGCATCTCTCTCTGTGTATTCATGTTATATTATGAGTAGATGTCGGTCTGTTTACTTAACGAAGAGTATTCATCTTCTAGAAGTGTTTTTGCTCGCCAGATGCAATTGGAAAGCGTTAAGGATAACCACAAGAGATCCATAGAGGACAAAATTTCCCTAAAGAGGAATTTAAATGCGTTAAGGAAATACTTGACAGAGAAAAAGTACAGAGTACGCAGGGATTGGTTTGGATCTAACTGAATAGTCGGAAATGCTAATGAAGCTTGATAATGACAACCAGCGAGACTAAAATGTTCGGCAACAAAAATATATCATTCTATTCTCCACAACGGTCGTGATTTGATTCCTTGAAGTAAGGTCAAAACGAGTTTCACGTCAACAGAATCAGTGCGTATATTCTTTGGATGACAAACACATTCAGGAGCAAACAAATCCGTGGGGGTGGAAATAAATGCAGGTAACATTGTTCACATTAATGTAGAGAATACAAGACACTGGGGCATCACAAAAACACCGGTCACTTGTTAGAAAAAGTAATTACTTACCAACTGTATGATTAGGAATGTAAATGGAGCCAGCGTCGTTAATCTGGTTGGTTTTGTGCGGTAGGCAGTTAATTTTTAAAGTTACACAAACTTTCCATTTCATCCATCCGACGACCCACCCTCCCTTTTTCTTCACTGGACTGAATGGCAGAAAGCTTAGTGTAAGGCAAATATGAAGACATGCCTGAGCGTTGTTCAGTTGAGTTGACCAAGAATTACCCAATTGCCACCTCGCCAGAATAATAACATCAACCCAGAGATGAGGTTGGAAGCAAGGACATTGCGCAGCGGAATAAGGATAAAACTGAGTTAAACCAAACGTGACGAAATGAAAGTTAACAGCTAGGTGAAAGAAACTGAGAGCACAAACGTCACCGACTGCTCGGCGGCGCCATGTCTGGCAGTCACTAATCACTGATATGGACCATACATGACACCCATCCAGGAATACTTCACACACGCGTTTGACCAAACCTGGCAGTCAATTTCCTCACTCCGCTATGCCACGTGATAAACAGGCCAGCTTGCGCTATAACCTAGGATGGTACAGTGAGAGCAGCGAATGCAAATAAATCCACCGAGCATATTACCCAAAGTAAGCAATCAAGATTTAGCAAACACTCGACTGAACCAACAGTAAAGTTCTCGTCAAAATGCAACTGGTGGACATCAGTATTCCTCGTCGATGTTCCAACGGGATGTGAGCATTGCTTTGCAAGCACCAGTGATCAAACACGGCCAAGATTTTAATGTCTTCATTACGGACTGGCCCAATCGAAGCATTCCAAACGAAACTTCCACTGAGAACTTGATACCCAGCCGTCGCTATAGACAGCTCAGCTGCAGAAATGCCACAGGGGCTAGGCTGATCCCCGAACTTCCTTAGCAATGTGACCTACACAGATTACAGAGTGACTCATCCTGGTGATTGCATGCGGCACTTGCTCAAGATTTTCTTCCTCGCCCCGGGTGAAAGAACAATACGCGGAAGAGCCATACTTTAGCATTGATCGTATTATTGCGACGAAGAGGCGAGAGGCAATCTCTTCGGTCCAATTGCTGAAGCTGCGCCTGAGCGCCCAATGCATACGAAGGCTGTTTTGGTAAATCCTATTCTTGGACTTTAAGTGAAATTTAAGTCGTAGCGTGATAGTACATCGAGGCCGCGCACGAAAGGCGGGGGATGCAAAAATTAACCAGCCACTGTGTATGTTTCAATGTCCTTATTTACCAAGCCTCATGGATTGCGACTTGACCAGGTAGATCGGAAGGTTGACCTATACAGACCACGTGGAAAGGCGGCCGAGGTCCAGTTGAAGCAAATCATAATCATTGAGTGTGCGGATTACTCTCTACACCTTTAAGTCATCTGCGAACTACGCACAAGTTCATCGGAGTAGATGAGGCAGATCGTTTACATGGATAAAAGCAAAATAGGCCCCAGTACAGTGCCTTGGGGCACGCCAATGATCGATGGATACTCGTCGGTTAAATGGTTGTCCAACTGGATCCTTCCCTTTCGATCAACAAGGAAATTCCTAACCTATTGATGCAACGAACCCCCAACAACGCACATCCTCAGTCTGTCGAGGAACACTGCATGAATTACCTTGTTAAAATCCTTACTGAAGTGAATGTAAATGATGACGACCTACGTGCCTTACTTCAACGCTTGCAACCATTCGCGCCTCATCAACAGTAGGTTTGTGATGCACGAGCGACCTTTCACAAATCCATGCTGTGTGCGCGTCAAGAGACTTTTCGACTCGAGAAGCTGTGGAAGGCTCTTCTCCACGATCTTCTCGAGCGTCTTTGTCAAAACATCGGTCAGATAGATCGGGCGGTTGTTATCCACATTGCTTGGGTTATTATCTTTCGGTATGGGCTTTACGCTGAGCACATCCAGTCGCCCGCTAATAGTCCAGTGGATAGTGACCTGTTGAACAGCTCAGTTAGAGAAGGGGCGATGATGCCCGATAGGGATTTGGGAATCAGCTGGTGGATTCCATCTGGCCCATCCGGCATCATCCCATCAAGATTTCTAGAAGCATGTGTACGTCTTTATACTGTAATCTAGGCTGCCAAGTTCAGCGGGAGCAGTCCACGTCGAACTCTTTACAGACATCTGGTCACTTGCAAATACGGAGGCGAAGGGCGCCGCCAATGCGGACGCACGATCCGTACTAGAACTTAGGGGCTGACCGTCTGAGCCTTCTAACAATGGGACAGTGGCTGCAGTCATTAGGCGCCGATTCACGTATGTGATGATGCTCTTGGGATACGTTTTTGCGGAGTTTGCAAGCAGCTGTTCGAAGCTCCTACCTTTTTCGCATTGCTGCAGCAATTTCGCTGTAAACTGTACGCCTTGTAGTCCTCATCAGAGCCAGCTAACACGAATTTGTTCCGTGGTCTGCATCGTCGTCGGAACAGTTTGCTGTACTCCTTGTAGAACCAATGTGGTTTGAATGGCCCAAACTTTCCGATATTTGAGTGTTACAAACCGGGCGCACGGCCATTGCACTTCCCATTTAGCGATAGTTCAACAGGTTTCAATAGACGAATGCTGTGGTAAAGAACAGTCTATCTGGCTCGCTGCTCAAATGAGGCCGTTAAAGTCCGCCTTACAATAGTTGAATGCTGGCTCCCACGAAGGAGAATACGACAGCGTTAGTTCCATGTTGGATTTGATTATCGCGTAGTCACTCGCTCCCAGAGACTTTAAGACTTGAATATCATGCACTCGTTGCTCACAGCTAGCCAAAAGCAGGTCTAAGCGCGATGCAGTCGCGCGCGCATTTATGCGTTTCGGTTGGTTGATGTGCTGTGTGGCCCCGGTTTCAAATATCAGGACCGCAAACTTCCTCTCGACTTCACATTGGCCTGCAAGATGTTCAGCCTCAGGCCACTGTATTCGGGGCAAGTTGTAATCCCCCAGGAGTAGGAACATCTGACGATTCATGTGGTTGCAGATATCCGGCAACCAGTCTAAACAGCCGCTCAGTGGACTGCGGTATACCACACCCAAGAACATCTCGAAGCGTCTGCCGTTAATTGAACACCATAACAGCACACATAGATCGTCAGCGCTTCGGTAGGCGCTCACTAGTCTTCCACAAAAGGAAGGCTTCCAGTAAACTAGAACGCCAGCACGATCACTTGCTGGTCTAATACAGCGAAAACATGAGTAGTCACTGACTTCCAATTCTTGGGCGATCACGTCGAAGTCTAACCATGTGTCCGCAGGTCCTAATACGTCTGGTCGCTGATAGGTTACAAAGTAGTACAGCACATCGCGCTTGTTCATCAGACTGCGGACGTCAGTGATGACTACGCGCAGACCGCGTTAGGGAGCGCTGGGAGCGCATAAATCATGAGAAAACTGTTGCTCCGGATTTGCAGGGGAATCAGGGTAACTACCCGAAAATTTAAAATACAGCGATTTGTATCTTCATCGTCCGTGCTTCGCTTTAGTTCACTCATCGCATATCTGAGTTTCTCTTTGGCTGCTATGTAAATGTCAGTGTGCACTTGGACTTTATAATTTCGGCGTATTAATACAGTAAATATCTAATTAGGACTTGCCTCTTCGACAAAACTCACCCACATAGGTCGAATTTTGCCTTCGGTTCCCCCCTAGCGAACTGTTTCATTATGAGCCCGCCCTCGTCCACGTCGAGCAGTCTTTCAATCAGAAATTGCAGAATTCGACATGATGTTCATAGCGCACCTGAGGGTTGGAATCATATTTTTCAGGTGCGTGAAAGATCCTGAGGCAGTGGCGCCTCAGGTAGCTAGATATTGGTGTAGGACAAATCGATATAAGCGTTTTAGAGCAATTCGCTCTACCGATCCGCTAGTTAGGATTTCCTGTTCCATTCTGCAAAGTTTGGACTGGCATTGTTTACAAACTCTCTTCAAAAGTATCGTGCTGTATCCCTTGAATAACTCGACATTGGTCTACAGACAGTCCAATGCACGAAATATTTAACTTTACGCTGTATAGACTGCATGTAATCGAATTGGCGCGATGTCCGACGAATTTGGAGCAAATACCACTAGGTGAATCTTTTGCCATTTGAAAAATAAATACCGATCGATAAGAGTAAATCAGCGTAATGTTTTAAGCACAGAAGTAGTAAGAAACTAGTGCAGATAGTTATGCAGCAATAACGTCAAATAACTAATTTGAGTGAACTACACCAACTAGGGCACAAAAAGAGTTTATCAGTAAAAAGAAGGAGATCAACTGGCTTGCGTAGGACACGAGTAAATAAAGACCAGGAAGGACGAAAATCAAGGCAGGCTAGAACGAATCAATGCCTAAATCCTTATCACCCTACAAATCAGCTAGAGTTGGGAAACACCTCAGTTACTGTGATGCAACACATAAAGGAAAACACATAAATGAAAGCAAAAATAAATAACAAAGTTGCATGCCAGCTGAGCTACCAGCAATGGATAGGCATCGTTCCGGTAAGCTATCAGCCGACTACCAGGAAAAAAGAGAACTTATTATGTTTTACGCTACCAAATTATTTCCTAGGTCGATGGGGAGGCTAAACGTTATGGGTAGGTACAAAGAAATTCACAGCAGGAACGCCACTGAGGTCGGCTCCCTGCCATATCATTAATTGAATCCAACCAAACGTGTTCTCCGTCTTTTGGACCTCCAACAGGGAGCCGTTACGCTCCAACCGAGGCCAGCGCATAAATGAGGGCCTTGATTCCTCTTGACTAAGTCATCGCTTGGCCACCCCTCCTTTTCTTCCATCCACATCCTCGGCGAGCATACAAAGCACGTCGTGGAAGTCGATGGGAAGTTACACGCAACATCTGGCCCAGCCACTGGAGCCTGGTGCGTGAAATGACGGTGCTGAGCCGTTTAGCTAATTTTCTGTGCCGTTAACAAGGCGTCGAATACGCTCGTTACTCACGCGATATTCCCACCAGATTTGAGCCAAACTACGAAGGCATCAATGGTCGAACCTAACTAGCCTCCTCATGTCCGCCGATCTCATGGGTCAGGTTTCGCGAATGTACAGTAGGGTCTAACATACCACTGCATTGTACACTCTACCCTTCAGAAAGAGTTTAATGTTGCGCCGCCGCCATGGGTGACGAAGCAATGCGAGCTTTTGCTATCCGGTTGGTGATCTCGTCTTCGATCACAAGGGTGCTGATTCAACTTTCCATGTGGTTGAATTTCCGAACGATTTCTAGCTGATCCCCATCAAGGGTCAGCGCAGGAGGCGATCTCCTCCAATCTTGGATGAACGCTTTGCATTTCGATGGTGCAAAGCAAAGCTCAAAATGTTTGACAGCCAGTGCTAGACTGTGCAGTGCAACTTGGCACTTCTGGAGGCTGTCACAGATGAAGGCAATGTTGTCTGCATACTCCAAAACAAGAAGTCGTTCTCATAAGAGTAACTCCACACCTTCCAAATCAACTCCTGTAAATGCAATCTCCATGACTTCGTCAATAGAGTAGTTGAAAAAGAAAGGTGACAGCGGGCATCTTTGTTTTACACCGATGGAGATACAGAAGGGTGGCGACAGCTTGCCGTAAGCCCTCACTCTATCCGTGCTACTCGCGTATAATGCTCGGGTAATATTTACAGGTTTCTCGGGTACACATTTCCTGAGTTGACAGTCCCAAAGCGCACATCGATCAACCGAATCAAAGGCACATTTGATGTTGAAGAACACGACTACCGTTGGCCGCCAATATGGTAAGCCAGCTACTGACGCAAGGTAAAGATGTGGTGGATGCAGCCACGACCCCGACGAAACCCGGCTTGCTCCTCATGAATATGGCTTTAACGAGCACCAGTCAGCCTGTGAAGGATTATGCAGGCGTGTTTCAAATATATTAATGGAAAATTCTGTGTCACAAATTGTACGGAATTATACAAATAAAAGACCACAAATTACGATATATGACACGGAAAACCTGAGCAAACTGGCGTGTAAGTGACTGCGTTAACCAAAGGTTTATGATATAACTGGTCGATGCACCCAAGATCAGGTCATTCGTAGAACAAAGAAAGTACCGAATACTGATACGTGAAAGCAATTTGGTGGCGTTAGAAAGAAGACGAATGCCTCAATAATTGTTTGCACAAAGTACGCTGAATCCTGTTCAAGTTAGTTAGCACTGTTGGTAGTCGCTACTCTGAAGACGCATCT
>OX104071.1:16144971-16200011 GCA_944474145.2 Dicrocoelium dendriticum | reverse complement strand
CTCTAGCTCTCTTATGGTTGTCCTTAACGCTTTCCAATTGCATATGGCGAGCAAAAACATTCCTAGAAGATGCATACTGTTCGCTAAATAAACAGACCGACATCTACTCATAATATAACATGGATACACAGAGGGAGATGCTTTAGGCTTATCTGGGATTGGTAACTCAGTGAAAAGTAGCCTTTAGTGGCGTTCACGCAACTTGTATGCAGCTTGAGAATTCTGTGGAAGAATATGATTTGCTTAGGGAGGAATTTGAATGCGTTATGTATGCACCGAGCTGATACAAGTTATGCATAGTAAATGAAGGCTTGCATATGTGCTATTTGTAGCATATAAAACTAGCAGTTCAACGTTTAATGGCAGATACTTGAGTGCCTATCAGTTGGTATTGTGCTGATATTCGGGTTCCGAATTGGGATGGGCATCTTTGGCAATGGAAATCTATGCCTGCATGTGTACATCACTGATGTTTGACCGTAACTTGAAGTTCACTGTTCTGATAACGAGAACCACAAGAGGGCTTATAAGAAGCTACCTTAGATCTGAAGCTCATCAAGCAGCTATTGGAGGCAATTAACACACTTTATCGAGGGACGCACAATTATTGAGCCACTCCGCGAAGGAATTAAATTTGGTCGAACGGGTATATTAGCTGATAACAATAGAAAAGTGCTCTCCCATCTTTATATAAATATATCTGACTACTCTGATTGAAATCGTTGATGGAGGAGGCATGGTCGCAAAACTATATTATTCAAGGGCAAATGGTTTATTTAACAAAGAAAGCTCTGCAAACGTAATAGCATAACAATCGTTCAGCAACCACAATGTAAAAAACTGGGTCATTTCCCTTAATAATGAGGCTTATAATTCATGTCGTTTTACTTTGAATCATTTTATTAAACCTGCATCAGCTTAACTAGAAAAACCAATTGGTGCGTGGGCGCGGTGTGTTGGCATCCAATCAATGGCTGTGTTCGCTTAAGCATGCCAGCCACATGCTTTGCCATGTAAATCCGTATTGTCCTTGCTCTTCCACAATCCCATCACAATCATCCCTTTTTCGTTATCAGCCGCATCGTATCGTTAAAGATACCTGTAAACCCTTCCACTATGCATCGTCTTAGCTGCTTCTGCAGTCGTAATCTTCCATTAGCCCTCAAATGCTATGCTGTTGATTTACCTCTAAGTTTCCGTTGTCGCCCCAGCACACTCGTTTGTTCTGGCTACCTTCCCAATAGTATTGACTTCATAATGTTTTTCCTGACCTTCACAGTCACTACACCTTGCATTGTTTGCTGGTACCCCGTATTGGTTTGATACTCACATCATCACTTACGGATAGCTTAGTAGAGCCCAGGTCCCGTGGTCGTAACATATTTTTGTAGGGGCATCCCCGTTTCTTATATTCTCTTGAAGCTGCGCATACGACAGCAAGACCGGATGTAAAAGGTCAGCCGACGCAGAGCTTAGGGTACTTGTATTTCGATTGTACAGACATTGACTAGGACTGAGACCGATGTTCGTTGATGTCGTGTTACAAATTTCAAACAGCAACAGTTTTGGATATTCATGAATGGCGCTGGCCTAAGACAAAATGTTCTTGGTTTGTTTGAACGCTGCCTCAGCTTTAACGTTAGTCTAGCTGTCCTAAGGGTTGGTTTTTCGTAGCGAAATTCCAACTTGTTTGCAAAAGTTTGGAAAGCAGCAATTATGGATTTCGGACCATTCTTGAAGATCTGTTCCTCCGAATTTCCATGTCTGGCGAACTGACACCTAACTTCGTCGTTCACTGATTCCGTGGTCATAGCATTGAGTGGGTCGAGCACGAATAGTCATTGTAGTAGCCCACTGTGATTATGTAGTCATTCCCGTTAGCACAGAACATTCCACTGATACTTTCTTTCATTGTCGGTCTGGAATTTCACGATGCATCATTGCTTCCCTAAATCAGAGATCCTCTTGGAAACGGCAAACTGAACAGCTTGATACTGGAGCTCAAAACTGATTCGACATTCCGTGCCAGTACATCAATTTGCGTGCTCTTCTCATGCTGTAGTTAACACAGAAATGAATTCAATGTGCATCATCTAGCATCGCTTTGCATAGGGACAGTGAAATGGAAACGCGAATTCCCTTGAAAACCAAACCGTCATACACTGTGAGTTCACCCCAAAAGTAGTAGAATAGAATCAATTACTTCCTTTGTGTTTTTGCCATCCACATAAAATAACGTCTCACTACGTCACGTCTGCCATCGTATGACGCCTTATTTCTTGTAGGCTATCTTCCGTTACAGCCAGACATAGCAGAATTACTGCTTCGATTTCTGCTTGTTGTTGTTTTACTATCGGACGATGAGCTTTCGACATAGCATCCACGATAAACATCTGCGTCCCAGGGGTGTACACAATGTACATGTCGTATTTTTAAAGCCGGGTGTGCTTTGTTGGCTATTGATGCGAGCGGTATATGCTCAGTGTATAAGATAGTCTTCATTCCAAAGGTATCTACTTTGAATCGCTTCATAGCGTAGAAAACAGCGAGCAGCTTTTCAATCTGCACATAGCGCAGTTCCGCCACTGTGAGCGACCGACTGCGAAAATCCAAGGGATTGCCATCTCGCATTGGAACGGCGAGTATTCCTCTTTGACCTGTCACCTTTCACTTCCAAAGATAGAGCTAGACCATAGTAGCCGAGTACTGGTGCACAGCTGATGAGATGCTTAATGGTCGTAAAGGTTGCTTCCAGTTCTTTTCCGCAAATCCACTGTACACCCTTGTGTGTCAGCCTCCAGCTAGTATTCATGATTTCAGCTAACCTTTGTAAGCAACGGCTCGATTAATTCACCATGCTATTTAAATGAATAACGGCCTTAACATCCTTAGGATTTTACACTCTCTTGAATTTCCCGGGATCGATCTTTATTTATTTGAAAGTCAATTTCAGATTTCAGGAGCTCAACTTTCTCCATTTTGAGATTTATGTTCTTTTACGCGCATCGCTGCAAAAGGTCGTGCAGGTTGACGTCATGTTCCTGATCAACCGAGCCGTAACTCAGCATATCGACTGCTACGCATTGTCGCACCGCCTAGATTATCAACTGCTTGTAGTAAACGCTGCTGAAAAATGTCGCACGAAACCTTCAAAATAAAAGGTAAATTTAGCTAGCGAAAACACCCAAGTGTGTGGCGAAAGTGGTCAAGAAGCTGGGCTCCTCAGCTAACACACTTTCTCAGAACGTCGATGGTAGATCAAGTATTGTGAAATACGTTGCCTTAGCGAAACGCGGCGGGACATCTTCTAACATTGGCAATGCATAGTGCTCACTACGTAGAGTATGCTACAATGGATTAGGATCTATACACATACCAAATCTCCGTGCTTTTCGTAGCAATCGCGACTTGGCTTACGCAGTCTGTCGGCTCGTAGACGTTAGCACTTACGCCCAATTGTATCAAGTTACTTAACTCGGTGTGGAACTTATCACCTAAAACAAACAGATCACGTCTAACCGATAGCACAATCGGTCGAATTGATGGATATGGTAAAAATGACCGGAACCTACAAACCTCATCGAACCTGGTCTGAACACGGACGAATACTTCACTAACGTCTGTATCTACTTCACATTCATGCACAAAATGATCAAACTTAACATGAAGCAAGCCAATTCACTAGATGGAATCAATGCTGATATCTTTCGAGAGGGTTTCCTCGACAAACACGAAATTTAAATGATGTGAGTATCGGCATTTGGAATGGACCACTTCGATTGTGGCCATGTCTTTCAGTTGGATCCTGGAGCTGTCTCACATGTACAAGGCGCCTTTATCAGGTCACATTTGCATTTTTGGAAACCGCTGCGCAGGTATTTTATTTATGGTAGCATCCGTGTACAGCTAGCAAGGTACACTTTTGTCAAAACACCAATAAACTTGCTGTCACATGCTCAATATAATGTTACATTGTAAACACAGGGCATCACACGATTTTTTGGGAATGACCTTGCATTACCTCCCTATTTTATTGGTTTCATATCCGGATTCTCGTGCCGCTGTAACACAGAATATTTTTAGTAAATCGGTTCCATAATACGCTTGTGCTTTCTGTTCCATACGTTAACTAAGGACCATGCTTACTATTCTGGCAACATGGTTAAACTACTGCAATGTTGCTTTTTCCTTTACTAATTTAGCAAATTTCCTCCGTTAAACACAAACCGGCACATTGGAACGGCTAGAAATGAAACTGTTTGATTAGTTGGAGCTACTACCAGGTATTGTCAGAGAGAAACGATATTAAATTATTGAGGCAATTTCTGGTGGATAAAGGCCAATTCATTTATTTTGCCCTCCATGTCGCTGACATGGAGACAGACAAAAGCGAGCTAGTAGTACTCAGCGGTTATGGGGTTTACGAATGAATACATATACTGCGCGGTATTCTTTCTGGGCATTGCTTCATACGCTGAACAAATTGTCGTTGAGTTATTGCGCGGTTTTAGCAAGCCCTAACAGAATGCCAGGATAGTGAAATCCTAATTACGAATTTCGATTAGGTGGTGGCTTTACACTGATTGATATCCGGTATCCGCAACGCATAGGCTCGGTAATGTTTGTTGTCGAAAGATAAAATGACAGTGAGCTTAGATAACTCCTGCAATATTTTTAGACCGCTGGAGAATGTCCATAAACAGTTAGCAGCTTTTTCTTCACAAACACTTAAAGAAAAAATCCCAACGGTCAACCGAAAATATGTTACCCTGAGGCGGTCAGAATTTCTTTATACCTGTTAACGGATGTTTACGTGTTAATTTTTGCTAACTATAACCTAATTGTTAATGGTTGTTTCATCCGGGATAAGTATCTCTTACCTCGGATAAGGGCTCTTTATGCTACCCTGGCAGGCGGACAATAGTTTTCACAGATCGACCTCAGTCACGCGTACTTAAAAATTGAATTAGATGAGACTTCTCGTTCATGCACTGCGATAAGCACCCACATGGGTCTATTCCAGCACAAACGTCTGCAATTCGGAATCAGTTCGGACCCAGGGGTATTCCAAAGGATGGTTGGCAACCTGATTAAATATGTTATATTCACTTGCTCCTAACTGGACGACATGCTAGTTACTGGAGTTACATATGCTGAACATTTGCAAGCACTAGCAACTTTTCTCGAACGTCTGCAATAAAGTGGACTCAAACTCAATAAGTGCAACGGTATGTTTTCGTACAGTCTTTTCGTCACCCAGGTTACCAACTCGATAAAAAGGGAGCACGAGTGTTAGAAAACAAATGGAATCTTATCCGTGTCGCATCTGAACCCAAGAATGAAACTGAACTCAGATCGGTTGTAGGGATATTTTCTCAAGAACGTCACTTCTAGCCTAATGCTCATAGAGTATTTTCACCCATACACGAAAAGTTGCACAAGGGAAAGTCCTAGAATTTGGGTCCCGGTCAAAGAAAATTCTTCACAGATGCAAATTGGGAGCTCAGCGCCACACTGTATCACAGGAATTTCGATCCGAGCCGGCATCTAATGCTGCAGTGTGTCACTTCAACACGCATAGTAGGCGCAATTCGTTGCGACCGGAGGGATGACGATTCTCTTCGTCCAACAGCTTTTTATTATCGTACCATGCAAACCGCTGAAAGGAATCACTCACAAATAGACAACCAGGCCTTAATGATTATTTTCAAACTCAAACCTTCCCAGCAGTAAAATTGGGAAAGATATTTTGATATCCACACCTACCATAAACCACTTCTTTTAATTCAAACTGAGTAGAAAGGATTCCAACAGAAATCTCCGCTTTGAATGCAAAGGCTGACACTACATTCAAACGCCGACAACTAAAACCTCAGTATGTAAACGGACTAACAAATATCATTGCCGACGTAATTAGTCGCCTCCCGCAGCAGCATGGCATGAAACGGATACTGAACCTACGGTGTTTATCAATTGGATGCAACACCTTGAAAAAACAACTACCCAGAGTAACGTTCTGCGGCGCCTGACGTACCAGGATCGTGTGCTGCTAATTATTATCGATGACCGGTTGGTCCGCAAGCACATCAAACGAACTGAAATCATTCGCCTGTCGGAGTAATAAGTTGATTCTTTACGACAGCTGTATACTTC
Source organism: Dicrocoelium dendriticum (assembly GCA_944474145.2). Taxonomy (NCBI): domain Eukaryota; kingdom Metazoa; phylum Platyhelminthes; class Trematoda; order Plagiorchiida; family Dicrocoeliidae; genus Dicrocoelium; species Dicrocoelium dendriticum. The sequence goes on along the minus strand of OX104071.1, from coordinate 16,193,858 downwards.
GTGGCTCGCGCATAGTTCCACCAGAAGCAATATGGCCCCATTTGCTGACAGAGCTGTATGGAGCACATCCTGGCTTGCACAGAATGTAAGCTTTGGGATGTAGTTACTGTTGGTGGCCGAACATCGACCAGTGTATAGAGCGGCTGCTGAAAACTGCGAACAATATCAGACATACCAAAGGCAAGAATCGCCCGGACCTATTCGTCCGTGGCGTTTGCTGGAGCGTCCCTGGCAGCGTGTAAACGCAGACTACTTGGGCTTAGTAAATGGGCTGATGTGTCTACTTTTGATTGATGCTTATTCTAAATATACATAAATATATCCAGTTCCAGATGCGGCTTCCGCAATAAGAGGTTCAAAAATGCGCTCCTTATTCGCCATTTTCGGTATGCAAGAGATTGTATGCACCAACATTGGCACCCTATTGATAAATGAATGGTTTCAACTGTTGCTGAGTAACAACGGAACACAACACAATAAGTCTGCACCGTTCCATCCAGGTTTGAATGGAATAGCAGAACATGCAGTCCATATTGTTAAGCAAGGTCTCCTCAAACAGGCTCATGGGACCCTACAAACTAACTTGGATCGTCTCCATTTCTCTTACAGCACCACAACGACTGAGTACATAAATAATAAACAATGCATTTATACGGGATACGAAGCGTTGCTTTACAAGTCCTGTTGGATCGCTGGTAGGGATATCGACATAACAAGAATGATGATAAGGATAGCGAAATAGTTAATAATTTAAATACGATAATGAGGACTTATCGCTTGCTCCGCTGCAGTCTTGCCATTCTCCTAGATTCACAGCCTCCATGATTAACTGCAAATAATTCCATGGTACACTCCAGGCGTAGGATGGATTCGTGGTGTTAAGTAACAATGTAAGGGGATGAGTGCATCGGCCAACCGTATTTTAAATACTGTTAGGTTCGGTGCCAAAAGGAACGATTCGGGGAGAGCATTTCACCGGGGACAGACACGAATGGAAAAGAAATTGCTGTAACACTCAAGACTACTGTATTGCCGTGCGAGAGTTAATGAGTGGCCCCTCAGGTTTGTATTGCTGCTGAGTTGCAGTAATGGACAACACGCATAATGTGTGTATCGCAGGATCAGGTATGCCATAATCAGGTCGCCACGTAGTCTGGGATAGCTTTCATCGAACACCCTCTATCGTTGTAGCCTCCCCTGGTATGAAAGATTGCGCATTCCAATTACGTTCTTAGATCCCCGGCGTTGTGGCTGCCCCAATGCATTCAGGTCGTGTTTCAGCCATGGATGCCAGGCTTGAATTGCGTATTCGACATGGAGGCGAACATACGCACTGAGCATTTGTCTAACTATGGAGCATTTTACTTGTCCAAACGCCCGTCGCAACAGCCCAAAGTTTTTGTTCCCGGTCTTCGAGGCATTTTCGTATTGCCTGGAGCAACCCAAGTCATCTTGAACCATGACACCCCAGTCACATTGGAGAGTTGTTTCTTATGGAATATTCGTTTCGAGTCGGTATCCGTAGCTGCCCTGATGTCGGATGGAAAGCAACTTGCATTTACTGGCATTGAAATGTAATACTTTTTAGGTCAACCATTGATACCCCGTAACTAGCTCATTCTGAAGAACCTGTTGGTCGGCGATTGCCTGAATCGTGCGCCAGACATTGATATCCTAGGCAAACATTAGAAAGTTTGAAGCGATTCCCTGTACCAGGTCATTAAAAAACACCAAAAGCAAGCGTGAACCTAGAACTGAGCCTTGCGGCACACCGCACACTTCTTGTATGGGGGTCGATAAAGAGCTCCGAAATCCCACCACTAATTGCCGTTGAAGTAGAAAGATGGCGATCCAGCTTAATTGAGCGTCGCCGATCCCGTAACGCTGCAGCTTGGTTAGTACTATCCAATGGTCTAGACGATCGAAAGCCTTGGAAAAATCATGGTAGATCACATCGACATCTTCTCCAGCATCAGCTGCCTCAGTCCAAATACTGCGTGCAATTAGTATATTCATAGTACATGACCGCTGTCGACGGAAACCTTGCTGCTCAAGAGTGATGTTGCAGTTTTCCAGATAACACACCAGTGCATCGGCAACTATGGATTTGATGACCTTGGAGATTGAAGGAATAAGGGCTAGTGGGCGGTAGTTGAAGGGATCAGTTCTGCATCCCCCTTTGTGAATCGGGGTTATTATTCCAAGCTACCACATAGCGGGAACATGGTTCTGATCTAAGCAACGCTTTAAAACTGAGCGAAATGTCTTGCCAGTTGACTTGCTGCTGCTTCCAGTGCCTCTGGAGGAATGTTGTCGGCACCTGGCGAGCTGTGTTTGCGTAGAGAATTCAGCTTTTCCAATTGAGCCTCGGTGGTAAACGTGTTGTGGGTTAGTCCTGGCCAGGAGAGGGCAAAGCTTGGTAGATCGCTTGGTGGCAAGAACCTTTGGAACGTAGGGGAGTATTGCATCTAAAGCGTGTTTACTGTTTCCACATCCGTTCTTGTTGGGCTATCAGCCGTCCTGAGTGAAGAATATCCTTGTCTTACCTTTCGCATGGTATGATCTTGCCTGTAAAGTAGTTTGTGGTTTGCACTGAAGGTTTTTATCATCTGCTGATAGGCGGCTTTGTCTTCGCTTTACAATTGATTGCAGTTGTTAATTTGGGCTACGTAGTTGTCCCAAGTTTCTGGTGCTGTAGCTTCTCTGTACACTCGCTATGCTGCATTGCGTACTGCCATCCATTTTCGATTTCCGCTCTTAACGAGAGAAACTGATGTGCACTTATTGCAAGCTTTATCTCTGAAGCCTGTGCACTTAGCTGACTAAATGTTTTGACGAACTCGATCCAGGCGGCTTCCGGTTGTTCTTCTTTGAGGAAAGACTAAGTTGTGGCACTGACGAGCTGTGGAATCGGTCGTACCTTGTGATGGTTCGCACAGTCTCATCCTTATCATGCAGATATTCTGCGTAGCAGACGAATTTGAAAATGATGACTGCGTGATCACTGTGATTCAACGGGCAGCCTAAAACCAATGCATCAATCATATGCTCCTCGTTGGTAAGCACAAGATCTAGCACAGATGGTCTGTTACCTGTTCTGAAGCGAGTGGGCAAAGTGATGTGAATTGTTTTCCGATGGTGGCGGGAGTTTCTAAACAATCTTCGTTGAAATCACCCATGAGTATAATGTGAGTGTACTTTTGTTGTAAGCTGCATCTTAAACACCCGCTAGGTATTATTCGGTTTCAGGTGTTGAGTTAGGGGCGCGGTACACCAAGAAAATAAGGCAAGCGTCCTGGCCCTTTAACTGTAACCGGCACCAAAGTTAGTCGGGGAACTGCAAGTCTGAATCATCCATGGCTTCGCTGTAAGTCATTTCGGTAATACACGATTACCCCTCCTCCTTTTGTGAGCCGGTCGTTCCGGATCAGCGACATGCCCGGTAGTGAAACTTCAGCGTCCGTCATTTCCGTGTGCAACCAAGTCTCGAGATACCAATCACATCATATGACCTGGTAGCTTGCCCATCTTTCAGTTCGGCCAGTTTGTTAGAAAGACTCAGCGCATCCTTGTGCAAGCAGGTCAGTTTCTCGGTCTCTAGGAGCTCACAGATGGGTGAAGGGGTCGCGTGAGGGAGAATGTCGACCGATGGGAGATCGGCAGTTACTCGTTTTTTTGATGGGATAACGAATTCATTTGCGGAACTGAAGTTTGGATGGCCCCTACGAAGGATACTGCATCAATTTTCCTTGAACCGTAAGAAGAAGACTGTAGGAAAAGCAGCAGAATGGGTGTGGGAATGAAAAGATTCCAAAGGAAATTGGTCTAAATGAATTTGGTCCGGTGTACACAAGACTAACTCACGAAACAAGCTGGTAACTTGCTCCACTCATGTCCATCAAGAGTGATCAAACGATGCTAAAGCTGAAGGATGGACGAGTGGTACGTCGTTATTTGAACCACATCCGTTCACGCTTAAACAAATCAGAGTATCAGGATCAAATAGCGTCTGCTACTGGCCTAATAATGGACAGAGAATAATTTGCACAAATCCAGGAAGCACAAACTGATGCGGTACAACCAGAATATAGATGATCAAAACGCACACATAAGCTAATGGATCTGTATCCATCCGGAGTCTGTAGTCTTGATCCGGAAAGAGGAGGTGTCACGTACGCAAATGAGCGTCGTTCCGTAAACATAAGCCCTCACATGATTGGTGGGGAATGATCTTACTTTACTTTTCTTAATTCATTGGTTTTACTTTTCGGCTTTTCTAGCCACTGTAAGGAACGTTGCTGTTAGTAAATCGGTTCCATAATGCGCGTGCGCTTCCTGTTCCGTTTATTGGTTAAGTGCCATAATTAACACTTGCGTAGGGGCACATTTTTTCTTCCGCGATAAGTGCGCTTTGTAGATCCGGAGGCAAGGGATTTATTTCACAATTGAGTGCATTCACTTCGGGGCCTTGTAGCATCGAGTCAAATGATTTTTGTCTGCCACATTTGTGATAAATGTGACCCAATACCAGGCATGGATCACGCACCTTCTGGTCCCAAGGACACAACATTACTTGTGTCTTTCACCTGCGTTTTGCTATTTACTCAGATTAAATAACACAGCACATTTCACTGCATCACGCCCAACCACATTTGCTTGAAGTGACGTGTAGATGATTCACTGAGTCAAATATCCATGAATTCTCTGAGTGATACTTGTAGTTTTCATCATGTATACCATGCAGAATCCTGTCTCAAATTAGACTGCCATGTATACAATTACAAAATAACATGAATCAGCCAGAAACTTCAGCTTCGGAAATTAGTTCTCAATAGTTTGGTTTGGGCGCTGGTATTTGTTAAAATATCATTCCCACTTATATGAGTAATTAGTCTGGATTTCACAGAAATCACCGAATTTCGGGCGACATTTCCAGATCGGATTGTCTTGGTCATTTTCGTGCTCCATCGTTTGCAAATCGCGGCGTGCTTTATCTCTGATCGTATGTCGAAAGATCGCCGGGTGATATTACATTCAGACGCGTAAGTATGCAAAAACCCATCCACTTGCTTTTCCAGAGATAATAGTTAATGAGCAATTTGCGTTCTTCCACTTTCAAAGGGGCAGGTGGTTGCCCGGCTGGCTGCGCACCAATCCGAAGCTCAGCACGGTTTGGCGACCTTACTTTAGTATTATCTGACACTTTGTCTCCATACTCGCTCTTTCAAGGGCAAATGGTTTATTCAACCAAGGAAGCTCAGCGAAATTTGCAGCATAAAAAGCATGTAGACAACTTATGGTAAATAACTGGGTTATTTCCATAATTACAGACGCTTCTGCATCCATGAGGTTCTTGTTTTGAATCAGTTAAATGAAACTGCTCTAGAGTAACTAGATAATAACCCATTAGCGCATGGGCGAGATATGCGCGTGCATCCAATCAACAGCTCTGTTCGATTGAGACCAGACAGCCGCCTGCTTTGCCAAGTAAATCCGTATTGTCATTGAGCTTACACTCTAGAAGCTATTATTCTGTCTAGTACCAATCGCATTCTGAGAAGAATAGTTGTTGCCAAACCCAGTCACTTTGTGAAAACTGTCGCTTGGGAATTTCTTGTACGGCTGTTTTCTATTATTAGGGTTCGTCAGCAAAACGCGCCCGCCTAATTTTACCGAATCCATGAGCATACAATCAAGCGACTGAGGTCATGGCATTTGCGACGGACCGGTATAACAAACTAGTGGAAGTGACGCAGGGCGTCTCATCCTTCACTGCCATACAAACTACTGTTTCACGGGACCAGATTTGGTCCCCATCAGCACGACCTTTTAAGCCGTAACTTATTGTTTATTTTGAACAAGTCTGGTTTTAATGAGAACTAAGGGGCATTTTTGCTTATTTGAGGTGTTTCGCTCATGCTTTACTTCCGTATAGGGACTATTTGATTGTATCTGCAAGCGAACCCGTCCCCCATTATAGACAGTAGCAAATTCTTGGCGAACCAGCTGTGTGTGAGAACTGGGCTACTTTGGAATATCACAAACTCCGGCACATATATGCAGTGTGGCATTCCATGAACTTAATGAACCCTTCCACGATTCGATGTATTTTTCTGGACAGCTGTGCATTTTTGGAATTAAAGGTATAAGAGCACAAAATTTTCTGATGCTTTATCGTAATGAGAAATCCTTTAACTTCACTGGTCACTAAGATAAATGATATAGTAGTATATTATGGACAATAAGGCAGACCTAACATGCCCCGGAAGCCGGTGTTGGAAAAAAAGTGGATACTAAAAGCCTGTAAAATGGTCTAAATAAAATGTGCATCGGTAAAACGGCATTACCAACAACATATCACATAATTTTTAAATGTAATATTGCTCAACAAAGGTGCCGCATGCATTAAGATGACGTAAGGCGGAGGAAGATCACAACTACTCGTGAACCGGAAAGATAATACAAACGGGATAGTAGTGAAGTATCAACGTGCGCAATGGATCAGTTTAGACGAAAGGTCGCAAACCTTGCGGGTCGAGCAGACAACGGAACAACGTCGATGTATAGTAACGCGCCTGGTCCCAAATCAACGGTTGATTTATCTAGAACGCAGTGAATGAAACAAATGCACTGATAGCGAAGCCCACAGGTATGAACGCAAGCCGAGTGATGCAGCCAAAAGAAAGCATATTGTGCTATTGTGAGCTACTCTTGTATGTCTAGAGTCGGAAATAGCGAAGAAGATTGACGGGATGGAAATTGGGATAGTTTGTTCCGAAGCTCGACTATGTAGGCAGATGGAATGTCCTTTCGCACAAATAGTCATCAGCTCTGCCTTGTAAGAAGGAAACAAGGGCTATATATTTGGGGGTTTAAGAGTGTTATGTTGCACATGGTTGTGGCAGTACACGCTATGCCTACCCTCTTGTTACAATAAGACATAGGATAGTAACAAGCTTCTGAACCTTACTGAACGTAGAAATACAGGAAACACACTACTTAGTAACCTAATATGCATCCATAAATAGATCGGGCTTGCATAGGGTAGCTAAGCGGGGTGGGGACGGACAGAGAAACTTATAACGCAAACTTCATGGATCGGCTTTTCGCCATGTTTACAACTGCATGCAAGCGAGGTTTTCCTAGTTCAACGAACCTCAGTCACGCATTCAATGCACACCAATCGACGCCAATTTCAAAGTGGGGGCCTTCATTCCTCTTGGCGAAGTCATCGCTTGTCCACTGTAATTTTCCATTCTCCACCCCGGCGTGCAGACAGTGCACGCCGCGGGAGTTGATTGATTTGCATACGCAACACCTTCCTGAGACCTTGGGTCTGGTGAATCAAATAACTGTTGAACCCTTCACTATACATTATTACAAGAACACGCAACGCCGAACAGACTCATGGCACACATATTGCTCTCACCAGACATGAGCTGGGCTGCGACGGCAGCGGTGAAGCGACAGCGCAACGGTGTACTAAAACTAGAGATGTGGGAATGATATAACAACAAGCAAATCGGCATTATAGTTAAAACTTTTATTGTAGACAGCAATCGAAATGCGTTAGCGAGGCTTAAAATGTCATAATGTGTTTTAGCCAGAATGTTCTCTAGAATGCACCTTTATATTACAAAGCATAGGGTGATGAGGACCCAAGCGTGTATAAGAAAGAACAGCATTTGGGGCTTTGGTGTGCTCATATGGAGTGACCCCAGTTGTTCATAACTTTATGAGGCAACTGCAATTCAGCGACAAGTAAGTCGACCTACGGCAAAATCGCATTCTGAATGTTTGACCTAATAATAATCCATTTGATACACAGGACTTATGTTTACCTTTCCCCAGAAAACATCGAATTCAAGCAGACTTGAATGAAGATACGCAACAGATTCCGCAAGCCAGAGCAATGTATTAAGTCCGGGTTTTAGGTGTTTGCACTTGGAGCAATAGTTGAATGTATTTGGGTTTTTCAGCGAACGGTACCTATGACTACGCCATGATCTCACAGGATGTACAATCAATTAAGTGAATGCGTCCACCTAACCGGAATTGATGGAACTGAGACACAACATAAAATATGAGGTAAATCCATTAAACTGAGCACAACTTGCAGCCACCAGAATTACCGAAGGAAATACGTTTACATTTGCAAATATTGGAAATACATCACACAAATGGGTGTGCACACCACTACTTTGGATATTTCACAAAGCAAGTGGACTTCCATTTAGACCGTTGAATTTATAAATAAGGTCTGCTTCTGTGAAATATCGGATTAGTGTACTACCTGTATCCTTGGAAGTTGCACAGATGAATGGGTGTTTATATTTTGATATTTTTCATGACACATATAACTTTCCTTGTGATGAGTTGCTTGGTTGCATTAACATTTATTTTATTCGGTCACAAAATTAACCAGATGGCGGTCATTTTAGGCATAATAAAAAACTAGTAATTTTATAGACTTCACACTAACCTTGCTAATTTGTATTTAGGATACAGATTTTTGTGTTAGAAAACTTTACTTAACAAATAGCATTACCCTAACCAATATTAGTTGAGCTAAACCAATCATGGAAATAAACGGCCAGCAAATTTCACATTTATTTAATAATAAAATTTCCTCTAGCATTCTTTTGCTTCCGGCATCACAGCTTAAGATTATTAGTTACCGATTTGTTGTGCTTTCGGCATGTCATGAAATTATTTACCAAAACTGCATTTTTGTATGTTCTGATATAACTTGCATGATAATGCGACAGGTTTGCTTAAACAAAATTGTAAACATTAGCCAGCAATAATACACACAAACATCCCAAACCTTGGCAAAAATCGTTCTATTTTGACTGAATGATAAGTATCCATATATTTGTATATTTGTTTTTTGATATTTGTTTTATATTGATATATATTAATGCTTCGGCGGATCTCATTGGAGCAAGTAAAACTGTGAAATAATGTCTCATATATGCTCATCATATTTTAGTAATGATGTAGTTACCAAGCTGAGCACAAGTAACGCCAAGTTAGCAAACTGAGCAAAGAGAACCTGATTAAAATCCGCAAAGATAACCTATCTAGTTTAGGAGATCAGGGATCCAAATTCGTTTAATAGAATACTATAAGTTTTTGAAGGACGCATAATGTAATGGAGTTCAAGTTGGTCAAACCATTTTAATCTTTGAATTTGATATTAAGTCTACTAGTACTTTTGTAAAATAATTATATTTTTTCTCAGTGCTTTTAATTTAATTGTTTTGACAACAGCATTCCTAATAACAATTGGATTTTAAGGTCCATTGATCAGGGAGCTTCGTAAATTCCAGCTTAATTGAGCAGCGGGACTCTGATTATTACCGTGTGTTGGATGTAGGTTAACACCGAAAATTTTTTGATCAAGGTAAGTACAAATACTTTTTTAATATCTTTATGTGTTTGTTAATTAGCTGCATAACATAAATACATACAAAAGCTAATTTGACAAATTTTGTACTTGTGTGTTTCTAATTTGATATATTTACTGAAATGCATTATTTTGCTAACTTTCGCGCACATGTGCAAGATGATACATTTTGCCTTCCAAAGCGACCACAGCGTGCTACTTATTTGAGAACTTCTATCTCGTCTGACACATTATAGCAGTATTATATAAAATGGCGTCCTAGAGCAATTGTTTTTATCAGTTATTCGAGCTGGGGTATACGTAAAAAAATTAACATGTTGCCTGAGGTGCAACAAACGGTAAAAGCTTTAAAATATACATCATTAAATTAACAATTATTCACGTTCTCAAAGCAGAAAGAAGACATAAAATATCAAATAAATACAAGATGTATATTTACCGACAAACTGTACAGGGCCCTGTAAGCGAGAACGATCATTTCTATAGAAAATGTGCTTCATGTTTTATGCGGCGTAAATCATAATAGTAAAGGCAAGTCAAATAATACAATTTCGGCCCATGATATTTTTTCTCGGATCCTATATCCGAGCACCTAATAGGTAAAAAAGTACCGATATTTTTATGATCGATTTCTAGTTTGTTAGGCTCAGGAGTAGATAACAAATGAGCGGGGTTACTAGGCTGCACACACACAGTATTTGCTATTGTAGGTAAAGGCATGTAGTGTGCAAACTAGTTGTAATTGAATATCTGCCTATATTTTGTTTACACCAGTTCCTCTCCATGTTGCTATAGTTTGCTCTAAGTCAAATATATACGACACATTTGATATATGAGGATCATCCATATGGAATTTCGAAATGTGAATATCACTCATTCATGCGTATCTGTATTGGTAGTTTGTTCCACATTTCAGTGCGTAACAACTAGCCGCCATTACTTGTTGGGTAGTCTACCTTGTTCCATAATTTAAGTGCGGTGCTGTCTGCGTAAATTCCTTGGTTCATAATGTTGTAGAAGAGGACGTTCTTTAAGCATCTCAGCAAAAGAGGATACAGTTAGAGTTATCGACAGCAATCATAATAACTTGGGTTTGAGCAGCACCCCATGGTAGTTGTATATTTTCCAGAGCATTTCCGCCTTTCTGGCTGAATTGGCTGTGAAGGATAGTACAGTATTCCAGAGTCAGTCGTGCTATTGTCTATAAAGTCTCAACTGGTGCATAAGTTGTGAAGAAAGTTTTCGTGATATGCCCGCATAATTGTTTTGCTTTGGCAACCTGATAAGTTGCATGCTTGGATAAATTGCAAGAATTAGAGTATTAAACTCATAAGTTCCGAACGAAATCAGATGTCGGGACCACTTTTCGGGCAAGTGTGATAGAGCCTTCTGGGATGCGGCATCCACACTAAATTACTTGAGATTTTACTGCGTAGAACTTCGTTAATAAAGGTTTAATCGCTGTATTTGTTGCGGATAGATCCTCACGGATGTTTCCCAGAAGCATTTGTAGTTGGACTGGATGAAATGAGTAGACCAGTTTAAAGTCATATGTAAATAGAAAAGGGTGTCAATGTTTGCTGGATCGCGTACGTTGTTTACGTAGATTAAGAAAATTAATGATCGGAGTACACTTCCCTAAAAGACGCCGCTGGTTATTTGTTTAGGTATAGAACATTGCTGACCGATTTTAACTGCCTGGGTTTGAGCGTTTAGATATAAGTCGAAGCAGTTTATCAGACGATTTGCAATCCCTTATGATCTGCAGCAGAGAGCAGTGGTTTGTGGGGCACGCAAGCGAACGCCTTTTACATGTCCAACATAATTATAATAATTGTCATTGCTCTGTTAATTATATTCTTGACGTGAACAAGGAATTGTAGCTGGCAGGTAACGCAGGAAGTTTTTGCAGGAAAGCCATATTGCATGGGATGGATTGGAACAATGTTCTTCTTGACTATTTGCTCTGGGAATTTGGAGGCAGCAGCGTTTTGCTTTATTGAGTGGTAGCTTGACAATTTATTTCCTAGACCATCCTTGTGCTTAGGAATTATAATGGACTGCTTCCAGTGAACTGGAAGAGAGCCGATGGTGAGTTACAGTTTGTGAATCTCTAATAATAGCAGAGCGAGGTTATTTCCTTCTAGTTTTATAACAGTTGGAGGGATACTATCTGCGCCTGGATGGAATGATGATTTTATGGATGGGAGGAAAATTTGCACTTCTCCTAACGTCATTGGGCTAGTGTAGTATAGCCCAGACGTTTTTTTTGAATTGGAGGATGTATTTGCTGAGTGTTCAGGACGAAACAGGAGGCAAAGCTAGACTTCATAACCTGACATGTGCATGAGATGTCGAGTGTTATTAAACCATCCTCTAGAGCCAACATTACACTATCCTGATAGGTTTTAGGGTTCACTCTTTTGAGTAGTTGCATCCATGTACCTACTATGTCAGAATTAATAAGTACCCGATTTCCTTCATCGATTTTGATCGTTAGACTTTGTAGATGTAGCAGATTCTCGTTTATTTGTAGCAATGTTGTGACGCTGTTTTCCCTGCCATATAGTGATTAAGGTTCCTTTATTTCGATTATTGGCTTGTACGGAAGCTTGAGTTCACCACTATGTTCATGGGTATTTCTCCAGTCAATAGGTGCCAGTTGATCCACACTAATGGCAACATAGTTTATAAACTCATTTGTAGAGAGTAGGGTTGTGGGTTATGAATAACGTATTCCAATGCAGGGTACTGGCAAGTACGTCAAACGAGTTCCAGTCAACATGATGGAGATTGCGGTTGGGTTTAACATTATACTTGTTCGTTTAGGTAAATCAATATTCAGATCACATAGCACCCTGTATTGATCACATGCAATTAGTGAATTATCAATGAATATATAAGCATAAGAGATACCATCGTGATTACAGGGCGTAAGGTATTGACACCTTTTTGTCTCTATAATACGCTGGGTCCAGCTATTGAGGTTAATATATAATATGATTTCCTCAATCAACGCAATGTTTCTGAGTGTTGGCGGGATCCTGTTAATATATGGTAGGTTTAAATTTCCAAATTAAATTAGGATTTGTATATGATGCTGGAAAGAGCATTGATCACATCGATTAACTTTTTGTTTTCACATTCGGTGGCAGATAGATACAACGCACTAGAAGATCTGTACATGGGGTTAAGGGCCATAATGTTTATTCTAAGTCATTGAACACAGGTTGATCTGCGGAACTTGCAGTTAGGTTCTCTCGAAGTTATATGGCAAACCACCAGTACGTTTGTTTGAGCGATCCTTGCGAAAAATGTATAGGCTAAGATGTTAAGCTGAGAATAAATAATTTTTGACGTGCACCAAGTTGCAGTGATAGAAGCCATATCAGGGGATTTCATAAACATACATGCTGAATGTAGATCTAATTTAGGTTAAGAGGACGAATGTTAATGACGGCAGGTATGAAAGACATTGTTAAATTGAAATAAAAGTGGTTAGTAATGTTTGTTTATTTGCCATTGTATCTATGAAATGCATGTTGTGGGGTAGCTGAGGCACACTGATTTCTACATCGTAGTGAATTGATTGAAGTACATACTCCAGTACTTTAATTATTCTCTGATTCATAATCAGAGGTGGTGTTGTCTGCATTGTTGGGTAGGATGTGGTGGTACACATTAGTATAAAAAGCATTTACTTCCGTAATATACAGGGGTGGTTGTAGGCTGTAGTATACCACATCGTTTTTCTTCCGATAGTATTGTTGCCAACTGAGTAATAAAAGGGTTGGTGGTTGGTGAATTCTGACTTGTGATAGATAGGGGTTGCACCCTCTTACCTATAAGTCCGTGTGAACTACCACCATTTTGTTTGCTAATTCGGTGTCGTAAACAAAGTGTTTTGCTAGCTTGAGTTTTGGGGATTTAGAATCTTAGTCGGATATATTGTGGGTAAGTATTAGGCCGGCTCTCTGTGACTTATCCCGACAAGAGTGTCGGTGTTGCATTTGTAAGCTTGAGGACGTGCATTTTTTCACAGTTGGCCTAGCTGCATATTTCTGCGTATTTCCATGACGTTATTACCGTGACTTATACACAAACATTAATATATTATGTCGTTTACAATAGCAACGATTTTGCAAATGACAAAATGAATTAATATGATAAACTGACCACGAAAACAAAACAAGATGGCAGTTTTACTCCATGGCACCTTACTTTTTGTGTCCTTTATAACCACTCAGATATAAATAAAATGAGGTTAACATGCGACGAATAGGTATCATTTTTATTTCAAGTTTTAGTTATTTTCAAAGTACTCTTATCAGCCAGAAACCCTGCGTTGGATGTGGAAATGTCCCGTTTAGAATCAAGGATAAATTAATCTGCATGCATCGCTAAGCTGTCTAAAAAGATCAACCTGAGATTTTCTTACATTTTGCGCGTCACTAAATCCACTGTAACTAGTGTACAATAGCATAACCACTTAGGCGTGTCTGGTCTGGGTTGTAGTGAAACGTTTCTGCAGTTAATTACAAATGTACGCTGAAGTGTTAAAATGTCTAGGGAATATCTGAGAAACAGCAAGTACTTTAGCACATTAAAAAGCAACATAAATTATGGTATATGAATGAAGAGATTTCGTTCAAACTTGACACAATTATTGGGTGTTTGCAGGCACAATCTAACTAATGAAAGAAAATGTGCGTTCCCTAATGGATCTTAAAATTGCCATCGCTATATAATTCAAAGTTCCTATAATTCAATTGTTTTTTAATCTACGCTGGCGCCTCGAAAGGTGGTATTTAGTTATATATTGCCACCAAGTTACGCTTTGAGTCAAGATAAGATTTGTGGACTCGGAATCGGGCTAATTCAATAATAAAAGTTTTAAAATGTACAAGAAATAAAATAAGAGCAACAAGTATCATCGTTACGTTTGTGTCACGCTAGAAAACCTACCTGGATTAACGAGTATTTTGCACAATTTCAAAAGGCATCCTTCAGATTGTTATACAACCAGGAAAATATTTTTGTAAGATCATTTTTTCATACTTGGATTACGTTTGGGTACATTCCGTGGTAGAAAGCAACCAATGAAAATTGCACTTTTTGATTTTGTAATCAAAATATTAAATACGCAAGACAGTGCAAGTGGCGTTACAAACTGTTTCAGAAAAGCATATGTAACTATTGCTCAAAAAACTGCATTTGACGAAGCAGTAAAATAAATATTTTTTAGTAAAAATACGACGAACTGGTTTAATAACTGCACACATCTTATAAAATGGGCATAAATGAACTACTTTTTTGCAGCGAAATTTATTGGTGAAAATATAGGTTCCTGTAAAAAACCGCATTTGACTTAGCATTCTTAAAACTTCTACCAAATAGCCGCTTGCATTTTTTCAGATTTAGGAAACAACTACATCTTACAACATATGTGTGAGGTGGAAGATGTATTACGAAAAGCGTTTAGATTTATGGATCCGTAGACGGTCGCATATGGGTTGGTTCATCTATGGCCGAAGCCGAAAGGTGTTATCCAAAGCGCAAGGCAGGAATCGCAAAATATCTAAACTAGCGTTCGAAGAATTGTGCAGGCAAATAATGGAGCTCCTTGACCTTAGTATGATGACAGTACAAACGGGTAATACACTTATTTACTGTATTGCAAGGAAAGAGTGTGCACAAAATTGATCGAAATTCTCTAGTATGTTTTATAAGCCAAGTTGTTTTATGGTCGATTTTACCAGCGTTTATGTCTAATCAGTTACGCAATGTATGCGCAATCTGTCTTAATTTGGGAAGCAAAAGAACAAGATTCTCCTTAGTTTTGGTTAAATGATAATTAGAGCTTCACTTGCGAGATGCATTTTTCGACAGCCGTGCAACAGTATACAGAGAAATTTCACAGAAAAAATAAAACATAGGTAGAGCGATACGCGACTGCTGACCAGATAACGCGTAAAAAAGGGCTTATTTGCGTGATCCTTTTTAATCAGTTGTATGCTGGCAAAATATATGTAAAAACAACAGCAAAAACAAAATAAAAGCCACCATATTTCGATAACGATAGAATCAGTTGTGCGCAAATATGAATTGAGTCGTTGCTATAACGGCGTTTTGCGCTTGCCTTGCAGAGCCGTGTGCGTGTGCTATGCCCGAATAAGAGAAATAAGGGAGATGTAAGTAACCCAAATATTCTTTACTTTTCCTTTATAATTATATTTGTTCCCCGAAATATTGACTAAATTTCGAGCAATACAATGTACTGTTCCACTCGTTGGCTTTTTCTACTGTTAATCCTAACAGTAGTCACGGTTGAATGTGCAAACACAGTGTTATACGAATTATAAAAGAACAATAATCGAAATACCAATATGAATGATTTAATTTTACGGTTTTCACTAAACGAAACCAGCGATTATAAGGTAAGCAAGCTGTTACATTTCTATCTTACCGCAGTTAATATTGGTGTACTTTAACACGATATGCAAACCAAAATTCTATACGATTTCCGAATCGTGTCAATTGATGGATGTACACTTGTTATTGAAGTAAACCTAGTTCCATGTTTTTATATGTAGCAATATTATAAATTAACGCTTTTTAGTACTCATGTCACTGTATTTGCTCGGACTGGTTTTTTCCTTTCTAGACATTCAAAGAGCGATTACACCATGTTAGATATATATGTTTGAATATAGGCAATGCTTAGGCATATATTTTCCGTTGTCCTGTTGACAAGTGATGAACAACTAGCAGCTCAGTCTTTATTCCCTTTTGATTTAATTTTCAATTTTCTCTTTATTCGAATCACTATAAAAAGATATAATCTTTTACACATGCTGATAGCTTAACGCTTTTCGCGAATTGATTACTGCATTAAAATCTAGGTAAAGGCCATGATACAGACAACGCTAAAAACCAGACAGTTCCCGGACCATTTTGTAATGTATCTCGCAACTTAGATGGATGAGCGTAATAGCACTTGCGTAACGTTTAATGAAGAGTTGCAACAACCTCCCAAGGGCAATCTAATTCTATGTTTCATTTTGTTTTTACAGTCAGTCAATCAGCAGTTAACGCAGACAATCTAAAATCTTAAGGATCCAATCTGATTATGCATGGTTTTGGAATAAATTGCTTTGTAATGGAAACATGTCCGTGTCTGTTAGCGTGTAAATTAGTTCAACGGAAGTGAAGTCAGATAAGTCATTCTCATCCATAATTTTCCTGAATATGTTGGAGTTATTGATTGACGCACCATAATTACGGTGGTTTGCGAAAACTGTGAGCTTTATGCACATCCACAACAGGCCGAGCATAAACCTCTGGTTATTATGCTGATAAGGAAAGTCTATAAGTTTAAGAAACATGTCAAATTTTCATACACAGATGAAGAACACCACGATTCCGGTTTCTCGTTCCCTCATATCCAATAGAATTGTCATCCACTCATCTGAAACATGATGTGTGCAAAAATAATCGAAATCGCTGTTTGATACTCGGGCACCTGACATTGACGTCACTATGGTCTTCTGGAAACCAAGACCGCCTGTTTATTTAAGGTATTGGCTTCAAAATGTCTCTTAGCTTGTTTTAAGTCAGTAGTTCGGTTATCTCAGATTTAGTGGCGATTAACAACGAAATATGCTAAACACAAAGGCGATCGTAAGGATATGTGAGCGTATCCAGTAAAATCCTGCTTATTAGCTTTGCCTTAGAAGGTTGGAAATATCTGAACCAAAGTATAGCTGTTGGAATAACCTGACGTTCCTTGCACTGTCATCGCTTCCCAGTGGATTTACATATAACAGGTTTTTCCCTGTTTGCTTGGGAAAAGCAAGCATAATAACAACAAAAATGTGGCTGGACAATTAAAATTTAAAGAAAAATTGCTTACCAATATGTAGATACTGTTGCTTCGCCGTTTCGTGTTAATTTCAATGCTGGAATATATTGTCATTTGAAATAGATTAGTTAACTTTTGCTACCGGTATATCAAAAAATTCAGGCAACATTACATTGGCATCATACGTTTGCAATACAGCGAATGCCTAATAAACCTAGCAACGACAACTTACACCAGCAAAAGACCCAAAAAGATGCATTCAAATTGAAGAGTTGCTATAAAAAGTTGCTATTTTATCCGAACTTATTCGATGAGTTGGAGAGTACACTGGTTACGTGAAACCATGCTATGCATGGTTACCGTTAATAATTATACTATTAAAAGCTCAGCGGATATCCAAAACATGCAATCGAAACGTTTTTATTCATCAGTAACTCCTGCACGTAAATGAACAGCCGACGCTGATTGGCCTTAATTCGCAACAGAACTCAAACCACCAACAGCAACTAAGCGGAGACCACTGAGTGTACCATTATGATTCTGGTAGGAAAAACATTTTCTCCAATAAAGTCGGAATTGTGAACATTCATCATTTTGTCATCCATTAGCCTACTACTCAAGTTTTAGCTGGAATCCAGATAAGGTAAATCAGATACTACACATGACGTTTGAAACTCAATTGCCAAGTTCAATTAGCAACAAATAAATTGGGGGTGTATAAAATGTTTGCACAAACAGAAGTGTTGCTTGGCTACAACAAACCATAAACAAAGTGTTATATGTCCGTTCTTCGACCATATTGACCACGTTTACTTTACCAGGGATACACTGCTTCGAAAGTTTTCACAGGTATGTTTTAATACTGAAATGGTCACCATCAATGCGACCAATGAATGATGCAGTCACTAGGAATGAAACACTCTGCGGAAATCTAAGCATTACAGGCGGATTCTACAGAAATCACTTTAATTACCGTTACCTTATCTATACTGTATGCTTTTCAAATTTTTAGCTGTTGTTGTCAACAACATGCGATATTATCGTAAAATTAAAAATTAAAAAGAAATTAACAAAAATTAAAAAATAAAAAATTAGAATTAACTAGTAACTATTAAATATGCCTCAATGTATTCGGAATTATAATCGGCGCGTTAATATTTGCAGTATTTTACATTTTAAAAATTAACTTTAAAAGCTCTGCGCTTCTGAGCCTTTATATGCAGTTACATCTTTCTCCTGTTGATTTGCGTGGTGTTGAAGATTAAAAGTAATGGTTATATTCCGAAAATACAAAAAAGATTAATTTTTGTATGGTTTTGAACGTCTATGACAATTTACGAGGTTTAACATTTGAAAATATATTTATAGTGGTAACAGCACGCTGTTTGTGGAACGTAAGTTTTGGTACCTCAAAGTCGTCTAGCTGTAATAAATAAACATAATAATTTACAACTTCAGATTGGGTGCCAATTTTAAGCAAATTATGCAGAACTTATTAATGTAAAGTTGTATATTTTATTTTCCCGTTACTACAGGCAGGCCTTTACAAAGCAATTTGTGTACTAGTGCACCATACTGGAATATAATTTTGCCTTTTAAAACAATGGCCAGAATATCAAAAGTAGTCTGCATGTAAAACAGAAAGATAAAGAAAATATCTGGTAAAAGCTAGTTCACTGAACAAATTAAGTATTGCGCATAAATTGTGTTTGAATTTAAGAAATTGACAATGTCAGCCCAACTTCAGTTTTAAAAGCAAACACATAGTAATGTAACCATCATCATAATACATTTGGTCTTTAAATATGAACTCTGTGTTTGAGCTCGTTTAGCGGACTAGCGATTATAATTGTAATAATTAAATTACCAGGCAAACGCTTCCCATGAAGTGAAACCTCCGCACACGCATAGGAATCCTATAAGATTTAATTTTGCACAACTGCTCCATCTAGGACAAGCAGAATGTCAAAAATACCTCTGGTCAAGCTCACCTAACACCTTTCTGACACAACGCATTATATCCGGGACTTTGTCTGCACGCGCATAACCGGTTACCTTGGCAGAATGGATCGTTTTCTTCGTAAGCGTTTCGGAAAAAATTCCGAAGAGAGCTAAGATCGCTACGAGAGGTCAACATGAGGATGGATCTTATACACTTACATGTTAACCACTTCGATTGCTAAGGTCATAATGCGCAGATCACTTGAAATCAGTGAGTTTTAAAAGGGACTTTGAAAAAATACACGTCAAAATGCTTAAGGTCGTTGAAAATGTGTCCATGAATCAACATAACAAATATTATTGAAGGGAAACCAGCCGTCAAACCGAAACTTCCACGGGGGACTGCTGCAAATACTCCATTACGTTTGATTATGCTCTGATCTGTATAACTAATTCAAAAATTAGGACTTCCGATTCGTTTCCTTCTGTGATCCTTTATTAGTTGCTCGTTTGCATGTGACCAGAGATCACGAGATGTTACCATCCTGCAAATTCCATTTTCCTATTGCGTTGTTTTGAGTGATAACGTTATTGCAGTGCTGCGAATATACTTTTTCAGAAAAGCTGGTGCATCACACCATGACCTCCAACAGACAAAGCGGTCTGCAATCACAGCAAATACCATAGTAGCATAAGTCTCATACTCGTATGAACAAATTCGAGGATTTTAGCCCGCAGTATTTGTCAGTTGAGAGCTACAACCAAGTCCCAATAAATCAAATATGTGTCATCCAGAGAATTTAAGGATTCGTTGTGGCTGTCTCGCTTAAAACAAATGCAACTTTTGAAAAATAATTTTGTTTTGCATAGACGAATAATGATTCTTACTCGAAATGTTTGTTAAGGAACGACTTTTGTGCAAAGATGAAAAATTATGGGTAGCAGTTAGTAGGCGCTATTTCCTTGATCAATTTTGTTGCTCAGGTACTTTTTATCTCATACGTATTTTGTTGCATAGTTATCCAGTATTATCATCGTTTGTTTCTTGACGCTTCTGTGTTCTTTTTTATGTGGTGATGCGTGCATTATCTGACATCTCTGATCTTTGTTCGGAGCGGTCCACAAAACCTCAGCATAAGATGGACAACAATAGAAAAGCGCCAAAACAATGGAAAACTATTCGTTCCGTCAATGAAATATTTGCAGCGCATATATATGCTAAATTATTAATATATGTTATAATAAAATAAAGTATAAGTTGAAAAAGCTGATTCACTATTTGACGCAAACAAAATGACTGTAAGCGGAGCGTGTGGATGTAATAATTTTGTATTGAGTTATACAGAGAACCATCCAGAAAATATTGAATCATTCTCACTTGTGTTGGATATGCTCTGCAAAATTTTGTCTGTTTATACACTGACCGGAATAAAATTGTTGTTTCAAGTCAGAAAATCTAGGCCAAATGCAAGTGGGTGAAAATTAATTTGCAGTGAAATCTCATCGGACCCAAACATTTTGATCGCGGAGTATATGTCTGTTGGCTTCGAAACGGACTAAAAATTTTAGTTATATATCATATAAGTAGTCAAATAGATAGTCTTATAATAGGCTATAGAGGTTAGACTAGGTGTAAGAGTAAAAAGCAGGTTGAAAAGCTAGACAATGCAAAATTACTTGGTCAGCTGCCTTAAGCGGTTAGGCAAAATTGTCTGTTAAATGTGGTGGTAGCAAAAGATACATGTACCGCTTTTACGCACATAGTTTAGGCTTTAAATCGTTGATGTGTACAACCTCGGCAGCTGACCGGGTCTGTCTGCCAAAGACTTGCCTACAGCTTATATTTAATGAGTAAATAATCTTGAAGTGGTTTTCAAGGCTTTATGGACAATGTCAAGGATGTTTGACATAGCAGAGCTTTTTGGTCGTCTAATAACGCTTTTGTGGAACGTGGCTTGGATTTCCTAACGTAACCTTCGAGATAGGTGCCTCGTATTACCGACTACGTATCGTAAGCACCGCAGCACGAGTACTGATATGGGATATTTGAACGGGTGCACGAGCCATTTCCATCACTTCAGCTTTCACACAAACAATTTGTTGTTGAATTAATGATTCTTAATCGCGAAATCAGTCTTCGGGGCAGCTATTAGGACTTTGCGCTAGTGCACCATTAGCGGAATTTCCCTTCAATGACAAGTGCATGAAGTGCTCTATTTTAGAAGCGAAGCTTTAAGGTTGCTTAAGTTTATGCCCCTTCTGATGTTATGAGGTATGTATGTTTAAGTAGCTGTTTTCTCTAATTGTGCTGCTGATTACCTGTAATCCTTCATTGACTTTATCCGATATGCAAATGCTACGCACCATTAATGCGAGAAATCCTACTGCTCTGCGCTGTGAAATTGTGTGTGTTGCTCAAAGCATGTATGATTTATGTGAAAATTGCCGATGATTGATCCGTCAGAGTTGAGGCTAACGTCTGCATGCAATAAAGATAATTGGTTGCTAAAATCATGTTTGCAAATAAGTTGATCATTCTCAGTAAAAGCTGTCAATACGTTTGCAGCATCTTTTTGATTTGTAAAATAAGACAGTTTCCCCAACTTAAGATACACCAATTTCGGTCTCTGTGATGTGTTCTAAATAGTCCCCGTTTCAATTCTGTCACATGGATTTAGGTCTGCTGGCTTCCATAAAGTTATTCACATGTGAGGCTAAATTACACCATTGAAGTTTGAATAAATGCTAAGATTGCTCCGATATAATACCAGTTTGATCAACGTTTCCGCAAACGTTGCATGCATGAGTAGCTGTCGAGTCAGTTCGCATACATGCGAGCAGCGGACTGTTTATGAACAGGCACTGGCCGTCAATTGACTTCGTAGTATTGATGGTAATCCTAGGTTTGGCTAAATTTTCAATGCATTTTAAAGGTATCTGACACGTAATATGTGCGAATAATAGACCGCATTGGTTGTAGCTTCTCCACCATCCAATGGGCCAACAAGTGTTAGGGGAAGCTAAAAACAGTTAATATTGGAAAGAATTATGCGTCTTTCCTTAAAAAAAACTCGACTATGGAATATTTAAAGTTGTCCTGAAGGTTATAGCTAGCTCCGCTTGTCTGAGGCTGCTGGTTACCTTTCACTCTTATTGATTTTCCTAAGATTGTTGGCATACTTTGTCAAATCAAATCAGTGCATCAGATTTATAAGAGAGATGTTCATTAACAATCAGTAACCCTTAAAATGTATATCTTCATGCAAGCGTTATTTTAATTAAATTGATCATATTTCGTTCATAGCTGCCACAGGCATATTATAAATTATATTTCTAAGGTAACACATTCTCTAGCTGCGAATCTGATGCAATATCCAACTCCTGTTCAAACGTCAGTGCTTCAAGCATAATTTAATCCTTTTTTATAATCCTGTACTTTTAATTGTAGTAAAAGTCGTCTTATTCTAACTAAAAGTTCATGCAACTTCAGTTACCACTGTTTGCAAAGTGTTGCCACCATTTTGTGAAACCTTGTGTCGCTTTTGTAAGCACATGCTAGGTGTAAACCTTGCGTTTTCCTACAGACTGCACTACGATTGCTCTCAAATTGTCATAACGGCAATCGAACTTGTTCTGGCAACGCAAGCTATGGGTATCTATATGCAGAAAATTCCAATACCCAAAATAATAATGCCATGGAACTTGCACGAACAAACTGGACACACTTTCACTTTACGTATATCCTCATTACATGGTAAATTTGCATTGACAGGCAGCCTTCCATTCGAATGTGAACAGAAGTCCATCAGAGATATATTTCGAAGGCATTTCACAGAGATCAATCTGGGTAGTGGTCGCTCGAAATGTTAGCAGATTAGTCTCTTTTTCACTGATATTTTGCCCATTTAACATGCAAGTTTATCCAAATGCTACTTTTTATTACATCAAATGTCATCGCTTTGCTTTTAAGATAAATATGTAAGTTCGTATATATAAAGGTGAAAATTTGCTGGATATATTTATTTGCATAAACAATCGGTCAGATATGATATTTGAAATGATAAGATATGATGATATGATATTTCTACTAATATTGATACTTCACTTAGTATGTGTGTAAAAAATGTATTTTATTGCACCCACTGTACAAACTAATTCCTGTATATTACGTAAGGCTTTAAAAGGCAAATCGTAAACTATGGGATATCTGGAAATGCTACGGAAACCCAGAACCTGGAACTAAATGGCGCTTCTAAAGGAAATGCTCAACGAATTGAGTTAGGTGTTGTGGAAACGAATATTGGTATGTTTGTCGTATGTGCATAATAATACTGCTACAGGTCACATGTAAGCATTATCAACGATCTTTTCTTAGCTTATCATTTAAATTCTGTTAGACTGTTAGACTTGTATTGACTAATACCTGTAGCATGAACGAAACAGACTGGTATCTTATATGCTTAGGAAAAAGAACTATATTTATGCTAGTTCACTACCGGAAAACTTTACATAGGGAAACCATAGAAATTAGTTGCACAATAGAATAGCTTGATTGCTAGCACTGCTTTTAGGCGTATCAGGTTGATGATTGGTAAAACGGCCCTTCGGAGCAATGCTAACTATATGATTTTAATTGTACAGTTTTCGTCTCCGCTGCTCACAAACTACATAGCATTGCCAAGTCCGGAAAGCCCCAGACGCATTTCGCAATATTGGGGTTCTTCAGTAGTGCGCATTCCATCTGTCCACATATTGGGATCACACCCATGACTATAGATGTAGATGCTAATTAGCCAGCAGCTTAATCCAATAAGCAATTGAGTACGTCTTGTGGACTACGCAATTGGCAAGCTAACTGGGATATGGCACTGCCTACCTTCCATTGACACACTTGTTACTACCTTAGCAGATGAAAGTGGCTAGCCTCCGAAGGTCATGAACTTCTCACTAGACACTAAGTACATAGCATTTGAAACAATGTGAGACTACATTTTATGCTATTCATAATTCGTACTATTGTTACCTAATTTGACAACAAGTACTGCGTTCCACCTTGTTCTAGGTGCTATCATTATATTTTTGTGCAATATCGGTATTCGGAGTGCATTTAACACACCATTTCTGCTTAAATGCATGAGCCACAATACTACCCATTTGCGGTTGTCACCATAGCAATCCTTCCATTTACCAGTGATAAATCATTGTTGATTATTCATTGTAGATTGCCAGGTTCAACCGTATTCATGAAATCATCTGTTGACCCCAGCTATATTTGTTAACCCTCGGTACATCAGTATTGTATAGCCGTGTTGATTGATATATTGTAGTACCAAGAACAACAGCGTTACTTTTCACCAACGTCTTCTGGTATTGGCAGGTTCTGGAATACCAGAACCGCTGCATACCTACAGGTGTTGTGGATATATTAATTGCACTGTCGTTTACTCATTTAAATCACGTGTGCATGCAACTGTTAGTTGGTTGTCTGACTCGGTACCGCATTGGATTGCTGCTTTGGATTGGCCGTGTTCGTCAGCAAGCTGCGGATTAAGCAAAAATGCGTCTTACACTTTTGTTTCCTGGATACACTTGTGTTTATTCTTTAAACCTATGTATTAACCTTCCTTAAAATATCATTTCTCTTCACTTCCGCGAACAACATTTCGATCGACTCATGTGTTTTTTTGTCCACAATAAACTACGAGTTATTCGGGAAAATAAGTGCATACCGTATTTATACCTCTCTAGGAAACAATTGAATGATTGTTAGCTGATGCGCTTATGTCTATTAAATCAGTGTTAAAGTGGCATGCTATCAAGATCAGTTATTGTTCAGCTCGGGTTGATCAATATTCACGGTTGTGCAAAAATCAGCAATATCGAGTATAGAATATGCTTAGTTTTGCATTCAACACAAGTATTTAAAACCCATGTGATTTTATCCTACAGAATGGCGGGTGGTTTGGCTTTGGTAGATGAGCAAGCATGTAAATATTGTACAATGGCAAGAAATGTCTTATAAGTACGGATGATTTTATTGGCTTAAATACCAATACATTTGGGTAAGTTTGAAATATATATTGATTGTATGTTTTTCTTATGTAGGCAACAGTAAAACAAGTAAACAAAAAGCGAAATAAGAGTAACCTAACTTGAATAGCACATACTGTACAGTTTTTGAGAAAATGCCTGTGTTTTTGCTTGGTCCTTATATCATTAACATTTCATTACCGAATTCACTTAATCCGTATTGTCAGTATATATTTTTAACAAAGGTATAGCAGGGCTTGGTTTTACAAGAGGTCATATTATGCTAAGCAGTATATATTGGCTGCTGCCCTTACGAACATGAAAAGTGAAAAGCAGCATTATCGGCTTATTGCACATCTTAGCAACAGGAAAGGGACAGATTCTGTTTGTGAAAGAACAATTTCTTCGACGTGTATGAAGAAAATGGACAGAGGGGATGCCGGTGCCAAAACTGGCTTGTATAATTTCAACCTGGCAGTTAGTTGATTAATCGGCTAATTATTTTACATTATCTGGTGCAAAAATTCCTTCACAGCCCGTGAGCTCAATGGTAAATTAACTTTTTCGATTTCAAGTAACCGTGATCATTTGCACATCTTTTGTTACATCTCATAGCTCTACTTATGGGTTCCTCATGTTAGTACGCAAATAATTTTGCGACGTCACTTTGAAGTTGTTGAACTGCTTCCTAAACTTTATGAATCTGATCAGTTTTGAAAGCGCATCATCCATAATAACAAAAATATTGTTGTTTAAATCAATGTTAAACGCATGGAATCGTTGAATAAAAAGAGGGAGTGGAGCAGATCAGTTGAAGGCCGATATTTACTCAAAACTAGATGCAATCGGTTTGGTGGGTTTTTAACGGAATGATTCTAATTTTGAGCTTCTACCGGACAAAAATAGCGATCGACTCTGAAGTCTACTCTCAGCAGCTGGACCGATTAAATTATTCATTTAAAATTTAAAGGTCAGGATCAATCAATAGAAAATGCGTTACGTTATACCAAGGTAATGTAAGACCCCATAAAGATTGATAAACCTTAAACATTTTTTCAGAATGGATAGGTAACAGCCACAGCAATACGTTCTCCAAAGTTATCGCCTACTGATTCTTATTAGTTACCGCCTGAAATTATTTACATAATATAAACGTTACTTCAATTGGCTTAGTCAAATTCACCTGGATCATCGTTTGCCAGCAAAAGAACAAAACGTTTATGAGTTTGCGCTACGCTTTTCTCAGAAATAAGGCGAAATATATTTAGGTCAGTACGAATAATATATAATTGCAAACCATGTAGGAATATCGTCAGATATATTATAAAAATATGAAACATCTTTGCGAACAACTTAATAGGTACTTACATTTGGCATTTCGAAGGTGTACATAGTAATAATATATACTTGAATAGCATTAACTGGGTAATAAACAAAACGAAAGCTATATTTTAATGCCTTTCAAGCCGGCTGCATCAGGGAAGCAAAATCGAGATAATGGTATAACAATAAGTATACTTGATTTGTTTTCAATGTTCACGGCAAGTATGTTCTGGATAGTTATGGAAAGACACTGCAGTTTGAGATCAACATTAATGGGCTTATAAAAGCAGCTGTAAATTTTTGTGACTAACCAAGTTTGGGTAGCGTATGAAACAAATTCCTTCAACTACACGACTAGTTCGGAATTACTAAAGAGCTTAATTCACGAACGATTTTCATAAAAGAAAACGGTGAGTAATTTTTTGAACACACATTGGGCATCTATTATTCTGTTACTTTAAAAATACATTGAAGAAAACATTTTAGTAAGCGCGATACAATGTCCGTATACCATGTAACACACTTGTGCAATCAGTTAGTATCATTCGAATGTGTTAAAATTGGCTAGGTTGAAATGGAGCCCGTCATTAATTAATCAAATACAGGAAAATTCTAAGCGTTTTCTAGAAGTATTTTCGCCGACATTCTTCTAAACTTATCACACTTTTAGCTCATCAGAGAAGAGTGGGTTAGTTTGCGAATGTGTGCTAGATTGATTAAAATATCAGGGATAGGCAGGTTTTGGTCTGTTCTCCGTGCTGAACCATTTCGTTGCAGACGTTCCATCAAAAAGAGAGGTGACTTCGTCAGCGCATCCTAAGCAAAGATATTAGTTGGTAGTCCCTTGACCGACGTGAATCCACAAACCAATTAAATTGATTGCTACACACGGACGAAGTTACTTTGATTCTCGGTGAGATGTTGGCAGGAAAATAGTTCAGCAAGTAAAACATAACTAAACAATAACAGACAACCCTGCCAGAAGGTACTTTCTTTATTGCTAGTAGAAATATGCGCTGGTGTATAAGTGTTTGATTGGATAGACAAGAGCAGAAATCTACAATAATATTCCAAAGAGTAACACGCTTTAATGAAATCTAATTAGGTGACAACAACGGATATGGCGGCGTCCAGGGATTCTGTTTAACATATAACAATACCAGCAATATTGCGGAGTGCGATATAAATTTGATGAACGTGCTGCTCGGAATCAGGCGCGTTCCGACCTTATAGGCAATATATAAGTGCCGTGGCGATAACATAATCCGTGATATTTGATTTCACCTGTAAGAAAACGGCTGCTCGTAAAACCCCATGCATGACTGCTATTTTCTTACTCCAAATCGCAAAACTTTGCCTTCAAAAACGTAAGAATAAATATATAATCAATGATTCGCTCAGTGTATCAAACTAACGTTTTAGATAAACCAGTTAGAAGCGTATTATTGCCTGTGGTCGAATGAAATTGGTTCTAGCGTAGGTGTGGTAGCGCATTAATAATCGCCTTCCCAGTCTTCCTTTTCGGTATAGGTAAATACGGAAATCTTGGTGGTGTTCTACGTATGGAAGCTTTAGATGATGATGCGCTCTTGTAAGTATAGGACGTCAGTTGTCTAGATGTTTTGATTGCTTTATGGTATTTTGCAATATTTTACTTACAGAATCTTAACTGGTATTCTGCACCAACATTTACTAAATGATTTATATAAGCTTACCTAGGCTCCCGGCAAAATAGTATTGCAAGACCCAGTCTGTGCTTTCGTGTTTCCTGGCGGACCTGCTTGTCAAAATGTTGCATTGTGTTGTTTAAACACCCTATGTTCGCTCAGAGAACGGAAGTTGATACAACAAATGTGTCTCGTAAATAGATAGCAGGCTGTCTGTCTATATATTAGTGCACTTAGCTAAATGCCATAAGATTTTCAATATTCAGGTAATCAGTATCGACGGTGAACCAGTTAAGGTTTGGACTTCCTTGTACTTGCTAAAAAGAGAGTAACGCCAGCGTAGGATTTACAGACAGGAACATAACGTTTAGGCTATCAGCGTCTAGATCACCGATATTTCTTATGGAAGTTGTCTGTTTTATGCATTCAAATCGTTAGTTGCATAAATGGCACCGAAGTGCGGATGTTCCGGTTTACTTCACTGATCCGAAAGTACCTCAGTGATACGCACATTTATACGGCGAATTAAAAATATTAATACCACCGTCTGTTAATAAACACCTCAATAATTTCGGCGGTTTGCCTATTTTACCCTTTGTTGCGGAGTTCAAGACAGGTCAGGATGCTTGAAATGCGATCCATTATCTAAATGGGACACGAGGATTTCGGAACGAATTATTGGTTGTCAGCACAATACAACCCAGATTATTTTGAAGCTTTTTTTGTCAGCTATACAAAAAAGATTATCCGGTAAAGATATTTACAGCTAACTGCAACATTTGCTCCAATATCAGCTATCATTAATGGAAAAAAATAATATTTATTTTTGCCATCCGAAAATACTTTGGGAAAACATAAAACTCAACTCGGATTCATGTGAAAGCATTGTTGAGGAAGCCTACGTCATTAAGATGTAGTCTCATTTGAAAAGGTTTAACATTATTTATCACCTATAAATATGAATTGCACTTCGTTAAACAATAACAAGTTATTTCATGTAACATATAACTATCAGTTTGTGTCTGGGAAATAACTGATTGATTTGTATAGTATAATGTTTCTACATTAGGCTATTTAACGATGTTGCAAAGAAAATTCATTTTTTCTCAAGAAAATATCTTGATGTTACCCGCTCAATAAAAGGCGAATTGTGGAATGCATTTCTGAACAAATCTATCTTTGCTTAACAATAATCAACCAATACGCTCAACCACACACACGCTTGAGGTGCGTGCACCTGGTTAATTTTGGTTATGTCTCTCTTTACTCTCTCCATTGTCTCGTAGTGCGGTCACTGTACGCTCATTCAAATCGGATTTACCAGCCCGGCATGGAGATCCAGATACGTGCAATTAACTTTCACTATTAAAGTCCGTGAAATCAATTATCTTTTTCACTGGCATCCTTGATTAGGCGCAAGCGCACAACTCAATCACATTGAGTCGATTGGGTTTTGTGTGACACCGTTGTCTAACGAATTCCCGGTCAGTAGGAAAAGCGTTAGCTTTTTCCGACCTGACCTATCCTGACACCTGTGAAATAATAGGTGATGTGTCAACTTGTGTTCATCGCTGTGTTCAGATTCAGATTATATGTACCAGACCATTGCCGTGCTTGTGAAGCTGTCAGCCAGTGCGTCAGCCTAACCCAACGCACGGTCCGGGCAGCCATGCCAACCGCTCAGTTGACCTTTCAAGAATGGTGCTGGCATTACCGATATGCGCTGCTCCCAATTTTGTAAAAGTAAGGAAAGCTAGCCAACACACTGTCAGGTAACGACTCCATGTTGAATGGAAAAATGCGAACTCGAAAAGGCACCAAGCGCAAGGCATTTTTGGGTTAGGATAAGGTCAGCAATTTGTTGTAATTTGTATCGCTTGCTCGTACCATTTGTGTTGACGTCATCAGAAATGTGCACATATGTCCCAACAACAAGTACGAGAGTGAAACAGTAACCAAATTGCACTTAATTTTGTACTGGGTGACCTACCAACCCACTATTAATTGTTTGCTTATCGTAGTTCAGAAGTGTGACTGGTTAACGGCAGAGGACCAGCAGAGGAGAAACGCGAAGATTAGTTCAATGGAAGCGAGACTGCAGCACCTAAACTTAGCGGCTTTTAAGCAAAATATGCAGTAAAATTGGCTGTTTCCGAACGGCAAAGAGCATCAACCCTAACTCCGTTGTTTTCTCCAAATTTTGTTGAACGCCGGGCGAAAATTAACTGTACATGAATGGGTCGCACACTATTCATGGCAACGAAAATCAGGCATTTCTGGAAACTTTTGGTCAAGTAAATATCATTTAACCGGACATCACACAGTAACAGGGATGAAGCAGCTGTACACCAACCTCCGTTACCTTTAGCTTTATCGCCACTTGTTGCGATATAAATTCCAAAACATACGTCACATATGCAAAAATTTCTGCTAAGGTGGGCCGAGAGGACGCCGTTGCGGCCTCTTCTGTTTTATACACCGTTGACCCCAACAATAAGTTGAGCAGTAAAAAAGTAACAATTTTCTCAGGTTAGGAAAACGATTTCTTCAACTTGTAGATCAAGGAAAAAGAGATCAGACAATACTGTCTACATTGTTGTATGTTAGATTGTCCCTGGATTCATCGCCATCACATTGCGGGGTAATTATTGGACGACAAAGATCAATGGAACTCATCGAGTTTGTAGATTATTGTCATAATCTAGCACATAAACCAATTGTGGAGGACCTATCATCCGAACTCGCTACAATATGGAGAACCCAGATTTATTCGAGTAACACTAGTACATTTCAGAGACGTAGAAAACGGGTTGCTGTCCGTAAGCTGATTAAACCACGGCTGATTTAGGATGAGCATCAATCATCTTGTCCCTTGAAGCCGACGACAATCAAGAAGAAACTCTGAAGTACACAGCAAGCAAGACCGACAAAACAAAAGCTACAGACATGGTGTGCCATAACATCCTTCTAACATTGTTCAAGAGACCGAAAAGCACGATTTAGATCAGTGGTGTTTCACAAGTAAAACATTTTATTTGGATAATTTTATAGCGCTATCTCTCATCAACATACATCTTTCCCCAATTATAGTTGATGCGGCCCTACAGTCATAAAAATTATGGTTCAGCTAGAGCAACAAGAAACGTGTGTTTTTGCTTGATGGCAAAAAAAATTGAAAAGGTCCCCTTCTGAAGTTTACATAAATGTCGCAACAGTTTTGCAGTTAAATAATAAAACATCGTAAGCAGAAAGCGTATTAAAGAATGCATAGAATCCTAACTTTACTGCTGCTTTAACTGACTCTGACGGAGGTCTAGAGGAATTTTGGAAAGAACATAGGTCGAAACATATTTTATATGAGGTATTAATTTCCCCTAAGAAAGGAGTAGCTGACGTCCATCCTACGGTCGGCAATATTCCACCAAATTACACTTCGAGCCTTCGGTAGACTCCTAGCGACAGTGAAACTTGCCTTTTTGTATACGAATGCTAGGTATCTATTTAATAACCAGGCCGAACTAAAAGCACAAAATATCCTGGTCATAAGATGGCATTGGTATCACCGAGACTTGATTGCATACAGGAATGACAGACGCTGAATTCTTGCTACCTGACCCGTTGCTGATGCTGAACGGTAAGCTCACAAAATTAGGAAGGATAATCCTGTTTTACTGAGGCGACATACAGTGCAAAGCCGTGGAGGGTTTCGACTCTCATTTTCCCAACTCTCTTTGTTGCTGCTGTTAAATGCAAAGACTCTTGCCATATTTACTTGGTGCGCCGCCTCATTAACTTCCCACCAGTAAATGACTACTACATTCAGCTGCTTTAAGGCACAGTTACATGCAAGTAAACTCACTATTCATAATGGGTAATTTTGGTATACATCCAGTGTACATTTCTATTATAATCCTTTTGCTTTGGATACACCGTCTTAAACGTCAACTTGTACTCTCCCACCCAAATACCAGCTATGTGCTACGGGAACCGTTATCGGGTACCTTGCACTGCCTTACCCTGAAACCCGTACTCATCTGGAATCAAGTCGTAGTTGATAACAGTGATGCGAAGGAAGCATAGAACAACTTACTTATCCAACTTGTAGAAGGATCTTTGCTTGAGTATATATTTACTACACCAGGGTTTCATAACTGCATAACTAACAATGTTTGTTCTAAGACTCTACATCAGAGGAAATCAAATTTGCACAGATGTAATGTCAACAAATAATTGAAGCACCAGCAAATGACCGCTCCAAACCCTACCGCTCCTCACTGCATGGGCGCTTGGGAACAAAGCAAAACACTTGATTACGTCTTGCAGTCCTGTGCATTAAGGTATGGTATTCGCTTTAATATGCATAACGGTATCGTAAAGGAACTAAATAGCATCCTGCGTAATAAAACAGCCTAACTCATCCCGGAGCCCCGCCTCCCAAAATTGTCAAACTATATCGCGTCGGATATTATCACCATCAAGTGCCCCATAGCCCACGTAATGAACTTGACAATATGCGGCATCTACCAAATGTTCCGTAGCTACCGACTGAATATTGACAAATGCAGTATAGGTGATCATGCGGAAGCCATTGTCCGCTTTATGCGTTCCGACTTTTTAAACTCATTAAATATCATTCATTATCCGATAATCATCAAAAATCAGTGTCATACTTTCCCCAGCCTTCGCCAAAAACGTTTGGTCACTGGGGCTCACTAAACTTTACATAATTGGCTTGGGTTATCAACAATGAGAAGATCCCTTCCAGTTTTCGTCACATACATAGGGGGTGCAACGTCACAAAGCATATTAAACTAACCCCGTACACTCATACGTTCGAAACCGATTCCGATCATTTTATTTTTTATATAAGAATACTGTATCAGCATCATGCCAGCAAATTTGTCCTTTCCCATAAAATTAATGTAATGACTAGGCCTTTACCAATGCATGCATTTGTCGAAAATATATTTTCATTTAGTGAATCTTGGCCAATGCGATCAAAGGGACCGTAACCGAAGCAGACGAAAATTGGGTATTACCCACCCGAAATCACCGCAGAATCACGCCGCGTTTCGATCTGATTTTACCAGCGCGCCTTGAACCCGCAAGCAGTGGAAGAGTAGCCGAATCCTTACTTTGTTTGACTACCGTGTCACGTTACATAATCAAACACTGCCACTGAGGAAATTATTTAAAATACGCTTTGCGAAAGCATTTTTCCATAAACAGCTTACGTTAGAGAGAATAATATAAAAGCCATCGATTTGAGCTGATGGTCCATTTTCTGCTTGCAGCTTGCGGGCTGGCTCAAAATGAGCACAACGTGACCAACAATCTTTGACAACATTTCCGCCTTACCTTCCAAATATGCAGTCTTCCACAACAATCGTTTTAATAACAGTCGAGTAGCACATATAATTTGCCACTATTAATGTACTAAAGAGACGGATGTACTTGCTCCTGTACAGCTCCGCTGGCGTTGACGGTGTTCATACAACATTTTGATAGTCTCCGCCTTTAAGTTTAGATCTACCGTTTGCCATAATCTTTCAGCAAATGATTAATGAGGCGCAAGTTGTCACTCACTGGATTCACGTTTTTTCAACTCTAGTCTACAAGTCTGGCACCCGTGCAGAACGAGAATATTATCGATGGAGAACACTAATTTATTTGGTTTATAGAATCAACGAATTCATCGTCGTTAGTGCATTTAAATGGTTCCTAGAAGTAAATAAATGCTATTTCCGAAACAGCTGCAGGGGTTTCGCTGTATTCGATCTGAAATCACGTAATTGCTGAGAGCCCATGCTCGATGGACAGAATCAGCTAAAGCTGTAGTAGGAGTTGGCAAAGTAAATATGTATTGCTTAAAATACCTAACCGTTTTAATCATCACAATATTATTTACCTGCATTGAGTTAAACAATCGGCGATCCTGTTCCGGGATGGAGGAGGAATTTGGTATCACAATTTTATCTGCATATGACGGTTTCAGCACATTATCCGACCCGGAATATCTCATGGTTGGGTAATTAATTCGTGTTTGTTCTTTGCATTCAGAAATGACTACGGGGAGGTTGTATATTTAAAGTTCCAATACTTTCCGAAAAGAGTAAGACATGACGTATTTTCACTACCACGGAGAATCGCACAATACGGCAAGGTTATCAGGATAACACATGCACATTGTCCAACAAAAATAAGATCCAATTCAAAAGCGGCAAACGAAAAGTTCCGAACATATGCTGTCAGAACATTTATGACTACCTAATGTCACTACTTATAAATCACGCATTTCATGAGTGTGATATCGACGTGATTGTGCGAGATGAATTCGACTGCTCTAACCAGGTTCAATAGGCATCAAATAAAGCAAATAAGCATTTTTGTCTCTTGCGAAGGGCGTTGACAAAATCCAGCCTCTCAGATTTTGCGCGTGCTTTATTTTGCACGGGAATTACGCTACCAACATCAGGCAGTAGGTTTATTTCATCGTGATGTACTTTGCACAACCTGGGATGAAAATAGCCTCCAATAGGTTTTTTAATTTCATTATCAACCCAGGTGGATTTGTATGACAGTGTGCTACGGACCTTTTCGGCCTCTATGGGACAATCTCAGGATGGTTTATCATATCGTAAAAAACTTAACAACACCTGCCGTTATATTTTGAAGTACAATCATAACACACATCTAACGAGCTAGTATTTCTATTTTGCTACGCGGTACAGCCGGCTAGATCATTGACGTAACAATTTCACGTTCCTTGTGTCACTATTCTTAAAATCCTTCTAAGCACATGCATCGGATTTCTCCACCAAACTCTAATCAGGAAACGCCATGCCGACACATTGATTCGTGTACACCATGTGATATAATCCAGAACGGACAAATACGGGCATTAGTGCAAAACTGTCAATAGACCTTATGATAATGTCATTATAATTCAGGTTGACATATTCACATCTGCACTATTTAAGAGATCTTGTTGACACGTATCTAGCGCGTTTTTTCATCAACGCATACGTTTAGCTTGCATTTTTTTACTTAGCCATCATGTAGCAGTTTAAAGCTTGTTGTAGTAAACCTGTCATAACGCATTGCTCTACCACTCGTTATTATTTGCCTGCACACAACACTTTCATGATGAATCTGCCATATCAAATGCATCAACAAAGTTGGATTAGGACGATTTCGCAGCTCGTCTATACGACAGCTTCAGCCTACGCAACCTAGAGCACAGTGCTAGACTACCAACGTGGGCAGACTTCTAGCCAAATACAAGCACAATTTCATTCGTACCAACAGTCTATGTCGGCCAATTACGCCTCCCTGTTCTGGCTAGTACCGCAACGTACGTAACCGATTAGAAATTATCCATCCAGAACATAGGTTAAACTAAAGCGATCACTATTAACCGTCTCAAGCTTGCATTTCGCAGCGACTCGTACTCCGTGCTGTAAAAAAACAGCATCTTGGCCCGCGCACCACTGTCAACTGCACAACTTTAGAACTGTCACACCGATTTATCGGAAACTGCATTTACAGCAGACCTCACCACACTTTGAACCTTTAATGACCGACGAAGTATAGGACTCAAACAACCAGTAAGTTTTACCAACATCTATAAAGCTTGTCATTTTTACTCCTATTGACAATCATTTATACTTGATTTTCAGATTATACAATAATTAAATAAATATTTCGGAACTACCATAAGTGAATAGCATATTTTACAAGATCCAAACTTTCCTTGTACGTATAGCACGATAAATTAATTAGTGTATAGGTAGCTGTGTATTCACCTTGCGATTTCCCTATTGCTTTCCAGTTACACAACGTAGATAATTATAATTTTTATTGGGACCCAGTAGCTCGGTAAAAGCTTCAACGACCTTGCAGCGCAATCTTCCACTTGCATCTTAACAAGCTGTCCTCAAATACATCCTGGCAATTCGACAGAGGAAAGAAGCAGTTGGGGAATCTCTAGGATCTTTTCGCGTTTATGTTATGTCTTCATCTGACTCGGTTTCAATTCAAACCACCACATGTAACCTACGGTAAATTTTGCGAACTTGTCTCGCGAAATTCTTGCAAACAATGAGACATCAAGCAAATCAAAATACTGATTACATAGCTTCTTTTGAAAGTGAAAGAAGTAGCGATCGGTATATTGCGCAGGTGTGATTAATTCTGTTGTGTAAAGTTCTTAGTAAATTTTCTATCATATGCGTCACTATACTCGGCCCTCAAGGGGCAAACGTTTAATGCGAAAAAACAAGCACAGCGACATCGACAGCAGTATTTATTTGTAGAACCCACGATGTAAAACACTCGGTCAGTCTATAAATAATACTTTGTATCGTGCATGGAGATCTTCCTTTGCATAAGTAAAACAAACTGCAGCTTTGCCAACTGCGAACCAACCAGCGTATAGGCGACGATTCTTAGACGTCCGATAATTATTTCCGTTCGCTTGCGGCAAACTAGTAGCTGGATCCGTCATGAAAGTACGTACCGTTATATTGCTTGTA
This sequence comes from Dicrocoelium dendriticum, assembly GCA_944474145.2. NCBI lineage: Eukaryota > Metazoa > Platyhelminthes > Trematoda > Plagiorchiida > Dicrocoeliidae > Dicrocoelium > Dicrocoelium dendriticum. The sequence goes on along the minus strand of OX104071.1, from coordinate 16,157,093 downwards.
TAATCTCATCCCGCCCTTATCGTTTTCCTGACCACTTACATAGATTGACGTACAACAGCAAATTAAGCATTCACTTTTATCTTAACCGATTGTACCAAACTATTTATCATATGTGCTTATCGGCTCGCATGTTTGATCACATTCAAGGTGTTCAGACATTTGCCATGCAAAGGAAAAATGCATATTACGGCTAGTGGGTGGAGGTGACATCGCCACTGGCGGCGGAGGACAGGAAATGCTTCGCTCTACCGCCATAAGTTTGATGTTTTTAAGCCTCCGTCACGCGAGCATAAAACGTCATCCTCCTTCATGGAATAATTCCGCAAACATGCAACTAATTATGCGTACTACCGCTGAGTAACATATAGTTGTCAAGTTGTTTTCAAGTCTTACTTATTTCAATTACCTTCCTTTTGTTCACTGGATACGTATAACAACATTTTAAAAATTTTACATAATTTATCTTCTAACATAGATTAAAAAAGAGAGCAATTACATATTTTCAAATATATTTACACAAAGTTATGGCCAGTTATTAAGATTACCATTTGAATCAACAAACTGTCAGCTAGAGTATTCACTTGCTTGAATAAGTGTAATTCTATGTTGTCGGTCACAATAAAAGCATAGTTATATCGCAAGAATAGATATGTAAATATTATGTAATTCCAAGCCACCGTCTCATTAATACACAGGATGAGCTAAAAATTATCGCTTTCAAAATTTTACAGGCTTAACGAGATTCGGTTTATTATCTAACGTATGAGAAAATAAAATATTTTAAAAAGTGTGTAGCGGATAGCGTTTCTGAAGGCTTATTGACTTTTATAAGCTCATACATACTGTACATTATATAATTATACGATAGTGTGCCAACTAAAAATAAATAATTAATAATTAATAAATAAATGAAAAACAATGAATTTTATGCTCCGGTTGTCTACCTTTCTATGAAACGCAAGTTTCAGTATTAGTCAAGCTTTGTGGCAAGACATATTAATGTAAACATGCCTTTCAGATATCCCTTTTAAAAAACATGCGGCTATGAATTAGGTATGGCAAATTTTAATTTATATTTCATAATACAGGCCAAAAAACCGTCCAACCTTAAAACCTGCAAATATGCAAAACACCTAAATTACAATTACTATGGACAAAACCGGCTACAGGGTAAAACTATTTCATTATAATCAATGTTTCAAAATTTCACACAAGAGCCAGTTGGTGACGTGCTGTAAAATTTCCGTTATGTATCAAGTAGGTAAATCCTGGAAAGCGAACACCATAAATCATATTTAAATTAAATACAACGTTGGAAAATAATTGCGGAGACCTTCGCAATTCGGCTGCTGGAACCAAATATATGCAATCAGAATGAGTTAATGGCCACGCTAATGCTTCTCTGCTGAGGCTACTTTTTCCGTTTTCCTTGGAACAGCTCACGTGATCCTAAGGGTCTTCGACTGTTGTGAATATTTTGCAGTTAACTCCGAGCTTTTATTGTTTGATACATAGCCTGTGTAAGCCGATTTTTTAAACGTTATTTGAACAAAGGTGGCAAGAGGAAAGTAAATCTAGGGTCTACTCTATTTACTCCATCTAAATGTTATACTAACTTCCGCGTAGCTCAGGCTGTGCTTCTTTAGCTACCGCAATAAACATTTTAACGTGGTATGAGTAGCCGCATGTAGATAATCAAAGTAACTGTTCAACGTAACATAAAAAATGTGAGTAACGTGTTTGAGTTGAAGTAGAAAATCTTCATTGACATGCTGGTACTATGGGAAGTTGGTGCAAATCGGGGCGCAAACTGATACCGGGACGTCATTTTTAGGCGAACATTGAAGGGTTATCTAACCGTCATATAGATATTAGCTAGCAGATTATCCAATGTATTGTGCTAATGCCCACCAGTTTTTTAATCCACAGCAAATATCAAGCAGCTTTTTTGGTCGCCTTGTGCTCCATTTGCAATTGATCCTAGATTTAGAGAGTGATTTGCAAGGCAAACAACGGCAGCGTAGTTCAGCAGAATCACACTTCATTAGCAGACTAGTTCTAAGTTTACGAAGACTAAGTTGAGTAACTCTGACTTTGCAACTTTTTGTAAGTCGGTTGCGAGTAGATCCTATTTTGAGCCACTATAACTATGTGTATCTCCTGTGCTGAATCCGCTTAATCAATGACAAACGCTCTGACTACACGCGGATCACATAAAAAACTTGCGATAACGCAAATAGTGTGACTTCCTTATTCCACTGTTCTCTCAAAGGCTAATGTTATATGTTTAAAGCTCCCTGAGGTAACAAGGCCGGAAGGATAACTATTTGCAATATTTCGATCAATTTTTTATTTATAGTCCACTGTCCTCCTATTCAGTAAAAAATTATATTTTGGCCATGACTTCGTAAATATGTTATCACAATGGCAGGATAGTTAGACGTAACGCAAGAAAAGTAAATGGATAATACTTAAATAGGAATATGTAACTTAAGAGGTTTATTATACTTCAGTTATATTTTGTAGGTATATTACAACTGTAATAAATAAATATTTCTCAAAACAGTATTCATTGGTGCTCCGCACAATGAATAGCGTCCCTGCGAAAATGAATGCAAACGTGTATCCTGAGTTGTATATGTATGTTTTCTAAATGCCACCGGCAACCACACTTTGGTGGTAGGAATTCGTAATTATAAATTAAATTGGACGAATAGTAATAAATCTACTGTCAAAATACCTTGATATTTAGGAGCTAGATTTAACTTAGATATGTTACCTGCTAGAATGCCCCTCTTACATATAGAGATTGAATATTTTGTTTTGAAAAATATTAAAGCTAGCTTGTACAATTAAATAAAGTTTATCTATTTGTAGTTCACTGGCAGAGTAGCGAAACCAACAACCTCATTCACGGTAAAACTGACGCACGGATACATCTAACCTATTCAGCAGTTTAACATAATAATCTTCAACTTGAGTCGCATGACAAACTAGGAATCACTTGTAACATTCGTATCAATTGAACGGCAATTTATCTGAATGCCAAACTATAGCAATAATTTATGCCACAAAATATATTTACAATTAATAAAATGCACATCGAGATGATGGCTGATGTGATGTGACCGCGATAGGTTAATGTGAAAATTAGTGATGGCACTCATTTACGTTTGGTTAAATAGTCAGCTTGTATTCACTATGCAGTTAGTATTTAAGGATAATAACAATGAGAGACGTGCATATGTCTGCATGCTTAGGTAGTTGAATCTTCAAAGAAAGTCGATTATAGTTGGATCAGAAAAATCGCATATCAAATCAGAAACGGACGATTGGGATAACAAAGAATAGACAGTATACAGTTTATTGTTAATAGTTTGTTGGCTGGCTTTTAACTGTTCCTTTATTTATAATGCATATAAAACACGGAAGAGAGGATAAAGTATAACATGCACTAGGCCACTTGATAGCTAGACCCTGTGTGTACGCTTGGCATGTTGTTATGGGACCATCAGACATGGATCTTGTTTTTTGGAGAAGAATTGCGTAGATTAATTTTCGGAATTCCTGTTCAAGTGTACACGCACGTATTCCGTTTTATAACTTTGTTCCAGACCCTAGCACACATGTTTCTGAAAACGTTTCTAAAACTGCAATTTCTAGCAATTTGTTTGTTGCGTTAGAGACTGCTGATTGCATTGTTGTCTAACGACGTATACAATTTATGTTTGAATATCTAGTGTTTAGCAAGAATATAAAGTTTCATATGATGTCAGTCTTGCAAGTACCTATTGTTCACAACCTCGCGTAACTCACGTTTCATAGTACTATATGTTTGAGGATATATTTTAAAATGCAGCCTATATTTACTCAGAATGGAACTATAATGAAATGAAATAAAACTCTTTGCGTTATTCACCATTTTAGCACACATGGTAACTAATCAGCAAATGGGAAACCAACTTAAGGAAAAAGAAAACGCACCCTGGCACGTTTACTTCAAATTTTATTAAGCAGATGACCAGTTCTGGAAAGCCAAGTTTGCGAATTATCCGGTTTCCATTTAGTGTGTCCCATCTAGCACGATATATGTTTTCACGGTTGCTAACAATTCAATAATTAAAATGTGTGTTTGAATAAATATGCAGTAAAACGGCAGCGATAATAAATATGGTTTATTTTAATAGCATACAAATGTAGCGGTCATGTGAAAACAGATTGCACAGCTAACTGTCTCATGTACGTTTATGCATATCAATTTTCTAAAGTTAACATAACAAAAAACTGTACACTTTATCTTAGGTTGCTTTCAAAAAGTACAATTAATGCACACATGGAATTAAGGTTATATGTTATTTGTTGACAAAGTTGTTTCTTATTTTATGAAGCCATGTAAAATATGATGGTTTACTGAAAGCAATTCATGCGTATATTTCATGCACAGCATACGTACGTTTATTCTGTTTGTCTCCAAAACTGACACCCCACTTTTATTCTGTGAATATTCACCCTTCCTAGAAGCGATTTTATAGCACCGGTGCAGAAAAAATAGGCTTTACTACTACATATTCTGTGTTAGCATAGCATTATGAACAAATATATAACTAAGTTTACTTTTTGACTGTGCAAAACACGGACCAGAATATTGGTCTGAAAGAATTGTTTAAGTGATTCACAAATTTGCCTTTGATACAAATACTTGGAAAATGAAAAGTTAGTCATACCCTTTAGAAGAACATTTTCAATCACAAGTTGGTATTTAATTTGCGAAGGTATTGTAATATAGCACAATTTGTTAGTCAAATGTTTACATTTGCTCGGCACGCAATGTGGGCTATCATAGTACAGTAATCGGGAGCAGCTTGAGCGTGATTGTTTCGTTATGTAGCAGAACGCATTCCAAACGCAAAGTATACTGGTTAATAAGGATACTAGTTTACAGCAATCGGGCGAGGATCGGTGGAAACGACATATGGGAAAGCTAGGACAGGTTCATCGATTTGCACGCATAGAAGATTGCCGCAATTATGTCAGTTTTTGCAAATGTAGATTGTTGTTAAGTGAATATGACACAGGTAATCAATGTTGTGATATCAGGAAACAGTGACTCCCCATAGTTAAGGTAATTATGCATATTACCTAATAACATCACATTTGATATTATTACTCATTACAACTGATTAGGCTTATATTCCTATATATCTCAAACCTGCCTGAAACTATTTTGAGATCTGTAGCGTAGGCGGTACTCAAAACATTGGTTTGGAGAGTATATCTATATTTTATGGTATCTTGATACGCGCGCATGAGTATATTTGACAGTTAGCAAAAAATCAGCGCTCTTTGCAAGGTGATTAAAAACGTGTAGTGTAATTACCGTCGGGTAGAAGAAGATGAGTACTCATTTGACCATCTTCATACGCACCTTTGTTTTCGTAGAGGTCTTGAGATAAGCATGCCTTGTTAGTGAAGGGATATAACAGGGGTCAAATGAGTAATAACAAGGATTCGGTAAACTTTCCATAACGATCAACCCACGAGTTATTCCATGCACATAGCTCCGAACACAAAACAGGCAGACATTTTAAGTTAAGAGCAAAGGTTTTAGCAATATCCCAACAGTCCATTGTGTATCGATGATATAAAATATTATTATTATTATTATTAACTAGTGCAAGTGAGGCATTCTATTCATCCTGGAATTTTTAGCCGAGTAACCAAAGCTAAATAGAAAAACAGGATATGCGGGAAAGTCGTACATTATTAGAAGTAAAATTAGGTGACATTCAGCAAAGAACTAAGCAGACATCAGTAATATTTTTTAAATAGTTGCATAAAGTGTATATAAATCGGGGGTAGATTTAATAGTAAACGACAAAACATAAAAAAGTTACCTTCAAATGTTTAATATAATATGCCTCTAATCCATTTGCAAATTATGTCAAGAACATCAAGACGCTGGCGGTAAACATGGCATGGTAGAAATAATAAGCGTAATTGCGATACTGACTAGGCATATGTGACATGACTGAATGAACAATAATGATTAGAATTAAAGTAAATTACCCCAATTTATACATTTAACATGGAGTACAAAGGTATCAACAAAATAAATAAAATTATTTAGATCGTTACACATAAACGCTACGCCAAATGAAGCGAAAATGTCTAACACATTTTGTTCCCTTCAGCCACATTATTAAAGAAGAAAGAAGAGTTATAGTGCGATAAGTTCATATGCGGATTGTTTCCCTCAGTCACTTACACAATACTAGCGGAAACACAAAGAGTAATATATACAATTGATAAAGTGTAACATCAATCGAAACGTGTAAATTGAGACTTAGGCAATCAATTTGATTGCCTCAGGATTTTACATGCATATACCACAGGTTGAAAAGCCCTAATCCGTAAGGTTTGAAGCAATCTTAATGATTATCTTGGTCTGTTATTTACGTTTTGATTGATGTGTCACTTTTTCCCATGTAACTATTGAACAGTGTGATTCTGATTGTTTTTTCTGTGCGAATGTGTTGAACTATCCTAGTCTTGACAAATCGCTTGACATGTCGTGTCACTGACACTTTCCTTGACTTCTACATGCAGTGTCAATAGATCGCGGTACTTGGAGGCATATTTCCTAATACGACCAGCAAATCTGCTTCATCGTGTGGACTACATCTAATGGACAACCGATTATGAACGGCATCGATAAATAGACGCAAATTTTCTCACAAAAATAAAAAGGGACTGAAGGTAAACAATTGTTTTCGAATAATTTATCATAGGTTTACAAGAGCAATGAAAGTAACATTAGTTTCGATCAGTTAAAATGAACTTAGATCACGTGCCACTCGGGGGCATAACTCAGCAGCAAACGTAAACGATAAGCGCAAACCAGGGCAAATATGTAGTCAAATGATTGCTCCTGGCCTCAAACTTGTCCATTTTCTCAGATAATTTGACCTTTCGGGCTTGTCACAAGTGTGAGCAAAATGTCTTAATGTCAGGTCCTCATTTACCATCCATCCAGGAGAGTATTGTATATACCCGTGTACATGGACAAACAAACGTTACTAACAGACAAGCCGCGCAGGTGACATGGAAACCAGAGATCCGCCACATCAGGGAAAGCAACCCGGAATTTAAACCAGTTGGTTTGTACCACACATAGCAGTAAAATCTACGCCATATACTTTTCTACTTCCCACGGCGTTTTTTCCTACTTATCATTAACACAGTATTGCTTCACGCAGCACCTTAACGTTATTCCGAATACCCACTAGAAAAGCCCTTGTAGAAGAGGTAGCCATGTTGAAAAGCAAACTTCATTACATCAGCACAACTATTAACAAACCCAATCATCCTGTAATTTGCTTAGAAGTTCTGCAACGGTTACATTAGACCGAATGAGCAGAGCTGCTTCCTTACTAGAATCAGTTATACCAGAAACACAGAAACGTCTCCGCAGATCGCTTAATGTTAATTTTTTTAACGTGCCTGATAAACCGAACATCGATAGAGGGACAACTATTCTCTTAAAAGCATGCAAGCATAGTGTCTCTTGGCATTGCCTCAGACTAAGGAAAAAGGAAAACATGACCACATTTCCGAAACTCCTACTTTTACCTAACGATATGAGCGCATCCAAGTTAGTACGCACTAAAAGACTAGTTATTGTACAAAAGAAATTAAAAAAACATTATTATCAAAAACAATCAAACGCCTCTTCGAAGGCGACCAACAATGATACTAAACCCATCCGCCCATGATACACCCCATGTCCCTAAAATGGAGCCAGTACTGGAACTGTCATCAGCGATGCCGTCATTGATTAGCCAACCACGTAGTATAAAATAGCCATCTCCTTCTTTAGCAGCATCGTTAGAGATTCTCAAACAGCAGAAGTGATGTGTCCATACCTATAAATGCAAACCAAACAGAAAACATAACGAAGCACACACATGCTAATCGCACACTCAACTCCGTTGTCCCTTCTCCAAGCAGCGAGCTTTTACAAAAGTTGACAGTAACTCTACCTTATACCTATCAAGTGTGAGACAAAACCTCAGATCGTCACGTGGATATCTTGAAAAATAAATCTAAATCCGACCCGAATGTATAAATCGATGGCTTATCTCCGAAAACCGAGGAGTAGGCAAAATCAGATAAAACATCCTGCCAGAATTTCCCCCATAAACATTCTTAGCTTAGTGGATCTGAAGCGACCAATACAAGAACGCAGAAATATGCAGCTAGGCCAACTGTGAAAAAGTATATGTCCTCAAGCTTACAAATGCATCACCGACACTCATATCGGGATAAGTCACAGAGAGCCGGCCTAATACTTACCCACAATATATCCGACTAAGATTCTAAATCCCGATAACTCAAGCTAGCAAAACACTTGTGTTTACTACACCGAATTAGCAAACAAAATAGTGGTAGTCCACACGGACTTATAGGTAAGAGGATGCAACCCCTATCTATCACAAGTCAGAATTCACCAACCACCAACCCTTTAATTACTCAGTTGGTAACGGCACAATTCGAAGATAAACATGTGGTATACTACAGCGTACACCCACCCCTGTATATAACGGAAGTAAATATTTTTTGTACTACTGTATACCACCACATCCTGCCCACTAATTCAGACACCACCACCTCTGATTATGAATCAGATAATAATTAAAGTACTGGAGTATATACTACAATAAATTCAGTACGATGTAGAAATCAGTATGCCTCAGCTACCCCACAACATACATTTCATAGATACGATGGAAAAAAAACAAACATTACCCACCACTTTTATTTTAATTTAACAATATCTTTCAAACCTGCCGTCATTAACATTCGTTCTCTGAACCTAAATTATATCTACTTTCAGCATGTATGTTTATGAACTTGCCCGATATGTCTTCTATCACTGCAACTTGGTAATCGTCAGAAATTTTTTATTCTCAGCTTAACATCTTAGCCTATAAACATTTCGCAAGGATCGCTCACACAAACGTGGTGGTGGCTTGCCATATAACTTCGCAGGAACCTGACTGCAAGTTCCGCAAATCAACCTGTGTTCAGTGACTTAGAATAAAAATTTGGCCCTTGATCCCATGTACTGAGCTTTTAGTGAGTTGTATCTATCGGTCACCGTATGTGAAAACCAAAAGTTAATTGATGTAATCAATGCTGTTTCCAGCATCCTATACAAATCCAAATTTAATTTTGAGATTTCAACCTGTCATATGTTAACTGGATCCCGCCAACACTCAGAAACATTGCATCGATTGAGGAAATCATCTTATGTATTTACCTCAATAGCTGGACCCAGCATGTTAGAGAGCCAAAAAGGTGTCACTACCTTAGACCCTGTAATCATGATTGGAATCTCTTTAGCTTATATATTCATTGATAATTCACTAATTGTCTGTGATGAAGAAATGGTGTTATGTGATCTGACTATTGATTTACCTGAACGAACAAGTAACATGTTAAACCCAACCGCAATCTCCATCGTGTTGACTGGAACTCGTTTTACGTACTTATCAGTACCATGCATTTGGCATATGTTATTCCTAACCCACCACCCCGCTGTGTATACAAATGAGTTTCTTAACAATATTGCCATTAGTGTGGATCAACTGGCACCTATTGAATGGAGAAATACCCATGAAGATAGTGGTGAACTCAAGTTTCCGTACAAGCCAATAATCGAAATAAAGTAACTTTAATCACTATATCGCAGGGAAAACTACGTCACAACATTGCTACAAATAAACAAGCATCTGCTAAATCTATAACCTCTAACGGTCAAAATCGATGAAGGAAATCGGGTACTTATTAATCCGGAAATAGTAGGTACATGGGTGCAACTACTCAAAATAGGGAACCCTAAAACCCATCAGGATAGTATAATGTTGGCTCTAGATGATGGTTTTATAACACTCGACATCTCATGCACATGTCAGGTTATCAAGTCTAGATTTGCCTCCTGTTTAGTCCCGAACACTCAGCCACTACATCCTCCAATTCCAGAAAACCTCTGGGCTTTACAACGCTAGACCTATGACGTTAAGAGAAGTGCAAATTGTCCTCGCATCCACAAAAACCATCATTCCGTCCAGGCCCAGATGGTAGCCCTCCAACAGTTATAACACTCGGAGGAAATAACCACACTCTGCTATTATTAGAGATACTCAAACTGTAACTCACTCTCGGCTCTCTTCCAGTTCACCGGAAGCAGTCCATTATAATTCCTAAGCAAAAGGATGGCCTGGGAAATAAAGTGTCAAGCTACTACTCAATAAAGAAAAACGCTGCTGCCTCCGAATTCCCAAAGCAAATAGTCAAGACGAACATTGTTCAAAATCTTACAAAACTGGGTCTGATCAACCCCACACAACATGGCTTTCTTGCAAAAACTTCCTGCGTTACCTGCCAGCTACAATTCCTTGTTCACGTCAAGAATATAATTTACAGAGGAATGGCAATTATTATAATTATGTTGGACATGTAAAATGCGTCCGCTTGCGTGCCGCACAAACCACTCTCTCTGCTGCAGATCATATGTGATTTAAAATCTTTTGCTAAACTGCTTCGAATTATATCTGAACGCTCAAACCCAGGTAGTTAAAATCGGTCAGCAATGTTCTACACCTAAACAAATAACCAGCGGCGTCTTCCAGGAAAGTGTGCTCCGATCACTAATTTTCTTAGTCTACGTAAACAACATACGCGATGCAGCAAACATTGACACCCTTTTCTCTTTACATATGACTTCAAACTGGCCTACTCATTTCATCCAGTCCAACTACAAATTTTTCTGGGAAACATCTGTGAGTACATATACGCAACAAATTTAGCGATTAAACCTTTATTAACGAAGTTCTCCGCAATGAAATCTCCAGTAATTTAGTGTGGATGCCGCATCCCAGATGGCTCTATCATACTTGCCCGAAAAGTGGTCCCGACATCTGATTTATTTCTGAACGTAGGAGTTTAATACTCCAACTCTTCCAATTTATCCGAACTTGCACCTTATCAGGTTGCCGAAGCAAAACAATTATGCGGACATGCCACTAGAACTTTCTTCCTACCTTATACACCAGGTGAGTAATAATAGACAATAGCACGACTGACTCTGGAATACTGTACTATCGTTCACAGACAATTCAGCAAGAAAGGCAGAAATGCTCTGGAAAATATACAACGATCATTTACCAAGCTGCTCATGGGGTGCTGCTCAAACCCAAGTTTATATGATTGCTGTCAAAAAATCAAACTGGATCCTCGTTTGCTGAGATGCTTAAACAACGTCCTCGTTCTCTTCAACAACATTGTGAACCAATGAATTTACGCAGACAGCACCGCATTTAAACTATGGAACAAGGTAGGCTACCCAACAAGTAATGGCGGCCAGTTGCAACGCACTGAAATGTGGAACAAAATACCCATACAGATACGCATGAATGCGTGATATTCAAATTTCGAAATTCCCTATGGATGATCCTCATATATCAAATGTGTCGAAAATATTTGACTTAGAGCAAACTATAGCGACATTCACAGGAACTGGTATTATCAAAATATAGGCAGATATTCAATTACAACTAGCTTACACACTACATGCCTTTACCTACAATAGCAAATCCTGTGTTCGTGCAACCTAGTAACCCCGCTCATTTATTATCTACTCCTGAGCCAAACAAACTAGAAATCGATGATAAAAATATCGGTACTTTTTACATATTAGGTGCTCGGATATAGGACTCGAGGAAAAATATCATGATCCGAAATTGTATTATTTAACTTTCCTTTACTATTATGATTTACGCCGCATAAACCATTAAGCCCATTTACTATATTAAGAATTGTTCCCGCTTACGGGACCCTGTACAGTTTGTCAGTAAATATATATATTTTATTTATTTGTTAATTTATGTCTTCCTTATGCTTTGAGAACGAGGACAATTCCTAATTTAAGGATGTACATTTTAAAGATTTTACCGTTTGTTGCACCTCAATCAACATGTTAAATTTGTTACGTATACCCCAGCTCGAATAACTAATAAAAACAATTGCTCTAGGACGCCATTTTATATAATACTGCTATAATG
>OX104071.1:16117871-16144758 GCA_944474145.2 Dicrocoelium dendriticum | reverse complement strand
TACATGACTTCTGCCTTGTGGGCATTGCCAATAAGCTCACAGTACCTGTCCTGGTGTTGCGGATTAACTCACGTAATCCTCACGTCGTAATGGATCGAAGTACCTTTCATTCAGATGTCCTATATGCGATGGTAGATTAATGGTGGATGTTTGTGAGTAGTGTAAATTTCGTAGAAATAAATGTCACGAATAAAATTCGCGCACAATAATGTGCCTCTAAGGGGAATCCAACCCAGGTCCACGAATTTCCGGTCTGTTGCTCTACCACTTAGCAACCGAGGGCTCACGATTCATTGCGCCAATTTTAACAAATGATTCCTGCTTGGTGCGCGACGTACTGCCAATAAGCTAACAATAACTGTCTTAGTGTTGCAGATTGGCTCACTCACCCCTCACTCACCAATGAACTGAAGTACGTTTCCTTTATGTGTCCACACTGCGATGGTAGATTAATTGTGGATGTTTTGAGTAGTGTAGCGTTCATATATATTAGTATTTTTGTGAGCTTATTGGCAATACCTCGCGCACCAAGCAGAAGTCATATATTGAAATTTGCGCACCTTATCTTCAGCTCTCGCTAGCTTTTCTAATTTCTTACGAAGATATATATCAAGATACATCCTTGTTAATTACGGAACTTTAATAAATCTATCAAATTTTTTGTGCTGCATCAATTAAAAATATTCGCTTTATACATTAGTGTGTTGAAGTCTGTCGTTCGAATAATTGTTTGCCTCTTGTACCCATCCGTAGGAACAGCTACAATGAATTATGGCTACCGTACGCCTCATTTTGTAACACAGTTCAGGCTGGTAATTATCTTATACGCCAATTTGTGCAAAATCTGTTCGATATTACTCCAAACCCAGGGCTTCAATCTCTTTTTTTGTAGGATTTTAAATCCTGCGGCAAATTAGTTAAGGTCAATAAATGCACAGCATCTGCCACAATGTTTACTTAACCAGGATAAAATGACCTCCGCAGATTTGTAATTTATCTTAAAAGCACTGCGTAAGTTAATTTTTGCACTAACCGCAGATGTTATATGTGGTCACAATATGGTACATAGCAAACATTAAGAAACACGTATAACATTAATCAACTTCTTTTTGCAATTGACTTCGCAACTTATGTATTTTAGTTGTTAAACCAGCCAGAATTGAATTAGCCTAAAACAGAATACACCTACTGTGAATTTAATAGAAATTTAGGCATTGGTGAAAGAATTTGATTGCTGCGCAAAGTTTCCAAAAATGCTATTAACTGCAGCCATGTAAAGCATAATAATGTCTAGTGGCGGATATTGCGGGATGAACACACCGCGTGTTGTTCCGTCTACGTACAACCGTCTGGATATCAGGCAATCCACGATTTAATTTTGAACGCAAGTATTTTGATTTTAATCAAATATGCTTTTTTATACTCCTTTAGCATTACGGCAACATTCAAAAACCGAATCCTTGGGCGTTTATTTAGCTAACGGACCTGCATTCTCTACATGCACGCGTTTCTTTCGCGTTTAATATATCTGGGTCCCGACTATTAATGCCATAGAATTTATGCGGTTTTTCCAAGATTTATTGCAGTTCAAATTCTGAGGGCATTCTCTTCGTTGGGTCGTCTCATATATTTACATTTTTTGTGTGGTGGCCAACGCAAAACACAGCTAGTAGAATTAAAGTGACCTATGGCCATGTTGATTCATGTAAGATTAGTTTGTCTTCTGGTAGGGAAACGACACTTAAGTTGGATTAAACAAGTTCTGACTGAAAAGTACATCAACATCAAGTTGGTTTTCGTTGTATTCTCTATACTGGGGAACAAGTTAAATTTTCCATTTTTTACTGTACGAGCAATGGCCCAGTATGTTGGTCCAATTATGTGTACACTGGTTTTACATATCTGTTGTTCATGCATATACATTGATTAAAGAACGCGCAGAGTTCTTGACACTTAACATAGCAGGTATATTCCCTATCATATAGTTATCGGTCGTTCGCAAAGATATTACAATGTAGCCTTCGTTTCATTCCTATGCTCGCATATATTAGGCACGAGGTCTAAGCTTTCCTACCACTGTAATCAGGAGCAGCTTTTGTAAGCATGTTAGTTTATGCGGATGTAGGCAATCAATACGCCATGCAGCCCGGGGTATTGGGGCAGTTAACTCAAGAATTGAGATGGGTTTAAAAGGATGGGACATGCAGGAGATATAATAGGGTAAACAGATTAACGCTTTGCAATCGGAAGGGACTGCTTTTATGTCACTTTTCACAGGCCTAAAATATTTTATGGAACACATGATACATGTTAATATTAATGTGTTCAGCAACCTAAATAGATAACTATAAATAAAGGCGGAATGAATGTTAAATATTAATATGACGTAAGAGGTGGTGAGTCATGGGAATATGTCAGGCTTCCATTTCTCTAAATCGCCAATTGGCTTGCCAATATTTCAGGATCTATATAGTGCACGGTACTCAAAACCTGGTTCAAATGAGGCGCAGAAATTTTTACATATGAAACGTATCATTAACGGTGCATGAGACTCACGTACGGGTATTTGTGTCCATTGGCAATGAAGGTCCTTTTTCTTTGCAAAGTAACCGAAAATCAAATGTGTAACAGTCGTCGGGTAGAACAGAATTATTACTCGTTTGACCTTCTTTATAGGAATATATGTGGTCATTCAGGCTTGGATAAGGTATGGCCGGTAAACAAGAGACATATTTGGGGTCCAAAGAGTGAAACCGAGCACCCGGTTTACATGCATCCTTTAAATTATATTAGGCAAATGCGCTTTGAGGTCGGCGTGGCCGAGTATGTAAAGCATTGAACATTGATCGGTTGAAAGAATAGCGAACTCGGTTTAACGCTTTACTTTAACTATCATGATGATATGGAAGCGTTGTGATTGGTATGCCCGGGTATGGATTGTATGTGATAAATTATAGAAGAGTGGGCAGGAAAATGTGGCCAGTATGCGTTAATCATATAGCATCTGTAATGTAAGTGAAGCCATTTATTTTGTTACTTGTTGAGAACGCAAACACGAATTTTATTCCCTTTGCTCGATTCGCGTACCTATCTATTTCCGCGACATTTAGCTTGAAATATTGGGTAGTTTTTTGAACAACAAAGAGTTGTATTTATCTGTATAGAAAGATTGTGAGGAGATATGTGTTGTCCAATAGACGGTGGGAAAGGATCCGATAATAATGTTGTCTAATAAGAAAAACGTTTGCAAGCATGTTAAAGCGCAAGGTTCTAAGGGAAAATGTGCAAATTTTATTACGTATGTGGTTGCGCATATATGTGTTGTAATTGAGGAATTTATTTAGGTGTACACATGCGTCCACAAACAATATCGAATATCAGTTATATTTTTAGTTATACATTAAGGAGTCATATTGTGTGAAAAATCAACAAGTTGCATAGTTCCGTAAATGTAAACTTCTGCGTTGATCCCAGGATGGTTCATGTAAAAACACCTTGAACAGGCTGTAGTACCGCTCTGTCTTGAATTACCTAATAATATACGGCGGTACTCAAAAATTAAGTGTGTGAAAGCCTTGCAGTGTTAAAGTTTAGCCTTAGTTTAGGTAACGAATTTGATAACATGTATATATTTTTACTTGGATTCAGCGATAGTTTATTGTGCATGTTTAGAGACTCAATATAACGGAAAAATGAAGCTCGGTTAGATTTCATCTGAGCACTCTCCAATATTCTCTTGTTTCCGACTGTGTCTGCCTCTAAACAGCTAAACTTTTACGGTTTGATTGATTTGAATACCGATACCCTTGATATACATGGCATCTAACTGAATGCTTTTTCAGGCATGTAACTATTTAGACTTCAGTTATTTGTTGCTCGCATTTGATCTTGATTGAATATTCCGTTTTAATTTGAAAAAAAATAAATATTTGGTATATATGTAATGGACCCTTTCCAGCACGGCAGAACACCCCGGGCCTTGAATTTTGATTTCATTCAGGAGTATTATAGTTTGCTTGAAACCTCCGCCGAGTTGACGGTTACGTTAAGGCTGCTGGAATAATGAAGCTTTAAGTCTCTTTCTTAGTTGTCATATGCTAGGTTTTTGCTTATAAAGATTGGCGATTGGATATTCAAATCACATTTTAAGGAGGATTTATTGCTCTTTCCTACAGAGAATCTCATTTTTGAAATGCAACATCATATTTCAAATGCATTCAGGCCAGTTTGTATGTTTTGATAAAAGTACCCTTGCTTCCTAGGATAATTTGGGCACACAAAGTTTATCTCATCCGCAGATATTTAGGGCCTGCCATAGACAGTCATGTCAACAAAGTCATTTTTGTACATCCTGAAGGCAAAACTGGTCCGAAAAGGCTGCCTTTATTAACACTACATGCCACAGTTGGGCTACCTGATATGTGATTATATTGCTTAAATTCTTGTTTTATATCGGTAAGACATGATATGAAGTGATAACATAGATGGTCAGCAATGCCATGCACAGTTTGAGTCATCACCTTCCCACCGTGGGCTACTTGATCAAAGGCTATTTGTATCTCAAGGAAATTTATAATACAGGCTTTACCACCGTCGACTTAGCTCGTAATGTAGTGGAATTTGCAAGAATGACAAGAACTCTGATCAATAAATCATGTTTCAAGGACTGATTAAAATTTATTATTTTAAAAATTGGGAACAAATAACATTTAGAATTCAATTTATCCATTAAAAAAACATGAAAGGATGGACAATCAAAGTGTAATTTAAAACTTCCGGTTTTTAGCCTTTTATGTATTCATGTTTCCAGTGATGCGGAACATTCCTGGTCATTATTGACAAGGTAAATATATATATCGTTGTAAATGAATACGGATTTTCGGCTCTATATATTTTATTCAACTTGACGGAATATCATCAGGACTACTTTGTGGCACGACTTCATGGCGCTAAGGGATTTTTTTCTCCGCTAAGGAAGTCTACTGTCCAAAACTGACAGTCCGCAAGCCGTTTTGGCATAAGGTAACTTGGTCATTTGTATGGCAGTAAAAAGCAGATAAAATGCTATTTGAAATGATTGCTGATGACCAAAGGATAATCCTTTGACGAGTAGGTATATGTTTTCATGTACGTGCTATCTTCCATGTACGTGCATTTTCAAATTCTCCTGTAAATTTTAATAAGCTACATGGTTTTCCTAAAGTCTAGGAGAGCTAAATGTTCTTCAAAACACCGCTTCATAGCTCGACCTTGTGTTAACATGTAGTATATATTATGGTTCTAATGCAGTATCGTGAAGTCATGGGATTTATTTTAGCGGATAACCAGTTGGCTTTTTTTCGTTTATCTAAGGTAGGAATCCGAGCGTTCGCAGCAGTGTTAGAACGATTCTTTAGAAAAAGTGAAGCGATAGCGCTTAATAATCAGTCCGTATTATGGTAAAATTCTTCTGCTGCAAAATGTGAGTTGCGTGTCGGGATGTATTTATTTTACTGCAGAATATTTCATTTCACTTGGCCTTCGACGCTTCTGTGGGCATGATACATCTGAAGAGCACAACATTTTGAGCACTTAACATACGTTTGTCCAGGATGTTGATTTTATCATCGCGGATTCATAACTTAAAGACACTATATATATTTCAATATATATATATATATGTATAATGCTGTCATTTCGTTTTGGCGGCGCAGTTTTGTGATCAGCCTTGCGAGCAAATAGTCGATAACTTGTTAAACAACCTAATTGCTAATGCACAAGTGAGCGACAATACTTCTGGCATCTTTCTACCTGTTGCATATTATAAATGATTGTGGTATGGTAAAAATATCGTAGCTTTTTAAGACGTACAATTTCTAACAAAGGAAACGCAGCTGAAAAAAATCCTAAAATACGGCTCAGAAACCTTTTATCTCTTGAAACATTAAGCTTGCAGTTTTGCTTTTCAACTTATCCACTGCAAATTCCTCATAGTTTCACCTACTTGACACAAGCAATAATCTACTGAAACCGTGCAGTGTCGAGAGTTGTCTCTTTGGAAAATTTGCCCTGTTAAACATGAATCATAAACTCATTTAAAAAGGCAAAGTACTGAACGGTGGGACGATCTGAGGAATATTTAGTTTCCCGGCAGCTAATTAAGAAACATTTTTAATTTGTTAACGTCTAACTCATGTTTAGTTCTTTCATAATCTATGCAGTTTTACCTACAATTTGTATACTTGGCATTTACGCCTGTAGATATCGGATGGTTATGGTGCTATAAGTTGTATCTGGCTTGCAAATTATTATACTCCTATGATCGTTATTTTCGCATTCCTTGATACCAAATATATAAACTGGTTTTGGTTGATATTAATGTAAATAACTGTGGATGACACGAATAATTGCTGATTTGTCTAACAAGACACATGCATAAATACGCTAGTATTAACAAGCTATATGCCATTTACGTGTTATTTTGATGACACGCAGAAATTCAGCAATCATTAATTTTTTTGAATTTAATTGACTGTCAATCTTAAATGGGCTTGTCTTATGGCTTCAGCGTACCGACACTGCGCTTACGGGTGTCAAGTATTCAAAGTCGCAAAGAAAATAAGGTTTGGTTGCCTTAATGGATACATTTTCATGGTTAAGTATGCTAAGGTGTGGGTTTGGACATTTTTCAAATCACAAAAGTTAAGTAGTTGATTACTGAAAATAAAAAGCTTGCATGTTTACATAATGAATTTTACTGGCATTCAAATAAACAGAACAGACGTTATCTCACGTTGACAAAAAACATGAATATCAGCTGTCATTATTGTGACACCGATGCCCAAGCTGATGTCCAATCATAAAATATTATACTGACTTTATCGTTTGTTTTCTTTTTTACATGAGGAGTCGAAAGGCAATGACACGGCCATCCTACGCTATACATGAGAATTTGCCGGCCAAGCTAACTTGTATCTTGTTCGCAAACAGTAAAATACAACTTACCAAAAATATATTAATATAGTATAACATATAGTAACAGAGTAAATATAGTAAATTACATTGTACCTGCCTCGCTTTATATGGGTATAAAAAACGTTTTCATTTTGCCTAACAACCGGAACTACATGACATAGCCTGTTTCGCGTAACTGATGATATAACGCGACGAAGGTTAAGAAAACAAAATTAACTGCAAAATGTGTGCGGATCTCTCTGCGTGCTTCTATGTTCACAAGTGGTGAGTCAACTAAAAGGAGTTCTATTTTATCCTATTGATTTCTATTCAGCATGTTGTGGTTTTCTTTTCGGCCATCCTAGGTACCAGTTAAGCAACTACTTTTTTCAGTTGGCTTGCTATCTCTCTATTTTAATGTATGAAAAATTACATTAGTCGCACTGCGCGACTATTGTCTGAACGCATATTTGCGCGTCACACAGTTTGCAATGCTGATACTTGAACAGAACGTTAACCTAGGAAAAGCGGATGAGCCTAATTTTATTTCAAAATGCTTTTACAGGACCTAAAGCTTGAGAATTGCCTATCAGAATCATATAATATGAGGAATCATTGTATTATGGGACATTACTGCAAATAATCTATTGAATTCCTTGTTTAGGACATTAAAAATTTTCAAATATTTAGCTTTACCATGATCAGTTGTCCTCAAGGTAAATACCGCGCGAACAATGCACATATTTTAAACATTTTAACACTTTGATTTCCAGTGCAGCCATTCTTTGTTTAAGCTTATATATTTCAAAGAAAGTTGGGTAGCTGGACAGTAAATTATGCAAAATTATCTATTGGATAGAGTATTTTTATATTTTGCTTAGTTCATGTTACTTAAAATATCAAACAACGGTTGATTTCGTACCACTTGTACACTGATTAATATCTTATGTTATTTGAATACTGAAATATATATGCGCTTACCTATTATATTTATTACATAATTAATCCAATCGCTATTTTGCAACGTTACCCCATTCAGGATACTTTAAGCTTGTAATGACTTATAATGTAAGTTATTCATGCAAGTAGCGAATGCTGTTTGGGAGTTTTAACAGTTACAAATGTTTATCTTAACATGTTACTTAGTCAGTATATCAATAAGTGAATCAATGATATATAAATTCGTATCAAAATGTTTGAATCACAAACGTATTACAGCGGACGCAGCAGGATAAACAGTAGCAGAAAGTTTCACTCTAATAATTATGTTGCGAATAATATTGTAACTTATTATCAACGTGAATCAAAATGACTTATAAATATTGTAATATTCAACCAGTCCGACGGTCTATGCCCCTAATTTTCCAAATCGGGCGGAAACACGTTAATACCTGGCAGGCTGTTAGGTATTCAAATGACAAACACCTGCTCAGGAAACTATATACATAGACATAAATATAATCACAAAAGCATGACACATCGTTAGAGGGAGTAAGAGCCGTATGATGAATTGAACTAGGTTTCACACAGTGAACCTCTACCAGGAGTAGATCGATGACAGTAAGCACGTTTTTGTTTTAGTAGCATTAAAGCAAACTAGGTGTTAGTCAGAAAATATATATGGTAAAATTACCAAAGTTTTGTCTACAGCGGAATGTATAAAAAATAGAATAGTATTAATAATTTGTACGATAGCTTATGCTCTGCTGGATTAATCAACTGCAGGTGATGGCTGCTGAAGCGGTGGCCATAAAATTTGACTAACAAAGTAAACCATAATGACATTAACAAATACTACAGCACTAAAATTTAAAATACAAATATTAGGTTGAGCTTATGTAATTGAGTATTAGCTTCCGAACCAGGCTAAGTATTTTTTAATTTAACGTTTATATATTCCCAATTGGTACATAATCAGCAACCCAGTATAACAGTTCGTCTGATATAAACCAATTTTCCTTAAAGAGTTGCTGCTTATATTTATTTTTATATCTATGTTTCGAATCCACCTATAATACAACAGATGCCAAACATCACAGGAACAACACCTCATATAAGACGATACAATTTGAACTAACGTTTAGTAATACTTCCATAATTCAAAGGCGATATAAAAACACAAAAAATATTATAAAGTTGTGGCACCATTTTAAATGTACGTAAGCATTTACGGCTTAAATTCATAAGGTTAATTTGAGATAAAACCAGATACCCTGGGTTCCTGGGTGACATACTAATAGCGATAGCTGAAGGATGAAATCGAGGACGTCATTGAGGAAGTCATGTAGAATGAATTTGCAGAACATGACTTCGAATGTGTAGAGCTACTCCCAGCAGAATTGCTTCTTGACCTGGAGTATGCAAACGACATTTCCTTCATGTGTGACAGCTCCCAGACTTGCTAATCCCCACTGGAAAGTTTAGCCCTGGCTGTTAACCGCTTCGAGCTTTGCTCTGCTCCATAGAAGTGCAAAGAATTCCTCCAAGGTCAGCAGGGATCGCCTCCCGCGCAGACCCTTGGTGTGGATCTGCTAGAAGTCGTTCAGAAATCCAACTATTTGGGAAGTTGTTTCAGCGCCGTTGGGATTGAAGATGAGATAAGGAACCGTATATAAAAGCACGCATTGCTTTTGCTAGCCTTCACCACTCATAGCGGTGGAGCGTCATCAGCCTTGCCCTGAAAGACAGAGTGTACAAGGCAGCTGTACTTTCGACCTTACTGTACGGATTCCAAACCTGGCCCCTAAGATCAGCGGACATAAAGAGGTTAGTTCCGTTCGACAAGCTGTGCATTATCAGTTTAGCTCACATCTGGTGTAAAAACCGCGTGAACAACGAGCCTTTTCGACGCCTTGTGTACGACACAGGTACAGTAACTGAACAGCTCAGCATTGTCATCTCACCCACCAGACGCCGATGGCTCGAGCACGTGTAGAGCATGTATGTCCACCGAATCCGCGGCGTGCGTTGTTTGCTCGCTTGTGGTGTAGATGAAAAAAGAGAAGGGATCGCCAAGCGATGATTTGGTCCAGATGAATGGAGGCCCTCAATTCGGAGCTGGCCAAGTTTAATGCTTTACTGCTCCCTGCTTGGGTTAGAAAAGACGATGAACACCTTTGGCTAGATAAAGTTGCTGACATCGCAATAAGCCGACCACAGTGCCGTACTTACTGTGAGTTTATATTTCACTCCCCATCCTTTATAGCATCCCCTTCCAAAAACTATCTCATTTCGTAACGTGATATAATTTTACGAAACTAATTTTCTTGTGTTTAGCCGACTGGTTGTTTAGCCGAACGTTGACCATATTTTGCTGGCATCTCAGTTTGCATGCAATGGTTTTAGCTATTTCTCCAATATTTTTACACTGCGGCTGGGACCTTGATGTGTTTCTTGCATTTAG
Organism: Dicrocoelium dendriticum; assembly: GCA_944474145.2. Classification (NCBI taxonomy): domain Eukaryota; kingdom Metazoa; phylum Platyhelminthes; class Trematoda; order Plagiorchiida; family Dicrocoeliidae; genus Dicrocoelium; species Dicrocoelium dendriticum. Next base: position 16,134,422 of record OX104071.1, on the reverse strand, counting down.
CTATGGTGTATAATAGTGATGCTGATGTGGGCACGTCATCGAATCGCAGGCGAACAACTGACAGTGAGAGCTGAAGATAGGTGGTGTTATCCCAGTTGGGTTGCAAATTATGTAGCCCAGCCAACCTCCATAATGGCTCAGTGGCTTAAGCTGCGGGCTATTTGGCATCTGCTTCTAGCGGTCATGGGTTCGATCCGCCTTAAAGGACCAAGGGAATGCGCAACACTGATGGGACCAAATAGTTCGAAACTCGCCTTGTGCTTTACCGGACTATGCTCTGCTATGTAGCATGTTATTTGCTGGGATGAAAATCTTAACCACATTTCAAATCCTCCTATTGCAATTAATATAAAATATATAGCTTCTCCTATTGTCAAACTACTATAGGTATAGCGTCTATTGAGAGGACGTCATATACTCGCAGGCTAACCACTGTCAGTGTCATTGGCGGATAAGTGGTGCTATATGCCAGTTAGTTTGAAAATAAGGTAGCCCAGCCAACCTCCCCAATAACTCAGTGGCTTAAGCTGCTGGCTATTTGGCATTTGCTTTTAGCGGTCAAATATTCTATCCTCCTTATAGGGCCGAGGGAATGCGCACAACTGACGAACCCCGAGTGGGCGAAACACGTCGAGTGCTTTTCCGGATTATGTACTGCTATGTAGCATGTGAACTACTGGAATAAAACTTTGATCACATTTCAAATCCTGCTACTTACAAATAATATAAAATAAATAGCCTCTTTTATTTTCGAACTGCTATGGATATAGCGTCAATTAAAGAGGACGTCATCTCCTTGCACTATCTCCTGCGCACCACTGACGAGACCCAAGAGGGCGAAACGCATCTGGTGCTTTTCCGGACTATGTTCTGCAATGTAGCATGTGATCTACTGAGGTAAAATCGTTAGCCACATTACCATTGAAATCCTACTACTTACCATTACAATAACTAAAATACCACTCCTATATTCGGACGTCTATGTATATAGCTTCCAGTGAGAGGATGTCATCTCATCGTAGGCTAACCACTGTCAGTGGCAGTAGGATATAAATGGTGCTATATCACAGTTAGTTTGCAAATTATGTAGCCTAGCCTACCTCCCATATGGCTCAGTGATTTAAGCTGTTGGCTACTTTGCGTCTACCGCTTTTCGACATGGGTTGTATCATGCTTAGACAAGCGAGGGAATGCAGCCCATTGATGTGCTTAAATAGGGCAATCGCATCTGGTGCTTTTCAGGATTAAATTCTGCTATGTAGCTTTGGAACTACTATGATGATTAATTAAGAAAATAACAAATAACATCCTGCTACCTATTTTAGTATCACAAATGACTAAAGCTACTTTTATTTATAATTGGTTTTGGCGCTTTTGACCTTGTCCTCAGTTGTTTACAACACAGTTGGGTCCAGTATAGTTGAGACGATGTGTAAAGTATAAGATTGTGGTTACTTTTAGGGTTTGATCGATGCCAGCTGTAAAAGTGTTAAGTATATTAAGCAGCGCTAAGTAACGTTTGGATTTCTATGGATTCGATTCGGTGGGTACTAGCTAAGGATAAGCATGTGGTGATATTTCAAAGATGCATTAATTACGTTCAGCGCTGGCCTTTGTTGTAGAAAACCTATTGTTTGCATATAACGACAAGCGTAGTATGTACGGAATCGAACCACACGTTTTTCAATCCACACAGCAGCATTTCAGTCCGTCAAAATGAGCACTCATGTCTAGCAGACTTACACAACTTGGTGGATCGGCCTAGTCACCTTAATACTGGATGCATGGAATGGCTATTTAAGCCTGGCATGTTTTAGAAGACTGTAAACATAGTAACACGAGCACCGCTCCAGAATCTCCTGTAACCAGTTAACAAAATGTGGTAGGTAATAGAATAACAAGCACCTTATTAAGGGTCCAATCAAGCGCTGCCAAACAGGGATTATCAAACCACAACCCCATAAATTGTTGCGAAATAAACAAGCAAAATGTACACGTAATTAACGGCACTTTAGTAAAATTGAGCAACTCAAATAAAGTAAAAAGATTTGTTTGGTTCAGGATATGTTCCTTTTAAACATTCGGTGCAACAAAGCTGCGGTAAAGACGAATTAATTATGCAACATCGACATACACATGATGGACAAAATTGCTGCTTTGTATTTTTTACCTGCCAAAAATAGTAAGTTTACCAACAAACACCCTAACGTAATTGTATGCAACCTTTATAAAACCGACTACTCGATCGACACCAATTAGTTTCTTTGATTTATATTGCGTTTCCTATGTTTCTGGCAGATATCAGATAAATATCATTATAACCTTCATCTGGAAATTTATACTGTTTGCTTTTATATATGCTTCTTCTTTAAACAAGATTAATAATTCAGTTAGCAACTTGAGATCTACTTGGTAAATCATAGCCATTTTCTACTAAATTTAAATGGAACATGCTTGATCACCATTTTTTAAGGTCTGTCGCATTAAGGCTTAGTTAAATTTGAAACTTTCACGTGCACAGGCGCTGCTAAGGGTCGTCAGAAACCAATGATTTTTCTGCATACTGTTTTTGATGAAGTGCATTTTGGTTATACTAAATAAATTTGCAAATGCGTGACGGTTTAATACACTCACATTGACCATACCATCCTGAAAACTCTAGTTTTTTTCCTACAATATTTACTTCTGTGTTCTTGTTAAAATAAGTGCCCTGCAATTCGCTGTTCAGTTAGTTATATACTGCCTACACCTATTGGTTTTTACTGCAAAATAAACACATATTGCACGATGAATAATACTAAATACTAGGGACAAATTCAGATATTTTACCACATGTTTGTAGGGAAAGTCGACATAGCTATTAAGCTTCGGAAGTTCATACAATACTCCCTCATAACAAGTAAACAAATCACATACCAACATACAAGCGAAGATGCTGCTAGTGTCTTAATACACATTCCAGCACTATCTTTAAAATTTTAATGGTATATTTTTTTACTAATTTGTTTTGATACGGATTGTGCAGCAATTGTTTTCTGGTTTTATAATATATTTTTAGATGTTGTCGTTGGGCTTATTCTTCCGCACGGAGGGCAGTAGTTTAATATTTTCCAATTTGCACATGTGTAACTTAAGATGATGGTTCCTTAGCATAGGTAAATTTAGGTTTGCTAGCATTTTTATGGTTTGCTATATTGGAGTATCATTTTTAATGATCAGTCCTAATTGTAGTTGTGTTCTATTCGAGAACTTATGTTACTTTATTCATAGTATTTATTTGTCCATGGCGCTACTGCGTAAGGCACATGTACTTTTTATATAGGGTGATTAAGATTATGCGTCCAGTAATAAATTAAGAGTTAGCCGGTAGTCCAATTGCAATAATACGGTCCATCATTGAACCGTCCTGATGGGACCTGCTTTCATGCAGAATATTCCCTCGAGGTGTTTCTGCCGCACTTCCATTATTCAATGGGTTTTGTGCCGGTGAAACAAAATAGCATGTAATCCATCATATGTTTGACCATGCTTTATGGGCGATGAAACCGTAGCCTTTTCCGACATGCGGATCATTTATGAATGACACTTTATTTACGCCAGTGTTTAAGTGGCAACATTTTTCGCATGGGTATAATTATTTTGGCTTGGATGAGGTAATCCATCACCGCAGAAGATTAGTCCCCTCTAGAGGAACAAAGAAGTAAGAAAAATGGTCACGAATTAAAAAGCGTAAAACTAATATCAACGTTTTGCAGTGTGGGATCTCACCAATTCATGGTCAGTCTTGGTGAATAACTACAATGGTACGGAGATTAGGATAGCAAGAAATGTTACATTCTAACCAGGGTTTTGACGAAAAAAATAACAATGAAGCTTGTCCAAATGCAGTTGATAGCTCCAGAGGTTGTGTGTGATTTATCCCAAAAGACGAACAAATGTAACCATCAGAATGTGAAGCCGCTCGGTTTATAAATTTCAGACAGGCGAGCAGAGAAAATATCCGTTACTCATTGCTCAATGGATATAAAAAATATATGTGCAGAGGTGTCGATAAAGTTAAAACATAAAAGACAGAGGTAGACTACTCATCTTCAACAAATGGCGGACGTGGCATTTCTGTTTCACATATGAGCCCGTACTTGCTCAATTAATCTATCGTCGTTTTCCTGCGCAATTTAGACACCTTCCATTGTTTCTGGTGTCCGGAAAATCCTAATCCTTTTGTTGAATACACTAGTGCTTCTTGTACAGCTAGAAAATAGCTAGTTTATTCCATATCAAACTGAGCCGTTTAAGCTAAGTGTTGCCACGCAGAATAATTGCATTAGGTACAACAGTCATACATTCGGTGTCGCGGATACGAAATCTGGATTCCAACCGGAATTGTATGGATCGGTGTTCAATATACACGTTACGCCACACATATATATAAAGAAAACCAAGATTTAACTTTATTCAACACAGTCAAAAAGGCTTAGGTTTTCATTCACTGCATATATATCTATAAGGAACAAATGTACAATAAGAAATGACGTCTTTGCTGAAGGCGCGTTTGACACTTTCATGGAGTTCTGATCCCATGTACGTACATTGCTGAACGTAAGGCTACCGTATTATAACAAGGCATGGTGCTAATGCTCTTACCTGCCTCATGTGCGGTATGTGTTGCTACATTTCGTGTATTAATTTGCCTTACATTATTTTAAACTACTGCGTAAAAACCAGCAGGAATCTGTCCAATTATGGTACAAAAAATACTAAGGCACTTTGCAGTCACAAACAGCCGAAAAGGTGCGCGAGCCTAGAAGACGGGTGAAACTTTCCATAATTAGGCTCTCCGTGAGTCAGTCCAAGCAAGCGGAAACCCAGTCATCTTTTGGATTGAATGAGCCCACCAGTAAACCGGCTGCAAACTCTCCATCGCCATGTCATCCCGTTGATGGTGACTCAGCTAGCAAGCCTATGTTGCGCCCAACGGACATTAGGAAACCGTATTGCAGTAGCATAGGCGTTAAATACCAATAAAGAATACAGCGAAGCAAAAGGAGAAGAGAACTGGCAGAATCAAGGGCGTTGTCAAGTTATAATATTTCGTTTGCATGCGTCATTGATAGTCCTCAGACTTTTAATGACCACCAAGTGGATGTTTGTAGAGTCTGCTTTATAGGCTTCTCTACTTAAATGAACGGAAGTTGCGGATGAATCAAATCACCCGTCTTGGAAAGATAGTCGCGGGGAACCCCTGGCCAGTGCAAATTACTTTATTGACGCAACGAGTCCGAGGCTGATATTTTTTCGCCTCGGTAGGCTAATGGGTCTAAAGATCCACATTCGTTCCCATTTGGATCCGTCGGGCAGAGTGAAACTAAAGTCCGCTATCGTGGTGTTGAAGCAAAGAGTAGTTCTCCAGGTCCGTCAAACACGGATCAACCGGTGGACGAAGCTTTTTGTGGGTCATATAGTCCGTACAGCGGCTCGCGCAAAGCTTTTACAAATGTTTGTATTTTAATGAACAAACATGACGATGTATTTCACTTCGTTGCTTCACCTCATCTGGCAGTACTAGTGGAGGCCGAAACCCGCTGAATCCCTTTGGTCACAACACTGGAAGTCTAAAGCAATAGCTACCCGCGCTTCAGGTGCGAAATACTATCAAGCAATCTAGACGGCCTGCTGTTATAGATACCGTCCTAGCTGTGCGTTAGACTTGTGCAAACCCACCGCAGCAAATATAGCTTGTGCGAACAATCTTGGTGCTCGATTCACCTGAAACAGGCTGAATTGTTTGTGGGTGCTGCTTTTCGCAACCCGCGAAATCGAGGACTATATTTGTTAATGAAAGTCACAAAGTACATGAGACGGCAACGCTTCATCCTCTTAGTGATTTTAACTCCCCTCGAATACAGTGGCCTAAGGTTCGAATTCTCCCCTAGAACTGACGAATTAAAGCGCATTTAGTAGATATGTTATTTGAACCTAAGGCAGCAAAACATGTTTTCTAACCGACGCGCTTTACACCGCATTCCGCTCCATCATGCTGTGATCTACTAATAAAGAGACGCGATCACGTTGTACATGATTATTAGGTTCTTGAGCCTCTAGCAGTTAGTAGCCAATCCATAGTGTTAGCTGGCATAGAGCTGCCGCCACATCACGAATCATCTGTTAAAGCCTGTTGGTCTAATAAAATAGAGGATCTGCAACCGTTGTGCGCTCGTTTCGTGACCCTCAGGTATCGAAAAGCTGCATCAGTGAAACCACCTGGGTACGGCAGAGAATTATTCAATTGGCACCACGTCAAGTTGAATTGTGGAAAACATGCGTTTTCTCTGCCTCTACTGAAAATTATGCGAAGTACAAAAGACAGCGGAATTTATGCCATATCGCCAAAGCTCGAAAGCATCGGCAGTTCGAAGTGGAGGTCGTAACCTCATCAAAGATGACCCCTAAGAAATTCGTTGCTGAGGTGCAGCAGCGCCTGAAGTCCACAAGTGATGTAGCTGTGTTATAGGGGGCTAACGGACATGTTGTAATCTCCAGCACAGAACCTGTGGCAGTATTGGAGAAGCCCCTCGCTCCCGTATATAAAGTGGGCATACGTCTATGCTGATCTCGAGGTGTGCAGCCCCCACTGGACTTTGTCGCCCTTATTAAGTAGCAGAAGCGTACACAATCTACTCATCAGTTTTATGACACAAAACCTGCCGGACAAGATGAACTTTACCCGCCTAATTTGGAGTCCTTATAAATTACCATCTTGCTTACAGTGTGGAACTTTACAACAGATCGCAGTCCGACAGTGCATTTCCGAGAGACTGGAAATGCTCGGTAGTGGAGCTTATACCAAAAGGTAGTGACCCACACAATGTGGACAGTCACCGGCCGATGTTATCCGCTCTGTTTTGGCGAGAGTAGTTAAGATGATTGCGAAAAGTAATCTTCTGTAGCTGCAACAGTCGAAAGATCTTCTAACCCTTGCACAGTACGGCTGCATGAAGGGCTGCTTGTGCCTTAACAACCTGTTGTTGACGCGGCAAGATTGGTTGCAGGTGTTAAATCTGGGGAAGTCAGTGGGTGCTATCTACATTGTATTTAATAAAGATTTCGATAGATGGAAACATGAGGTCCTGATTCACTTGATGATGATGTGTGATGTTGTCGTTGCGCTGAACAGTGGATCAGTGGCTTCCTTATGGGGCTAAAATGATAGGTTTAAGTGGATGACAACCAAAACCAATGGTACCAGTCTACTATCGGCGTACCCTAAGGCACAGTATTGTGGCCTATTTTATTTCCAATACACATCAACGAAATAGCTCAGCTTCATCAGTCGCCGCGCGTATTATATCAGATGACCTTAATATATGAAGGATTATGGATTCTCCTGGCGACTACGACGCCATTCAACAGGACTTCGACCAGCTACAACTGCGGTCTGCAGAAAATGACCTAAAAGTCAACACAGCCGTGTCCTCGGTTATGGCCTGGGGAGAGGTAGCAATAGGCGTTCGTGCAGCCTGGTTGGTCACCGGAAATGTCAACCAGTTCCGTAAGGGATCTAGGTGTACTTTCACGCTGTAATTCGAGGTGTGTCCACAACACGAACAGACTGTACGCAAACGGACTACACCTGCTTTGGACACTTAGACGCAGCTTCTGTACTTGGTATGCAGATACTGTCACCCGCCTGTTCCTTTTCATAAGATCGGTGCTTAAGTATGGCTCACCTTATTATTGTCTGATCATATTAGTTTAGAAGCAGATATTGGAAGGGGCCCATCATGTAGCTACCCTGCTCATCCCCAGTTTACGAGATATGTCGTACGAAGATCGATGTAGGAGAATAGCGCTGTATAAGTTGTCCTATCGTCGCCATCGAGTTAATCTGATAATAACGCACCGAATAAAGCACCTGGGCTTCTTCCTTATGTTGAAGCTGCTACTATACGTTCACCCAAAAAGCAGCACACGCGGACCCGTGTAAAATTTAGTGGTGCCGAAATAAAAGCAGATCGCTCAATCTCTATGCTTCGAGCGTTGAATAGTGACATGTTGGAGCAAGTTTCAAAAGACGCTAGTTGAGGCGAAATCGGTGTCGGAGGGTATGAGATTATTTGACGTCCATTTTGCGGACTGCAGTTTTAGGGAGGGTATCGTAACTCGGTAAAATCTGGAGCTGCCCTAATATGCTGCCACCGCGCTGGAATCAGCGAAGTGATAATGCGCATGTGCCCAAGCCTAGTTACGATGGAGCAAAACAGATTTTTATATTAAATCTCTCTATTCTGAGTGCTAACTATTTAGTAGAAGACTAAAGTTGAATTTATATGTCAAGAATCGTATCTAGTTCAACATTAGTAATTTATATTTATATATATGACATACTTGCATTACCTCTATAACCATAAAGTCAAAATTTTCGCTGAACGTTAAGTAGCTTGTATACCTAAGTCCTAAAACTCTGACAGCAGAGCACCCTGGAATGCAATGGCAAAAGTGTAGAAAAATAATCCTGCTTCAGTATGGCATCAATAAATACATTGCATTTGGATAGAGAGAATTGTATCTGCAACTTAGCAGCTTAGCCCTCTATGGCTTGCAGATTACATTTAAAAATGGCCATGTTTCGTGCTGGGATGACTGGAACGTATTTTATACCTTCAAACCATCTGCAAACAAGTCTGAGCTTGCGAAAGTTACAACAAAAGTAGTATATTGTTGTGGCGTAAACAATAACGCTGTCTGGACGCTTCTAGTCATAAATGATTTAAACTCAGAAGGAAGCAGATTTGATATTCCAAATCTATTCCGTCTCGATAATAACCTAATTTGCGGGATTTGGTTGAACGCTTTGTGAATGTCAAGATATATGACCATGTATTAGTGACAAGAGTCAATCGTTTCGATGAGACTATGTAAGAAAACAATTTGGCATGTTCTGCACAAACGAGACTTTAAACATCGATGCTGCGAATGCGAACAAATGCTGTGCAATAGAAGGAAATATATGAGCTTCTTCGTTACTAGTCTTCATCAATCGTGAATACAGGGGGTACGAATATTGGGGCGCTAATTACGGAAATCTGTTTTCGGTTCTGACTTATATCGTGGTATGATAACACATTCCTAACAACTCTCAGTATACTGGTCTGACTGTAGGGAAAAGGACAAATTTTAAATAATAGTACTGCAATGTCATTGCTCCCACGCATGATTACGGCCAAAGAGTTACCATCGAGACTTCGGTTATGAGATGGCGTAATCAAGTTAATTAAACGTTTAATAACTTGGATGCTGAAGTCAAACACTGAAATATTTTCAGGAGTAACAGAGGCGACTGGCAGTACCAATATCATTTTCAGTTCTGAAGGATTCCGCAAAGTATACACTAACGCATCCGCCATGGTAGTAAGCGTGTCGACAACCCTGTGTAAACGCAACAACAAGCTGAAATTACCCGCATTTTCTTACTTTGGAGCGAGTATATTCAATTTTTTTGTAGCGTTTTCAGCAATAGCTGTAGGTCAAAAACAGCTCAATTTTATGCTGAGAGTGGACTATTTTACACAGAATTGTATGTTATGATAAACAGAGGAGATTCATACTGGATATCATGGGAAGGAAAGCAAAATCCTAATTTTGCGACTGGAGTATAATGAAATGATTTTCAATTTACAATAAGAGGAAGGAAATAATGTATTTTTCAAGGGACCAGTAGGGGGTTAACCACTATTTGCAGGTAACTAATTCGTAGTCGCATCCAAATACCTAAGGAAGTAAATCGGTGAAAATGGATATAGGAACTTGAGTAAAAACATGATTTGGCACATATTTACTCTTGTAGGTAAAATAATATGCTGATTCCATCCTTGGGTCATAAGATAAGTTGGAATTGAGTTATTCCAAGCTGATATTAATCAATACCAGCATAAGCCAGGCAGGTTGAAGTCCTCACGAAGGATATTCTTTCAAATATTTAGATCAGAATTGTTATTAAAATTATTTACTAATTGCATCTCTTCATACGTGCGGGCACCAGTTGAGCGACATATTCAACCAACAATAGATCGGTTTCAACCGAACTACAACATTATCCAGCAGGGATCAATAGAGAGACAGATAAGCGGGCATGTGTATAAAGTATAGATTAGATTTGCTGATTAGATAATAATGCAAACCACAACCTACTTGTCCAAATATCGCTGCTGAGCAGTTTAGATCCGTTACGTGAAACCATCATACTACAAACATTTGGGCTGCAGAGCTATTTGCAATAACTCTATAAAAGTGAGATTTACGGATTTGTTTATAGTATATTGTGAGGTGGAATGAGTGTAGCAATTCCAAATTACTGGGCTTTTAGGGAGAGTGTAACATGTGTGTGATGTAGATTTGTGGAGTTACTACCAGGAGTTAGTAAAGGAGTTTGTTACAAGTAGAAAGAAGGACCAGAACGAGTAATATTTTTGCTCATGACGGAACTTACAGACCTAATGATCAATGAGTCAGCAAGTGTGTTCATATAGATTATGGGTTAATGTTTTACATATAACATGTGATTATTGCCAGTTTAGCCATGTTAGGATTTCTTATTTTCAACCCGACCGTATTAGGGCTATTTCTGTTTAAAGGTATTCAAGTACGACTTTTGATGTTACTAGCGGGTGGCAGGACTTTAGAGATTTTGATTACTGTATGCGGGTATATTCCAACGTAATAATCGCACTGACCCATACTACCTGTGAAGTTATGTATGATAGTTTCCTCAGCATTTGGTACAACGAGGAGCTTGAGGATAAATAGCTGAACGCTTATAGAATGGACGAGTTTTAGACCAAAAATTTACAGACGAGGCTTGCGTTATCTATGGGCATGACACATCCTCTTTTTTATAGCTAGTGCCATAAGAATGTCCTACGTATAATTTGGTTATTCAATGGAGTCTGTAGAATGATATAAATTAAAGTTCCTGCCTATGGGGACAAGGAAATCGACATCTTATGCCGTCCATTCCAGTAATTTCATTGAAGAATAAGTGGAATTGTTTTCGTGCGCTTTTGTGAGTTAATCCTAGATTTAACATGATTAACTTCTTGTTGGAGGAGTATTTTGTGCACAAAAATGATTACCTTGTTTAAAATCGGAACAGAAAATGTTTTTATTTCGGAATTATGATGTCAGCACATTGCTTTCTACTGCATAGAAATGAGGGGGCATGAAATATGTAGAGATATTTCCCCGTATTTTGGCATAATTATCATTTGTCGGTGTGTTATAGGTATTTCTAACCACGTTCTTGAAATTTGCAAGCTATATTTCGTCCAGTATGTTTATGTATCTTTTTGGCACGCTTGTATTTTTCAGTTACTAAGGTTACAGAATTTTGGAAGGAAAAAATGCCTTTCATATGCATATGTTCTTCGTTAGATGGTGGATCAACTAGACAGGCCGCAGACGTCAGTCTCCCTGCGGACGATCTAACAAAGTTGTATACAATGTTCTTCTAATTACTCTTCAAACATCGAAATTCTTTTTGTCCGTAAAGATACAAGATCAATAATATTTGTTGAACATTTACAGAGGACAAGTCTAACGTGGCTTTGCAGATATGTGTTCGTCGTCGCTTTATTTTTTGTAACCGACGCTTCATGACAGGTTATCGTGCGGATAAATTATTCGTTTACATACTAAGATATCGGTTATAAGCAATGAAATTTGTAAGTCTTTGATTTGATTCCTGTATCTCCCTTGTATTTATGTTAACGTTTTCCGTTTTGATAGAGCTATGGAGAATTGATAGCGGTTTATCCCTAGGCTTTGGGTACTTGTAGACCTTATTAAAAGTGCACCAGAATTATATTTGGATACCAAATATCACCGTCTTTGGCACACTGTTCGGTACAACCCAACGGGATTTTACCTGGGTCCAGTTTTCTAATTTCGCCAATGTTTCTAGTTTGTCCTTCAGTTATCGATAGCTCTGCGCACAGGTCAAATGTGATGCCAAATCAGTGTAGCGCCGCGTAGCTTTTCTCCGCTATTTCCAACAGGAGCACGCGTGCAATGCAGGCCAGAGAGAGGATGGGGGTGGATTCAAATTAAACGCGTTTCTCGGTTAGTAAAAACAGTGAAGAAAAATATAATTGTCTCTTGCTGCCTTAAACAGCTACCCATAATTTTAATTGTGGGTTGCAGTAGAGCTTGCTGAATTCTCATGATCATGCATTTATAGGTCTGCCTCGAGCTACCTGAATAAAAATTGTCTTTTTATTTCGTTATTGTATACCTCAAAGGATTTTGATGTAGTTGAAAAGGCAATACATTCGTAAGGCGCATAATTTCTCAGAGCATAGCGAAGATAGTAAACGGACCTTAGAAGTTGATCAGTTAGGAGTAAACTGGAGGAAGTTTCCACACTTGGAAGGCGTGATCAAACCTGTTTGAATAAACCTAGACAGGCGGATGTACGATCAGATTTCGTTAAGAAAAAATTGAAAAACCAGTACCAACGAAGCGTTTCCCACAAGTCAAGTTTATTAAAAGAAATTGTTATGAATAGCCCGGTGACCAAAATAGGTAATTTGGAACAAGCTAATTCAAATGCAGTAAAGTAAATAAGTTATAAGTTGCTGGTCAAAGATGAAATCAAATTGCGAAACTGTCGCACTTTATGTCTTTTGTTTAATTGCACTGTGTTACACGCATATTTTTCCGCTTATCTTTGTTCAGCACACAACACTTATCTTAGTCAGGGTTAGTTAGAAACAAAGATGTCATATTTATATGCACTTATGCATATTTGCTGCTCGAACCTTTTATAGTACAATCGCTATATATCCAAATAAATCTCATCAGTTCCACTCGTTCTGCTAACTATCCCCAACAGTTGCCTTCTTTTCAGGCTGTAGTTGTTTCTTTTCGATGACACCCTGCTTATCGCTACCCTTACTTTTCATACGAAGCAGCACAAATACGGTGGCACGAATTTTGCTAGTGCGGTAGTCATCGGTCCAATGTTGCTGGCGTCAACGGATTCCGCCCGACCGATCTCGCAATAATTTTGTTCACAAATGCCTGAAAATGCCTTCCTTATATTGCTTGCGGCAGTGCTGAGAAATTCAATAATTGAAGGGCATTTTTATTTGGTGTTTGACTTACGAATGAGTGTAAATGATTCTAGCACTAGCGGTTTTTCCTAACACATATATGTCGACAGCTTCTTAAGCATTTAGCGGAAATATCGTTTCCGTGGAAAGCAAATACCTGGTAGCATAAAACTAGCATGGAATCGATGCTTAGCAAATATGGGAACAGAAAGCAGCGCTATTTTGTTGATTATACTAGGTAGAATGTTGCAGAAGATGTGCACATTTAGTACATTTTAACCACATTTTAACGGAACATGCAAAATAGTTATCCCAAAATAAGCGTTCTGCCAAGACATTTACGAACCTCCCACCTAGTCTGTAAGCATAATGTTGAATACAAACTTGACTGTATTTTTTAACTCAACCATTTGTGTAAAGCAGTGGAATTTCTACACATCATATTTAATGAGTAAATTCTAAGTGCAGCTTTGCATCTATTGCATCGTGGTACACAGGTGTATTTGGGGTAGGATAGACTTTGCCCTTTTATGGCAGCCATGCTGGTCTTTTTGCCAAAGAGTAAGTACCAGTCTAAATGTCTTGCTGTAACTTTACAGAAGCCGAAAAATACAATAAGTCTTCTTGTTGCCAGCAACGGCACGTTGCGATACAGAGCTGCAGTTATAGTGAAATATCACACAACATGTGTTGACTTCCACGGGTTTCACTGTTAAATCTGAAGTTGTGCCCGTGTCATTATTTGAGCTTTACGCACCTTAGCAAAATACCGTCAGATGCAAAAATGCATTATGAGCGTAGGTTTAATTGTTTTAAGATATATTATTCGTTACTCAGGTTAAGTGGAGAAAAATATAGGCGACAACTCGTTACGAATTATCCGACCCGTCTCGGCATCAAGAGAAAAAGACCTTGTTATTATTATTATATGAATACAGAAGTTAACTTTTTAAGATTTCAGAGTAAGATAACATACGCATATAAGGCATCGTTCTACCTCATCCACAATTATAACCAACTAATCTTAACTAAGGCCTTAATGTCCACTAGATTTTTGTCAGCCCGTCTTGGATTGTGGTATTCTTCAGACACCTGATGTCATTTATTAACGCACGGCTATTAAAATACTTCGCTGTTTCGACCTGAAAAAATCCGCAAACTGTTCAAAGCAAATTGACGCATACACTTATTGCCTATCATCAGATATATTTATAATATAATATGAAAAAATGCAATACTAGTTATCTTCTTCTATACAAATCATCCAGTCTCGTGCTATTTTTGTTAACTTATATATCTGAAAATCCATCAACACCAAAACATTTCTCCTGGTAGAGTATCACGTCAATTTTCGTCATAATAATTTACTTGTCCACCAAATTCTTCTCTAGGCATAACTTTAATAAATAAACTGTTCCGCAGGTACTATTTTTGAAGAAATCGCCTGTGCGGATAAGAAAAAAGATTGTTCAGGGAAATTTGATCTCTTAGGACGTTTACGGGAAATTAGTTGAATCCCTCAGACCTCGCGTGGCATTAAACAGACGTTAGGCCATTTGGACGACGAAGGCTTTAACCGGAAAATATGTAAATTCGGTTCATACAGCAAAATGCCATGGTAGAAGACAAATGTGTTTCCGCCAGAAGTTAAGTAGCAGCAAACTCATTGATGTGGTGCGGTTTGCATGAAGTCACCAAAGTATGTTTATATGCAATTTTGTTTTAAGATGCAAAATACTGATACACCAAGTTGAAAATTCAACTAACTTTCCGTAAAGCAAAACCAGCTTGTGAGCCTACTGCCAAAATAACAATCATTTTGTCCGCATACAATCCCATAAAAGGAACATCTATCTGACTATAGCATTAGTTCATTTATCTGACTGGTAGTTAAAGCTTAATGTAAATTTTCATGTCCTGAAGCAGTCTCCTGTGACCCATTACCATAAGCTGTCTACTGACGTGGTAGCTGCAAGTGGTAATGGTTTCAAATCCTGTTGGATGAGCACTAGTAATGATGCCGAACAGGCAGCAACAGCAGTCTAGTGCTTTTCCGGGCATGACATGATTACCATAATTTTATTTGCTGCGAGGAATCTTTAATAAAGCATAGTGTGTTGCACTTGGACTGACACGGTCGCAGGCTTTATAACGCGGCAATTATGTCACGCGAATAAAATGATGAAATAAATAGCTGGTGCCGATTGCACTCCCGATATCCCACTCCCTAAAACTTTTGAAAGTAATCTCAAAAGTTTGATATGTATTTTCATGGTTTTATGGTATCCAATAATAGAGAGTGGAATTAGCATCTAGGAACGAGGAGAAATTGAAAATTCGTCAAAAGACTACAATTTTATTTGGCAGATGTGCTGAAACAGCATTCTTCTTGTGCTTAGTTTCAAAACGGCGAGAGCGCAGATAATGTTTCCTACAAACAAGAAGCCAGTGATTTTAAGATTTCGTTGTTTGACCAAGCTTTAGATTTAATTAGCAGACGGGCATCACACAGCCAAACAGCACTCGATTACAAATAATTACGAAATTTAATGTAATTTTGCTGGTTCATTATATTAACTCACGAAACAGGTATTGAGTCAAATTTGAAGAAAAGCGGACAACCGGCTTTCTCAAATAGGGCCCAAAGCGGTGCGCGTCAGCAAACTACGTAAGCGAGCAAGCTCTGTACTGCCATCAAGCTGCATTAACTAACCAGCAGCCCATGCCAATTAGGTTCCGCCTGATGTAGTTACATTATCTACTGGCTGGTTAACGCAACCTACGGGCAGCCAATTCACCAATAAGAAGCTCCGATAAGGCGAACTAGTCGTCTGTTTCTATCCGCTTAAAAATTGCACAACCCGCCGAGTGAGTCGCCAAGACAAATATACAAACATATTTTTGATTAGTTGCCAGCGATAGAGAATAGAACATCAAAACAATTAGCCCTTTTGGGAAAAATTGGTTTATTTATGGAAACACGTATGAACTTACCAACAGTCGTTTTCTAGACACATCATACAATTGTTTCTTTGGGGATTAAGACATCGTCATTCAAATTTGGGGGGGGGGCGAATTGCGGCTTGTTTACAATGATGCCTTTTGTAGCAATATATGGATAACTCTAAAGATTTGGTGATATTGTTAATTACTTATTGTACGGAAAATGACTCTGTCTAACAACTAACAACAGATCAGTACGGCTATGGGCTCGTGCAACCTGATCAAAGTTTAGCATTTTCTGTACCTAAGTTTTACCTGTCAAACTTTTAGTGGAGAGCGCGAATTGCCCAAGCAAACCATAGCAGTGGACACAATTAATTGCTCAGAACATCGGATAGACATAGTTGTCAAATACAGCACAATTTACCTATGAAAGCCGAGCGTCATTTCATTAGTATGGCAGTTAAATAAAAGACGTGTGTATGATTAACGGCGGTATATA
>OX104071.1:16095711-16117447 GCA_944474145.2 Dicrocoelium dendriticum | reverse complement strand
CACATGCGAAATGTATGCCTCTCTCCTTAGATAGCCCTGTTGCTTTATTTGTCTAAATTTTGACAGCCCGTATTAGTCGTATTGATAATTGAGCACTTGAAACCTACTTTATCTCCTGAGCTGGTTGCGACGAATTTCCAGAAATATCAAAGAGGCGGTTTTATTAGACACATAAACGCTCTCCCGCATCCACTGAGAAGCAACTTGCTGGCAGCCATGACTAATAAAATTGGTTACGGAATTATTTCCGAAGAACATATTTCTGTTTATATTTAAATTGTAGTTATGGTTCGTTTGAAAGTTTACTGATAACAACCGCCTTTTCGTTGATTATTAAGTTGAACTTAAAAACTACTTTAGTATAGTAGGCATTATTTCCAGTAAATTGCTATTGAAATAGTAAAGCGAAGGCAGTGAACTTTTGCCGAGCACTTTCTGCACTGGCACAAGTGTGAGTTTGAAGTGAAAAAACAACAAATGTCCCCACTTTCTTCGGGGGATTACCGCGGAAATGTAAGGATACAACACATAGTACATTTTGGGTAAAGTGAGATATGTAACCACGCAAAAGTAACAGCGCATGAACGTTCTGCACGACATGTAATAATGCCCAAGCTTATTTATAAGTCTGGACAAAATAACGTTCACTACACTTGCTCAATGTTCAGTCTCCTGAAAACCGGTTAGATGCAACAGTATCTTCTTAATAACGCATTAGAAGTGCCGATGAAGCATATTTTTATTATTCTTGACCAAATTATCAAAATACAGGCAGTAAATATTAATTCTAAAATATAAGATGTAGTACCATTCAGCTCCCAAATAGCATTACACAGCAGAAACTAGCTTCCTTTTTAACTGTGCCGTACATTCATCAAATTTTGACAAATTATAAAAATATTTCTTTGATTGCTTTTTTCTTTATTTCGTTCTTTCGCTTACATGCTTGTTGTCTGCTTGCTTATTCAGCCGATACACCTCTTTAGTTTAACTTAAGACTCATCAGTGAAGTGCTTAGTGCATCAGAATCGTGAATATCCATCCGCTGCCTGCACTTTTTCATCAATGAAAAGCGATTTAATTACTTTTCAAAAAATGTAAACTAATAATTAAAGCAACACCGCCACTTAAGCATAATCCGATCACCTAAAATCCAGATAAATGTTTAGTCTAACACACATTGTGTACATAACGAACAAGCGTTTTATGAATACCCATTTTGGGGATAATTGTATTTACACGCCTTTGTGTTGACTAGGCAAAATCATAATAAATTGGATGACATGGGCTTGCAATACTGTTTTCGCTTCTCGTACCATAAAACTTATATTTGGACACATACATATATAAACAAAAGTCAGCTTTGTCACAAGGTTTTATCGTTTTACAAGGTTTTATCGTTTTTTACAGATGATTTAATGACTCGTAGTTTACTCAGAAATAATAGCGTAACTTTCAGCAGTCGAATGTTGAATTCCGTGCAGCCAAATGTTCCCCAATTGTAATGGTGTATTGGGATAAAAGCCGTTATCCATGAGTACAAATCCGCAGCAAAAACGAGACTAAAATGCTGCTATTAATCGTCCTAAGACGACATAACCGTCTGGTATCTATTCTCACTAATCCTGGTACCGTCTAGAAGGAAATTATCTGTACTACTCCGTCGGCCCTGGTCTCACAACTAAATACCCAACAAATAGGCCAGCTTCACCGAGACACCTTTTCAGACAATATTAATACTACAACAATGAGGGGTAGCTCCTTTTACGGATGTAACCGTTCTTGGTTTAATTGCAAGTTTATGAAGTATTCTCTCAGCTATGTTTGCCAAAATATGGTCATGATGTAGTTACCTTGTTACCACCGCTTGCAACACCTTTCCCTAATGTCAGAAGCGGGAAGTTCTAATTGCTGTTCCTGAAGCAAAAAAAGATTGCCTGGCTCATGGCTACTATCGTTCGTAGGGCTTCTAATAGACGATTGCTCAATATTATTTCGACTTCAACAAACATGATTGCGAGTGATTCCTCAGACAAGGGTTCCTGTTTACAATCCACAGCTTTCATGCAGAACTGACTATCCATTCTCATACAGCTCTTCGATGATAACTAGCCAGTGGATTGAAATGCCTTTGTATCCCGCAAACAAACAATTTCCGAATGATTGTCCACTGATCCCACCTATGGATGCAGTCCCGAGGTTTCATCACTGCTCCAACCAAGTGTATCGTGTTATCACTGTAGATATCACTTGGGCTTTAGCATCTGTCCACCAAAAGGATAATTAATCTAAGGAACGTGTTGGTTAAAAGGGCATGACCCACTTCCAGTTAAACAGCCCCTCTTTAAAGACAGGTAGATAGGCTACCGTAAATTTGTACGTCACGTAAGCACGTTTCACGTAAAGTGGCCTTAAATACTCTGTAACAGTAAGCTTGAAGAAATACCATACTCTACTGTAGTTTTTATTTAAATCAAGGACAACTATTGCTGGTACCGAGCTGCGGTCCACTTAAGACACTCTGCACTTCTTCCGATGACACTCTTCAAGACATTACCACCAAGCAAATTCGATTACTTGGGCCTACGTATATCGCATAGGTTCGTTATAGTGGCGCACGATCGTGTCCAAAACAAGACGTTTTTTTCTATTATAGCAGGGTGGTTCATATACTCAATGAAATCGGTAACCCACAGAGGTACACCAAAGCAAAAAAATATGTCTACGTAAAAATGAACAGAATTTAGAGCAGAATAATATTCTGATTGCGTTTGGACTCAGATATATGTACTAGCATACTTCCGAATACCATTATATAAACATTTATCTGTATCAAACGAAAGACATTTTTCCTGGCTTTTGCAAACCCCGTCCCGAGAAGCGGATTCACTGGATACGGCGAGGTGGTAGAACAAGCGCAACGCATAAGTAGATAAATGTTTAAACAGGGAAACCATACTTTGTCTTTATTTAGTCTAATATAATCAGAAAACTGTTTCAGTATCAAGTTGGTATTCTTCACCATCGTACGCGCGTTTATGATGTGCCAAATTCCTCTTATGTGTTATTTGCGAGCTGCAGATATAGAATTCGTTCCACCAATGTCGTTTATTACACCTCAGATAATCAGGAAATTGAAGCAAAGCTAGCCAGTCCCTTGGACGCTGGATGCCAGACGAGGACAATTCGGCCAGGTTAGATTTTGACAGCACGTGCTTCCACTGTGAGGGTAAAGACATTGCATGTCTGGTTGTGACGTGAATGCTGACAAAAGTACTGCATATTTTCACCTTAGTACTGAGGTAGTATAACACTGTTTTGGGAGTTTTCCAGAGCGCATTGCGCCGAGTGCCGACGCAGTGTCCATCTGCCGTTAACTGGTAGACTCGGACTGCAACCACCACCGTTGCTAGCTCCAGCCGTGGTATTGAACTTAACCTCAATGGACATACTCGCGACAGCATGTACAAGCGAGCAATACGGAATTTAAAGCATCAGGAACAAATGTATGTAGGTCAATGCGTCGTATCCAGTTTCCGTAGCGTCAAAAACGCATGAATTTGCATCAAAAATACGGTTTGCTCTCGATGAAGGCATCGATTTCCAATACGCTAAAGCCATGTAGACGACATTCTTAGAAAATTCGCAGTAAAAGTTGCTTCTAAACAGCAAGTACCAAAGCGTGGTACAATACATATTTAAAACGGTGAAAAGGTTCGGCACTTATGTGAGCAATGGCATCACAACCATACATGTGATGTCTTCACCCTCACAGTGGAAGCAGGTGCTTTCGAAAGGTAACCCGGCCGACTTAGTCGCGTGTGATACCCAGGGTCCAAGGGAATGGGAAGCTTTTCTTCTAGGTCCCGAGCTGCGAAGGTGTAATAAGCGACATTGGGAGACTGACGCTATCTGCCTAGCTCTAAATTAAACCAATTAAAAAGCAGTCGTCTCATCATAAGCGCGCATACGAGGTTGAAGAATATAAACCTGCTACTGGAACAGTCTACTGAATTGATTATATTGACTTGGGTTATTGCATATCTTTAGAGTTTCAATGGTTGGCTACTTAGGCTTTGCGCTCGTTTCTCCGCCTCCCTATTTGTGCTGTTACCGCTTAACTGACTTGGATAGGTCAATGGCCAGCAGTACGATAAATGGGAACGTATACAAGTTGTTATCAAACAAACTCGCAATAAGTAGGAGACAGACGGAGCTCTCAGGCTTGAAGCCTAGACAGAGAATTTCCTTAACGGAAACCTATCATTCACATGGTGTCAACAGTAATTCATAGCTAAGCATAACACCCGGGCATTTTCTGATTTAGAAGCGTGCAATCCCTCGTCATTCCTGCGGATTTCGCGGTATAGCTGGCGAAGATTTTTATATATATTACCCCATTGGTTTAAATTTTGGGGCCATTGCATATTGAAAAGTTAAGCGACTAAACATTGACATCGACAAGAACCTCAAATAACCATCGTAACGTTGTTGATTGATTGGCTCTTAGGAAAATCTCCTATGCACGCTTCAACAGAATTGCCTACATAGGGATTGTTATTGAGCCCACATAATAGATAAACATGTTAGCATAATAGCTCTCTGAAAAACACCGGTGTTTGTGATTATGGGTAAAGTGCTTATGTCACCAAATCGAAAAAAATAACTATAGCCGATTTTATAATACCACAAAACAGTACGATGGAAGCCTGTATTTCAGTACCGACTACATCGTCAGCAATGGCTGGCAGTTTGCGCATCCGAATTAGTTGAGGTATTCTGGAAAACAAACATAGGTGAGCAAGATCCTAGTATCCAATGATGATAAAACCGAGTGCATGTGCGAAGGTACTGTGTGCTGAGCTGATGAGCTGTGGTGGACAAATTTAAGAGAATCATTTCACCACTTTATGTCAACATCTACTCAGGATGACCTTTCAAATCCATTAAGACAACAGATCTGAAAACATTTGGTCAATGTTTGATTGAGCCACTTTTCGGTACTAATGTGAGATTGGGAACTACCCAGCAGTAGTTAGTTGTATGTCATTGAATAGACAACATTATAAATTAGTCAATAGTTTGGACAGAAAGTCAGAAAATTCATTACGGAAAGATGAATGCAGTCCGTCTGGACTATTTGCTTACCTTGACTAAAGCGTTGTCAGTAAGTAGTGCATAGTGCCGCTGTCGACAGAGAGTAGTGTCCGCATGACAGTTGGTCTGAACAAAAGAGATGACAGTGGTTAGATTGTTATAGTGGTTGCAGGAGTTATGATTCAATTTTCCGTTGTCTTTATAGCTTACCTGTTTTCAATGTCCTCAGATTCCAAGACTGTTAATATTCACCAAAGTTTAGCCTTAACCTACAAGTTCTTGTGACAAAAAGTGACATAAATTAGTTGTTGTCATTTTTTGAAAGCTTTCTTTGGTCAAAATAACCGCTTCAGATAGGGAGCTGTGAATTTGCGCGCTCAGATTTACTTGGTTCTGCATCGGAAATAAGTGTCAAAACAGAAGTTCAGATAGCTTGTCAAATGATAGTATTATGAGCATACGTTAGAAGCAATACGTAAAATGAAGCCGATAGATGTTATCCTTTTTGGTAACCGCAACACTGTCCCCACCTAAGGTTTCGATCGTCGTAACGAGTGCCTACCTTGTGGTTTGTAGTTGGGAAAACCACAGTACAAAACTAAGCTGTTCAGAGAGCAAAGCTGTTAAGCTTTGCCCTATCACTTCAGGAAAATTCTTTCACGTTGTTATCACACACTGGATCTTGATCTGCATTGGAGCCTAAAGCGAAATATGAAATAATTTGCTGCTCGATTGTTGATATAATCGGTGTCAAACTGCTAACATTTTGGCAAAAATACATAGTAAATGAGGATTCCGCTGAAGAAATTACGGGGGTGGCAAATGGGGTCGACCCGATGACAACTGAACCATTCTACCCACCCGAGTAAGTTATCCACTTACTTGTAAAACCAGATCACTTGAAACAAATTTATGCTTAGCTTCAAATATTCTCTGGAGTTGTTGGTACAAGTTAGTTAATCAACTTTCTATAAAATATTACGACGGCTATGTATAAGTAAGATGGTTATGCTTATCCTTCCCAGATTTCTCTTACGAAAACCAACCCACCCGGCACGATGATTTTCGCATAATTGTTGCATTCTTAAATATTCCTTTCAAATGTATTGTGTATAAAGCCAAAAGCTCTTGTGTTATAAATACCGCAGGCAAATTTAATGGTTTAGCCAAAGCTCACAAATAGAATATGTCAACACCTCATTGTGCTCATTCGCCAGAAATACAGTATATAATTACATTTTGTGATTATCCTAGACATCTATTTGTACTAGTTATATAAGCTCTTCATTATGTTGACTTGATCTGTGTTGCCTTGAAGCAAAGTAATGTGGTCGGCAAGCGGAACCGCAGCAACCTTGTTTTGGTGGATGGGGCAAGACGCTTGCTTTCGACATTCTATTAACAAAACGTGGGTGAACTTGGTGGTATAGTTATGTTGACAGTCATCATGCAGAGGGCGCGAGTGGAGTTCGTTGGATCTATGAATCTTCGTCATTCTTTTGGGTATGGAGTGGTGTGAACTGTCGGCGGGCCCCCCTGGTAGGCTTGCCGGACTGAAATCACGAGCTACTACAAAAATTGTCCGTAAGGACATTTCCCCCAGCTGCTGGTCCGGCGCAGCGTTTGTGAGTTGAAACTTTCCACAGCATACACCAGTCGAGGGCGATAACCATCTTTACCCCAAGAAGAATGCTTATTCCTTACTGAACCGGCTCACTTAGTTATCGGACATGGTTAGCCGTAGTCACATTGGTAGTGCATAGTGGCGGCGATTGGAGCAAAGGAGTTATACAATAAAGTTGCCGACAAATGGGTCAGTAGGTGACGGTGTTTTCCAGGGGACTTGGTTTCTGGAAAGAAACATTTGTGGAGGGTGATATATACTCGGGGCAGACGGCTTGAAGCCGTATGTAAAACGACAACAGTTTATTGCACAAAACTGAGTACAATGACTTTGGTTTTTAACGGTTATGTTTTTGTCGTTTTATATTCTGTTGGTAAAAGATACATGATTGCCATGAAATGCGGAAAATACGCATGTCAAGGAATATAGCAAACGTTGCCAAAGTCGGAAATGCGGACCCGATATATGGCCTGTCTGCGGCTTCTAAAAGTTTCCTGAGTTTTTAGCTGGGTTGACCGAGGATTAAGCATAAAACCTAGGTCCATGTTGCCTGGAGGGAAAGTTGCAGGTTAGTGTGAGTTTACTTGTGTGGTGCACCAGATGCAGCTGAAGTCGGATCTTCTAAGATTGGAACCATGAGTATTTTGCTGGACTTCGTTTTTCCGTAACAATTCTGATCTAAAATATAGCGCTTTTGCTTTCGAAGAAGAACTATGAAATGGCCGGTTTATGGAGGCCGAAGTTGTTGATGACACATTGCATTATTAGATCCAAAACTTGGTTATCGCAAGGTGAAGGTTACGGGTTAAGGGCTAGCAAATCGACAGCTGTCCATCAAGTAGTAGGATTTCCTAGGGCGCGGTGCTGAGGTACAAAACATTATAGGTGCACTTAAAATACCTACCTTACTTTTTGTTCGTCGTGCGTCATGTTTCCGGTTCGCCTAAATATTTCTTAGTTGCATTGCACGATATTAATGCGGCCTAATTCAGCAGGAGCTAAACATATTTTTCAAGATATGTGCAGTGGTTTGCTCACAGTACAACAACAGCAGTAATGTTTTTTTGAACTGGATGAATGGTACTGACTGCTAGATGCTAAGTTCTACATTTTTCTTTATGTACCAAGGCGTGTTCTTACTTTGCGATTTGATATTCATGTACAAAGCAAAAGATGCTGACCAAAACGGATCTTGCAGTAAATGGGTTCCCAAAAGCAGCTTCTGCGTTTGGTCTGATGAGATTGCCCCTTATCTCTTCAGTTCCATCACTGAACCAATACTGGAGTAAGGCTCACACGCATTCTGTCCAGCCAACAAACGTATACAAAATAGTATGAAACGTTTACGAAGATTGTCGTTGACTACTTTATGTTAAGATAGATGCTACTTTTACCAATGACGGGCAGCACACATGGACACGGGTGCGTAAGTTTGGTGCCGCATTTATAGCGCATACACCAAATTCTGCTCTGCGAATGAATAGTGGTAAGTATGTCGAAAATTCTTGCAAGAAAGTTCATGTAGCATACACATGTGAAATGTCCCAAAGTTAAGTAAACTTAAACTTTGCCAGCAATTGATTCAAATATCATTTATCAGCGAATAGATGCTATAATTCGGACATATATATTGTCACTTAAAAGCTTGTAGATTATCAACTGGCGGCAGATAGTTACATAGTTTTGTTGTTTCCTGTTTTATATAAATAACTGTTAAGGCATGGGCGCTTGCTCTTACTGTAACTTTTCATTATATTTACGCAAGCAAATGTTTGATATTTTGCAACTCTTTAAATTCACATTTCCGAAATATCATGGTATATTTAGTTGTACTTATAAGTCACAAATTTCTCGACTGTGCAATGCAATCTTCAATCATAGGTCAGCTTAACTGATACAAACAAATCGCATGAAGGCAATTTGTTCGTTTACTAAAATAGTTCCAGCATTGATTATTAGCTAAGTTATCAGTTGAACTTGTTAGCCGGACACATTTCTAGGCTAAACTAATATTGCGTTTCTAAAATTGCAAAATAATAAATTCGGTTGCTTTTGGAATAGATCCTATGTTACACAGTGTCGCCTTGGCACTTACCACAAGCATACACTGCCTCCAATAAATGTCAACACTATTCCATCTAAGCAAGCTTAGTTATCAAATTTGTTTTATTACAAGCAGTTTCAATAATTGCTAATAACCCATTAAACAAAGCTGAACAGCTTTGTTATCAAGTGTATCTATTTCGCTTTCGCATTGAATATCGGGCTGAATCACTTTCGTGTTGGGCCGATGTCCTTAGCTATACATAACTCTCAGCGTATTTCATTTTGCACTAACGGAACTTACATTATTATGCTTATCGGTATATGCATACTGTATAGTCGATTTGATGATACAAATAGCAAAATAAACGCTCGACAATAAATAATTCGTTTCACAGCCCTACTCATAACACAAGTATCTCTCCTCACGGTATCTAATTTATTAAAAACTGGAAATTTAAAAAAAATATCACATAGCTTTATTCACCTTATTCAAATTTTGTGACACTATTTTATGCTCTTTTGTAGCGTATATTGGCCGTAAATATATGAAACCTATGGCGTATTCGTTGCACATGTATATCACGTTGCAAGGTATAAAATAATTATAAGGACGTGACAGGTTGTCTTTCTTCACCAACATGAAAAGTGCAGATAATTTAACCTAATATCCGGCTGAGCTCTAAACAATGACCATTAAGGAAACTGAAGCCATGAATAATTGTAGCAATTCTAGAATAACGCCAATATTATCACGGTAGTTTTGAAGGATTTCACGCAAAATGCTTCGTGTGTAGAAGTTTAAAATACATCCTGTTTTGTTGACTCAAAACAGAGAAATAAAATATCAGTACCTCGCCTTCAGCGACGCTTTCGGCTGCGTCAAATGCAACTTGCTGTTGCCCGACGTAAGGAACTCTGGTATACTATTTTACAAATATTCTTGCCAGAGGATTATTTTACCAAATTTAATCTGCTTGCATGTTTGAAGATAGAAGTTTTTAATCATTAGTACATGGTTATCCGCGTAGCTTAGATCATAAAAACTAAATGGAATAAATAGCGTTGGTTAAATTGAATAGAAATTAGTGTGAACATGAGCCGGTTGATCATTTTCAGAAGAAAGGTTTAAATGTGCATCCTGATGGAGCACAACTAATCTTGTAATGTGTTTGGCCAATGTACTGACTTGAAGACAACTTAGGAAACAGAGCAATAATTCTATTTTGTCGACCAAATGTCAAGTGAGTTCGTCGCCTTCGGTATATTTTAGATAACAATAGATCAGTGTGTGATGTTTATGCGCTAAAGCTAGCGTTATTTATACGCAATTATCGACGAAGCATTATGGCGAAACAGCATAGAAAATTCGTAAAAATACATTTTGTACGGCGTAGGCATTTGCACAGTATTTGCAAGATTCATTCCAACAGTATATTATTATCCTAACAGTTGTCGTTTATCAACTCCGAATTTCAGTTTTGGTGGCATAAACTGACAAACGCTTGCACACAGAAACCAGCCTCGTAATCCAGTAACAAAAAATCCTATGTTTTATACGCACGGTACTAAGATGTATGTTGTGTATTCAATTTCCGTTCAAATTAATGTCATAAAATATGATGTTTAACAATAATAATTTCTTATTAAGAAGTGATTCCTTGTAATCAAAGCTGACTTACCTTTTTTCTATTCTAGCATTATTAGGAATAGGGAAATATGATCACAGTAAATGGCACGCTCTTTGCTCGCAGTAATAACCGTATCGTGTACATCAGGTAGAAATATCATACAATTATTTAACAAGAGATTTCTAATCCGCTAGTGCGCAAATTATTTTGCTGTTTCAGTCAAGTTTACGGTTTCAGTGAATTAAATTTGCTGCTTATCAAACATTTGGCATTTATCTTAACGAAAATTAAGGAGCAAGTACGAGGATCATTAAATAAATAAGGTGAACTTTTCGGTATAAGGACTTCTAATTATTGTTGTTCTAATTTTTGTGGTTTGTTCTAAATTTTGTTCTAATTTTTGTTGTTTTACTTCTTTTTCACTTGGATATAATTTCTTTTGCAGATTGAAAAATCTTTGAGAGTTCTGACGATTAACAAAATGGCATACCAAGAAGCATGCTCCAGGATTGAACAGTGGTCAGTTATCAAGAGTTTTTCCTGAAGCGTGCAAACATTTTGCAATTCATAGCCGTTTGGACTCAAGCTCATATAAACAAACCCGTCTGGTCACGTGTGACCACCTTTAGAAACTCACCACCATCCTTCTCATAGCGGCAGAAGCGCTGCTGGCACAACTCGACCTCCTCTGTTTGTGCTCTGCATTAAGCATCTTTGGCACCCACCGGCAGCTGACTAGCGAGTAGCCAAGGTCATCATGAAGAAGTTTGTGTACTGTTGCAACAGATAAGCTCAAAGTCCTTGCAATATCATCCACTGTCGCCCTTCTGTCCGACGGAGTGAGGTCATTGACTGATTCGATCGCCTCAGGAGACCTCACTTCTGTATGCCTCTCAGGCCTGTCTTCATCCTTAACACGCCTCCGTCATTCTTTAAACAATTTTGCCCACTTGTAGACAATTTTCGGCTGAAACATGTGGCAGCATACACAGTTGACATCCTCCTATGAATTTTAACTGGTTTGCACTCTTCAGCAACCAAAAACCTTTTAACTGACGGATGTTCAATTCTGGAGCATGCTTCTTGGTCGGCCGACTTTTAATCGCCAGAACTCTCAAAGTTTTTTCATTCTGCAAAACAATTACATACATTTAAAAGAAGTAAAACAACAAAATAAAAAGTAAGCTTCTATTTTTATTAGAAGTCCTTATGCCGAAAAATTCGCCTTATTTATAAAATATCCCTCGTATAATGTCTGCTGATCCATATATGATCGATGGCCCAAATTTCGGCTATGCTTAACTGATTAGTAGGCTCACAAGTTGTGCTGATTGTTCTATAGGAGACGTAGGTGCATGTAAAAGATTGCTTGCGTAATTTTGATAGACTGTTCTACGCTTGAACGTTTTCTCAACTAGTTTACCTACAGAGGAGTGGTCAAACTGGACCGGTTTTTTAATGAACAAATCGGAGTAACGCATATAGAATGTGGACAGATGATTATGAGAGAATGTTCTAGTTTATCTATCCGTGTAATGCATTTATTTTCTTGATCGTACAGATGCATTGTTTCTGTTTCCAGTATATAGGGTTTTAAACAGTTTCAAAGGAATATATCCCCTTCAAATTACTGAACACGGACTGCGGACCAGATAGTTCTCTCACACAACACTTATTCGAATGTCATAGCTGCCGACTGAAGTAGGGTTTACAAAGATAAGATAAATAATATATATTTCTGATTCCTACGATCCAGTTTGCTCCATTATTAATACTACACATTGCAATTTGAGGCATACTTTTATAGCATTACCAATGACCGTCCTCACGGAATACTTAACGCTTGCTGTTAGACTGGCGGACATTTAGCACCCAAAATAAAACCCGATGTCTGGGGTGCAGCACAGTGTCATATAACGGCGAATGAACACGTTTGTAACCGAGCCACTTCTTTAGATATTCCAGGTTCGGCAGACCAATGTGTGCCACTCAGAAAACCAATTTTGATTTGAACCGTTATATTTTATTACCGTTATTCTGATTAAATGTTTATAATTCGCGCGGCCACAAATACAGCGTCCACAAAGCTGTGGTTGTTATTGATAATATAGATTAAACAACCACACACAGGTTAACATTTGCATAAATGCTTCATTAATTACTCATATTTAGTGCGGTTAAAGGTGCAGGAATGCTAAGGAATCAGCAGTTAATTAGTATTGCAATTTTATTGGAAGCGAAGGCAACTAATTTACCTGATGGATTCACGCTAATGAACATGCTGGTCTGCAAGCATAATAGGGTCATATATAAATCACGTTTCCAAAGTTGACTGATTCCACATACCATTGAGCAAAACATCTGAAGTCCTGTTCGATCATGTTACTTAAGTATCCGCCAGCTGTATAACTGAACATATCAGATTTGTAAGATTGGTCACTCAGTTCTACTTAAGATATAATTCGGTTTTAATACGTGATTTAATGCCTGACCATGTTTTAGATTAAGTGAAAGCATTACTCTCAAGTTACCAAATTTTACATTCGTAACAGGCGAAGTAAATTCATTAATGATGTTTGCGGAATGCCCAGGCATTGTACCCAAAGATAAAAGGAGCATTCAAGACTTCAATACTTTGCATTGCTGTTTGTGTCTCTACTTTAACCTATGTACATATGTGCACCATATGTAGCTTAAAGATAAGGACGCCGTTTGTTGCCATAAACGTGGGATGGGTTTCTTCAAGCGTACTCGTGCTGAAGGTGGTGTGTAGCCGCGGGAAAGGTTCACTCATCTCTTGGCTTGCTTCGGCACCCACTGAATCGCTCCCCGATGATCCTTCCTTGCATGAGATTCCTACCATTCATATTCACTCCATCGTGTTTCTTAACTGGGTTTTATAATTGTATGTCCCTTCTTGTATTGAGTAATAGGTAAACACTATATAATAGTCCTCTTATCGGTTTAGAACATATAAGCCAAACTAGTGTTATAAGTAATGTGGAACAATGGAAGTTTGAATTATTATGGGCAAACAAAAGCAATGTTTAAAGAGTCTAATGAGATGGAAATTACTGCGAAACGTAAATTGCATGTTAAAATATAAAGCTTTTTGTTGGAATCACCATACGCTTGTAAAGGATAGCGGGGATTTTCGCGCATTCAACTTATAAATCAATAAATCCACTGGTTGGGAGTTTGATAAGACAACGTTTTGTAGCATTTTGTACCCCCTGGCTAAGAATTCATAAAATGGATTACAAATGGAAGAAGAATCTTCAACACGTATTTTAAATATCGCCAGATAGTTTTCAGAACCAACATAATTAGGGACAGGGTTCCAAGGATGTACACGTGAAAAAGAAATTTCTACGTCATTCAAGCCGGCTATATATTTTATTTATAGTTTCATAGGATGACCTCTTAGGTTATGGTTGTGGTTCAATTCTAGCAGCGGACGGCAAATGTAGTTTGGGTTCTTTAGAATTTGCTAAACCATTATGACATCCCCCGCAAAAGCCAACATATATTGCTGTACATTCGTTAAGATTTTATTCTAAGGTGATAGGACAGAGGAAAGAGGCCCCTGACGTTCTTGCTTGCCCTTCATTGAGTATTCTCGAGAGCAACGATATCCCGTTTCTGCCAACGCTGCACACCTGAATAACATATCCCACGTGCCGTCGCACGTAGGTGTTATGCATTTGGGGAAAGATTGCGAGTTAAAATCAACCGAAGGCACTGCGAATCAGGCCGAATCATTGACTGTCGGTTCTCGTCCAGTGTTTTGAACACCAGAGATCTTCTTTTACAAATACACTCAGTTTAGCTCCTTAGAGAGGCTTACTCCAAAGTGTAGTCCCTAAGCTTTCAAGCGCTCACCGACTGGTGACACAGGTGGCTCATCTTGCACTAAGCGATGTACAACAGGAGCAGGTTCCTGTTTTACAATGCATTTATGCAATTTAGAACATGTTGGGGATCGTGATCTACATTGTTACCAATTGCCCGCCAAATATTGACGTACACGGTGAAAAGCAGGGAATTTGCTGAGATAACTATTGCCAGGTCATTGATATACAAAAGGAATAAACGCAGTCCCAGCGCTGAGCATTGTGGAACAAAACATTCTACCACATCGGGTTAGAGAACGATTAACTAAAGCGTACTTAAAGCTCCATTGTTGAAGAAAGTTCTCAATCCAAGCAAATCCACCATCTCCAATTCCGTAGATCTGTAGCCTTTGAAGTATGTTGCGGTGATCCACACATCTTTTACACTAGAACAACGGCATCTACGTCAAAACAAACGCGGCAATGTTCATAACTCTCAAAAGATTTCCAAGAATATATCTAGGTTTACTCCTGACATGAATATTGATAAACGTGTACGCAAAGCGCAACTGAAAAACCAGCAAATGGGAGCGAATTAAACTAAACAGATTATAAAGCTTAAACCCTGAATCAAACATCGTTGAGAAGCAAAGAAAACTATGACTGATTTCCTCCTTGGAGTTGCAGTTTTATTCAAGATCATGAAACGCTTATGACCATTAGGTGGATAAATTGCAGGCATTCTGTAAGAGGCATTGTCAATCACATTTAAACTGTGCTCGTAGATAAGCCAGTATATTTGGTAGCAAAGTTTATCGGCTCCGTATTAATTGACACAAATTATAGAACACATTCAATGTTTGCATGAATTCTATTTCGCACGTTTTCATATTATCGCTACGGCACATCAAAAAGAAGTCTAACCATCGCCAACACTTTTTGCACTCTGATTTTAAAGAGGGTTCATTGGACAGTCCTAAGATAACTAGCACATACTATATAATACAACACCAACTGTCATTATTAAATTTTAATTTTGTGTCGCTGCAGCGTTCCAGTTCGCAGTGCCTATTCAACAAGCAAGTTGTCTTCGAGCGTAGCGTATATCATAATCGTCGTTTGGTCTTCTTTTTGATTTTCCATTTCCTGTTTAATGTTGTTTGAATAGCCACTTACCGTGCGCTTCCGGGCCATCCATCTAGTCACCCAGCCAAGAGATACTGACCTATTTTCCATTATTTTCAAGCCGACGTGCGTACAGAAAATAGAAGAATCGTTCATCGCATCGAATCACATTACATATTTGTAAATTGCAGATAAAATACCTAAAGCAGTTATTTTTCTTTTATCAGTTTAAGCAGATTAATGTAGAATACATTAGAGTGCAATGTGTAACTAAATCAAGCAAACGTTACAGACACAATTTACCCTATTTAAAATGTAAAAAGCTTTTGTTGACTTATTAATAAAACAAACTTTAATAAAACGTATCGGAGGGCGTACGAAAAAATTATGAAATATATATTTGTAATACAAATTAAGATGAGCAGTTCGGTTAACAAAGCAAGTTGATTGGGAACAAATTTAGACTGTGCGAACTTGTTGCTTTTGATGGAAATTTTGATGCACTTCAAGCAACAGCCTCTATGGCCAGTTCGTCATGGGGATCAAAATTATTGCTCCTAGCTTAGCTGGACTGGTAAAATGTGCGCGTTATCTTGCTCGGTTTTGCGATTGAAGCGGGATATATTATTGCTGAAGTCAGCACCTTCGTTTAAACACGGCGCGTAGCATACTTCTGAAGGCTTTCAAAGTATACGGATTAGAGTACATGCACAGCTTGTGGCGTAAACTAACGAGCCTTTACAGCAAACAATATTGCGCCTTTAAAACTATTCAATTTCCTGATTTGAAATAGCTAATTGTTTAAACAGATTGTTATTAACGAATTAATGATTTATTTGGTTGAACATATAAGCATAATTAAAGAACCGTCGAAAGTTGGTTTATTATTCGCATTAAAGTAGCGGGCGATTATAGACAACAAAAATACAATATTACAATTAAGCATAACAATTTGCATCATTTACTAATTGCAATTGTTCTACAGTGATTTATCTTGAATATGTATATTGGTTGCTAACTGTGCGACCATTAATTAAGATGAATAAATGCTTTGTCTTTCTTATGCGACGGCTTTCGTTACGCAATGTACTGTTATTCATGGCTGCTATTTTTATTATAAACGTTACGCGTACGTACAAATTTCTATTACCAATAGCGGAATGCTACTCCGTCACACATCACATTTCTGAACAGGACAACTTTTCATTTACGAAGTCATGGGAGCAAACTTGCTTAAATTAAAATAATGCTTAACAATTGCTGAGCATGAACCACTTTACTTTAGGTTAAAATAATGCGTAAAAATATTTAAGCCGCATCTTGATAACATATGAGGTTAGTCACAAAGTTGCCGTTTTCCTATGTCGAATGTTACACGGTGTCTTTTGAAGGAAATTGTTTAATCCTAGGTTTATTTCCGACAATAAAATGTAAAAAGGGGTATTGTGCTCAGGAATATCAAGCCATCAAGTCTACAAATTCGGCAGTGCCATCCTCATCTGGTACCTGATGCACGGCAGTGAACCAAAGGCCAACACATCTAACAGCCACAAGTAAAATCACTAGAGGTTTTAACTGGTGTATTGTCAGACTTATAAGTAAGGTACGATATACTTCATAGTACCTTACGCTGCAGACCAACTTAATGGTGTTGCGATTGTGCATCAGAACGCTAACAAAACAAAACATGTATAGTAAATCACAGTTTACCTAAGACTTCCCTTCAGACTGTAAACATAATTCAGGAAGAAATGATATAAAAACTTTTGTATATAGTTCATAGAATAACATGAATATTAGCACTTGGTTCTTTGGCCGTTTAAATTTCGTAGCTATAAGTGTGCAATTGCTCGCAAATTTTTTGTTGGAAATTGTTTCCTACTAGTCGGCTTAACTTGTTGCTTTTCAACCATATTTTCTCACTTGTTGTAATACATTTTCTAATTGCTATTTAACATCATTAAAACATAAATCATGTAATATGTCCCATGATATAAAGAGCAAACCAGCACATATACTACTAAGTTAATAAGCATTACGATTTTATATTGCAAGTTAACCGGGAACGTGTCCGTATTGTCGAGAAATATATACATTCGGTTAATTGCATTTTATATATACCGCCGTTAATCATACACACGTCATTTATTTAACTGCCATACTAATGACATGACAATCGGCTTTCACATGTAAATTGTGCTGATGACAACTAGGTCTATCCAATATTCTGATCAAGTAATTGTGTCCACTGCTATCGTTTGCTTGGACAATTCGCGCTCTCCACTAAAACTTTGACAGGTAATACTTAAGTACAGCAAATGCTAAACTTTGCTCAATTTGCACGAGCCGATAACTGTACTGATCTTCTGTTGTTAGTTGTTAGACAGCGTCATTTTCCGTACTAGAAATAGTTAACAATATCTCCAAATCACTAGAATTTCCCTATACTGCTACAAAAAGTATCATTGCAAACAAGCCGCAAGTCGCCCGCCCCCATTTTGAATGACCATGGCTTACTCCACAAAGAAACAATGGTCTGACGTGTCTAGCATCCGCAACGGTTGGTAAGTTCATATGTTTTTCCAAAATGTTTTTCCCAAGGCGCTAATTGTTTTGATGTTCTATTCACTGTGGCTGGCGAAACTAATCAAAAATGTGTTTGTATATTTGTCTTGGCAACTCACTCGGCAGATTGCGCAAGTTTGAAGCGGAGAGAAACAGACGACTAGTTAGTCTTATTGGAGCTCCTTATTGGTGGCATTGACTGCCAGTAGCTTGCGTTAACCAGCCAGTAGATCATGCAACTATATAAGGCGGAACATAATTAGCATGGGCTGCTGGTTAATTAATGCACCTTGATGGCAGTACAGAGTTTGGTCGCTTAGGTAGTTTGCTGATGCGCACCACTTTGAGCCCTCTATGGGAAAGCCGGTTGTCCGCTGTTTTTCAAGTTGGACTCACTACCTGTTTCGTGATTTACTAAAGAGAACCAGTAAAATTACATTAAATTTCATAATTATTCTTAATCGAGTGCTGTTTGGCTGTGTGATGCCTGTATGTTATTTAAATCTAAAGTTTGGTGAAACAACTAAATCTTACAACCTCCGGCTTATTGTTTGTAGGATACATTCTCTGCGCTCTCGCCGTTTTGGAACTAAGCACAAGAAGAATGCTGTTTCAGCACATCTGCCTAAAAAATTGTAGTCATTAGACGAATATTCAATTTCTCCTCGTGCCTAGATCCTAATTCCACTCTCCATTATTGGGTACCATAAAACCATAAAAAATACACATCGAACCTTTGAGATTACTTTCAACAGTTTTAGGCAGTGGGATATCTGGAGTGCAATCGGCACCAGCTATTTATTTCATAATTTTATTCGCGTGACATAATTGCCGCGTTATAAAGCCTGCGATCGTGTCATTCCAAGTGCACCACACTATGCTTTATTAAATGTTCCTCGTAGCAAATTAAAATTATGTTAATCATGTAATGCCCGGAAAAGCACTAGACTGTTGTTGCTGCCTGTTCGGCATAATGACTAGTGCTCATCCAACAGGATTTGAAACCATTACCACTTGCAGCTACCACGTCACTAGACAGCTTATGGTAGTGGGTCACAGGATACGGCTTCAGGACATTAACATTTACATTAAGCTTTAACTACCAGTCAGATGAACGACATAACGCCGAAGTTAAATCTACGTACTTTTTATGGGATTATATGCAAACAAAATTATTGTTATATTGGCAGTAGGCGCCCAAACTGGTTTTGGTGGACGGAAAGTTAGTTAAGTTTTAACTTGGGGACTCCGTATTTTGCATTTTAAAACAAAATTGCGTATCTACATACTTTTGTGAGTTCGTCCAAACCGTGGCATATCAATTAATTTGCTGCGACTTCATTTTTAGCGGAAACACATTTGTCTTCTACCATTGCATTTTGCCGTATGAACCCAATTTACATATTTTCCGGTTAAAGCCTTCGTCGTCTTAATGGCCTAAAGACTGTTTAATGCCAGGCGAGGTCTTAGAGGTTCAACTATTATCTCGTAAACCTCCTTAGAGATCAAATGTAACTGGAAAATATTTGTTCATATCCGCACAGAAAATTTCTTCGAAAATAGTATCTGCGTAACAGTTTAGTTCCTAAAGTTATGCCAGGAGAAGAAATTGGTGGACAAGTAAATTAGGATGAGGAAATCCGACGTGATACTCAACCAGGAGAAATATTTTTGTGTAGGTGGATTTTCAGATATAGAAGTTTACAAATAATAGCATGAGACTGGATGATTTCTATTGACAAATATAAAAAGTAGTGCATATTTTCATATTTTACTATTAAGGTATCTACTGATAAGCAATAAGCTTATGCGCCCTTTTGCTTTGAACGGTTTGCGGATTTCTTTCGGGTCGACACATTGAAGTATTTTAATAGCTGATGGTTGGTAAATGATATCAGGTGTCTGAAAAATACCACAATCCATGACGGGCTGACAAAAATCTAGTAGACATTAAGGCCTTAGTTAAGATTAGTTAGTTACAATTGTGCATGAAATAGAACAATGCCTTTATGCGTATGAATTTTTCTCTGAAATCATAAAACTTAAAACTTGGTATACATATAACAATAATAACCAGGTATTTTTCTCTTGATGCCGAGACGGGATGGATAAATCGGAAAGAGTTGTCGTCTATAATCTTCTCCACTTAACCTGAGTAACAAATGATATATCTAAAACAAACATTAAACCTACGCACATAATGGATTTTTGCATCTGACGGTATTTTACTAAGGTGCGTAAAGCACAAATAATGATACAAGCACATCTTCAGCTTTTACAGTGGAATCCGAGGGAGTCAAGAAATGTGGCGCAATATTTCTCTCTAACTGCAGGCTCTATATTGCAACATGCTGATAGTTGGCAACAAGAACACACACGCCCAGTCTATCCTGCCCCAAATACACGTGTGTACACGATGCATTTGATACAAATCTGTACTTAGACTTTACTTAAAAAATATGATGTGTAGAAATCCCAATGCTTTACCCAAATGGGTGAGTTGAAAAATACAAGCAAGGTTGTATTCAACATTATGGTCACAGACTATGTGGAAGGTTCGTAGATGTGTACTTTAAAAGTATAGTATTTTGCTTAGTGTTCAATCAATTATGTTGCTTATATGAGCAATGAAAAACGCTTAGATTATTAATATTTCAAGATGCACTAATGATTCCCCAACGATAACCGATAACTTACCGTCATATAAAAGTTATTGTGGCATCACTGACATTCGCTATCATAGTGCGTTAATTTAAACATTCTTTTGTTTAGTTGCCCATCTGGAAGATTTGCAATAATAATGTCCCAACTGGCTTGGTTTAGTGCATAATTTGGGATAACTATTTTGCATGTCCTGTTAAATTGCGGTTAAAATCTACCACACGAGCACTTCTTCTGCAACATTCTAGCTAGTATAACCAAAAAATAGCGCTACTTTCTCTTCCGATATCTGCTAAGCATAGATTCCATGCTAGTTTTATGCTACCAAGTAGTTGCTTTCCATTGATACAATATTTCTGCCAAATGATTAAAAAGCTGTTGATATATGTGTTAGGAAAATCCGCAAGTGCTAGAAACATTTACACTCATAAGTATGTCAAACACAAATATGCAAATGCCCTTCAATTATTGAACTTCCTAGCACTGCCGCAAGCAATATAAAGAAGGCATTTTCAGGCATTTGTGAACAAAATTAGTGCAAGATCGATCGGGCGGGATCAGTTGACGCCAGAAACAATTAGACCGATGGCTACCGCAATAACAAAATTCGTGCTACCGGATTTGTTTGATTTGTATGAAAAGGTAGGGTAGCTCTACGCAGATGTCATCGAAAAAACCACTACAGCATAAAAAGAAAGAAACTGTTGAGGATAGTTAGCATAACGAGTGGAATTGATGAGATTTATTTGTATATATAGCGATTATATTATAAGATGTTTAAGCAGCAAATATGCATAGGTGCCAACAAATATGACATCTTTTATTCTAAAGAACCCTGACTAAAACAAGTGTTATGGGCTGAGGAAACATGAGCGGAAAAAAATGCGCTTAACACAGCGCAACTAAAAAAAGACATAATGTGCGACAGTTTCATACTTGGATTTCGTCTGTGACCAGCAAATCATAACTTATTTAATATACTGCAGATTATTTAGCTTGTTCCAAATTACCGATGTTTGGTCATTGGCTATTTATTACTGCATTTTAAAGTTAAATTGACTTGTCGGAAACGTTTCGTTGGTCCTGGATTTTCAAATTTTTCCCAAGCAAATCTGGTCGCAAATCCGCCAGTCTAGGTTTATGTAAACAGATTTCAC
>OX104071.1:16074846-16095214 GCA_944474145.2 Dicrocoelium dendriticum | reverse complement strand
GCAGGTGTTATCCGGTTGAATGTGGATCAACTATACAGGCAGCAGACATCAGTCTCCACGCGAAGGATCTTACAGAATTGAAAGTTTGATTTCATTCGTTACGACGAATACATCGATACAGAGCCCGAAAATTTGCAATGCATTTCTCAATATATGTTTCTGTCTGCATTAGGAGCAAAAACTTTCCACCATCACGTGATACCAACATCATTAATGAGAAGCCAAATATAAAGAGTTATGGCGTTGGGGAACACATGCGGCCTTCACATAAACAATAATCGCCCATCCGCTTGCCCTATTCTTTCAGAGTAGTCCTTCTGATCCTACCGATAACCGTTCAGTAAAACTTCTCTCTGAGCTTTCCATAGCCATGGAAGCAAGCATCGCTGACTTAATGATGGGCCATATGTAAAACCTAGGCAATGCATTAGCAGAATGCGTTGGTAACTTTCTCCGTGAACAACAGTTCTATGTTAGAGACCGAACATCTCTGCCCGACTCTAATCGAGTGGAGTGCGACCTTCTTACGAGAGCCATCCCCTCAAACATTTTGCTGTTCCGGTTGATGTTAAAAGTTGGCCGGACATCAAGAGAATGGCCGACCACAAGATCCTCTATGTGCGACCTAGATAGGACCTTATATTGATCGGTGAGGAATTCACTGCCATTAAATGTGGACAAGTGATACATTATTCACATCTGCCATAGACACGCCTATCTCTAAAATATTGGGGCATATGACCTGTAGGCAAGCCCTCAAGAACTTGACCTCGGCGTGCTGGTGCAGGAGGACTTCGGTCCATGGGATTCAAATCTGGTGAGTGAACAGGCCACTCCATTGGTCCACCGCGCCCGATCCGATGGTGGCCAAATTTGTCGGTGAGGTAGGCACGCACCGTTTTAGCAGAATGTGCATGTGCACCACATAGTATGACTGCCCTTCAGGCTACAACTGGGGAAGCACAAATGTCTGCAGCATGGCCAAATATAACGATGCTAGGAAAAGCTTAGTCTGTAGTCCTTCAAAACAACGACCTACCGGTCACATTCCCGGAAAAGAGATATAGGCCCAAGATTTTCTGGCTTGTTAATCCGGCCCAAACCATCAGTTTCACACTGTGATTCATACGTGATGCGGTAAATTTTCGTAGGTTGCTGGTAGACCAACACTAGTTTCCTTGTTCCATGCAGATGAAACAACGCCTCATCTGTAAACAGAACGAATATCTCCGTGATCCATAAAACAGCGGCAAAGTTCATGCCGCTTCTCTGAATCGCATGGGTTCAAAACCTGCACTTGAAGTGCACGAAACCTCCGAAATGTTCGTTCCAGTAATATCCGGTGTACCGCATGTCGGGTCTTGTCAGTGATGTGCGATCTGACGAATGCTGAGATCGGGACTTTTGACACTTCACTGACTACAGCGCAAACTGAACGGTCGTCCTTGTTGATGCGAGGCGGTCCGGTTCTCTTCATGGCACACACACTACCAGTTTGCTCGAACTTCTTCATTATTTTAAGCACGTATCGGGCGGTGATGGGACGCATTCCTGTGTTATTGCGTTGTATTTTCTTGAAACTGATGCGGCGCTAAACCGCATTCACCGTACAGCCAAATAATCAGCGCGCGCTGAGTAACAGCAACGTTACGTGATCCCGACTGCGTTGTCGGCTCGTGCTCCATTATCTGTGATTTAATAACATTGACAACAGTTGCAATATGTAACCTCGTCCTCAGCTGAGCTGCTATCACGTGCGCACATGCATGTGGCGGTTCCGGTCGCCCAAGCCGACATTGCTGCGTAGCCAAGGAGACACACAGAGATAACCATCGATCGTTCCAACGCCAACGGTTGGCCATAACCTTCACTTAGTGTGATTTTAGCGGACAGCCGGAAAAAAGTTATGACTCGCTGGCTGCTAAACCGCCTCATGTTAGAGGTTAGGCTTTTTCTCAGCTGAGCCCTGCACTAAATCACCCGTCTGCCGAATATTTCATACGTCCTCACCACTAAGGTGAGAGAGAAATTCATGTCTGTGCCCTCGCAGTAGCATGTTGCGAATTTTGCCAAACATTGGATGGCTATTGGATGTTGGGGACAACAACCGTAATTGACCGGCTTTCACCGTGAACGCGCCATGGTAGGTAAATGCACGGTAATCGGCGTTTTCCGTCTGACTAACCTTATCATTTTCTTTCGTAGCCTTAAACTGCTACTCATATATTTGTTTTGGGTTGAATTAGACCTTGCTAAATTCTAGTGCTCATGCATTTTTTGGCCTGCCTCTCACGAAATGTATAACGCATTATTTTTTTTAATTTTTTTATACTTCCAATTATTTTGATGTAGTTTGAAAGGCAACGCTTTTCTGATGCGTGTATTTTCTCAGAACATAGCAAATATTGCAAACTTACCTTAGATGTCGATCTTATATGAGTAAACTAGAGGACGTTCCCGCATTAGAACTCGTGGTCAAATCTGTTTAAGTAAACCTAGACTGGCGGATTTGCGATCAGGTTTTGTTGGGAAAAATTTGAAAATCCATGACCAACGAAACGTTTCCGACAAGTCAATTTAACTTTGCGAAGCTGTTATTAATATCCTAGTGACCAAGTATCGGTAATTTGGAACAAGCAAAATAAAATGCAGTATAATAAATAAGTAATGATTTACTGGTCACAGATGAAATTTAAGTAGGAAACTGTCGCACTTTACTTCTTTTTTAATTGCACTGTGTTACGCGCATATTTTTCCGCTTATCGTTCTTCAGCCTATAACACTTGTTTTAGTCAGAGTTATTTAGAAAGAAAGATGTCATATTTGTTGGCACTTATGCATATTGGCTGCTAAATCATCTTACAATATAATCGCTATATATACAAATTTATCTCATCAGTTCCACTCGTTCTGCTAACTATCCTGAACAGATTCTTTCTTTTCAGGCTGTAGTGGCTTTTTTCGATGACAGCTTGCGTAGAGCTACCCTACCTTTTCATACAAATCAAACAAATCCAATAGCACGAATTTTGCTAGTGCGGTAGCCATCTGTCTAATTGTTTCTGGCGTCAACTGATCCCGCCCGATCGATCTTGCACTAATTTTGTTCACAAATGCCTGAAAGTGCCTTATTTATATTGCTTGCGGCAGTGCTAGGAACTTCAGTACTTGAAGGGCATTTGCATTTTTGTGTTTGACTTTCGAATGAGTGTAAATGATTAAAGCACTAGCGGGTTCTCCTAACATATATATCAACAGTTTCTTAATCATTTGGCAGAAATATTGAATCAATGGGAAGCAACTACTTGGTAGCATAAAACTATCATGGAATCTATGCTTATTAGATATCGGAAGAGAAAGTAGCGCTATTTTTTGGTTATACTATTTAGAATGTTGCTGAAGAAGTGCTTGTGTGGTAGATTTTAACCGCAATTTAACAGGACATGCAAAATAGTTATCCCAAAGTATGCACTAATTCAAGCCAGTTGGGACATTATTATTGCAAATCTTCCAGATGGGCAACTAAACAAAAGAATGTTTAATTTAACGCACTGTGATCGCGGATGTCAGTGATGCCACAATACCTTATTTGTGACAGTAAGATATCGGATAGCGTTGGGGAATCATTAGTGTACCTTGAAATATTAATAATCTAAGCGTTTTTCATTGCTCAGATAAGCAACATA
Source organism: Dicrocoelium dendriticum (assembly GCA_944474145.2). Lineage (NCBI taxonomy): Eukaryota > Metazoa > Platyhelminthes > Trematoda > Plagiorchiida > Dicrocoeliidae > Dicrocoelium > Dicrocoelium dendriticum. Next base: position 16,091,528 of record OX104071.1, on the reverse strand, counting down.
ATTGGTTAAACACTAAGCAAAATACTATACTTTTAAAGTACACATCTACGAACCTCCCACATAGTCTGTAACCAAAATGTTAAATACAATCTTGCTTGTATTTTTCAACTCACCCATTTGGGTAAAGCAGTGGGATTTCTACACATCATATTTAGTAAGTAAAGTCTAAGTACAGATTTGCATCAAGTGCATCGTGGTACACACGTGTATTTGGGGCAGGATAGACTGGGCCTGTGTGTTCTTGTTGCCAACTAACAGCATGTTGCAATAAAGAGCCTGCAGTTAGAGTGAAATATCACACCACATGTGTTGACTCCCTCGGATTCCACTGTAAAAGCTGAAGTTGTGCTTGTGTCATTATTTGAGCTTTACGCTCCTTAGCAAAATACTGTCAGATGCAAAAATCCATTATGAGCCTAGGTTTAATTGTTGTTTTAAGATATATCATTTGTTACTCAGGTTAAGTGGAGCACATTATTGACGACTACTCGTTCCGAATTATCCGTCTCGTCTCGGCATCAAGAGAAAAATACCTTGGTGTTATTGTTATATGAATACCAAAGTTTATGTTTTATGATTTCAGAGAAAAATACCATACGCATAAAGGCATCGTTCTACCTCATGCACAATTATAACCAACTAATCTTAACTAAGGCCTTAATGTCTACAAGATTTTTGTCAGCCCGTCATGGATTGCGGTATTTTTCAGACACCTGATGTCATTTACCAACCATCGGCTATTAAAAGACTTCGCTGTGTCGACCCGAAAGAAATCCGCAAACCGTTCAAAGCAAACGGGCGCATACGCTTATTGCTTATCAGTAGATACCTTTATAGTAAAATATGAAAATATGCACTACTGTTTATCTTTGTCTATACAAATCATCCAGTCTCATGCTATTATTTGTAAACTTCTATATCTGAAAATCCACCAACACAAAAATATTTCTCCTGGTAGAGTATCACGTCGGATTTCCACATCCTAATTTACTTGTCCACCAAATTCTTCTCTAGGCATAACTTTAGGAACTTAACTGCTACGCAGATACTGTTTTCAAATAAATTATGTGTGCGGATATGAACAAAGATTTTCCAGTTACATTTGATCTCTAAGGACATTTACGAGAAATTAGTTGAACCTCTAAGACCTCGCCTGGCACTAAACAGTCTTTAGGCCATTTAGAGGACGAAGGCTTTAACCGGAAAATATGTAAATTGGGTTCATACGGCAAAATTCAGTGGTAGAAGACAAATGTGTTTCCGCCAAAAATGAACTCGCAGCAAATTAATTGATGTGTCACGGATGAACGAACTGACAAAAGTATGTAGATACGCAATTTTTTTTAAAATGCTAAATACGGAGACCCCAATTTAAAGTTTAACTAACCTTCCGTTCAACAAAACCAGTTTGGGCACCTACTGCCAATATAACAATAATTTTGTTTGCATATAATCCCATAAAAGGTACGTAGATTTAACTTCGGCGTTATGTAGTTCATCTGACTGGTAGTTAAAGCTTAGTGTAAATGTTAATGTCCTTAAGCAGTCTCTGTGACACAGTGTCATAGGCTGTCTACTGACGTGGTAGCTGCAAGTGGTAAAGGTTTCAAATCCTGCTGGATGAGCACTAAGCATTATGCCGAACAGGCAGCAACAACAGTCTAGTGCTTTTCCGGGCATTACATGATTAACATACTTTTAATTTGCTGCGAGAAACATTTAATAAAGCATAGTGTGGTGCACTTGAAATGACACGATCGCAGGCTTTATAACGCGGCAATTATGTCAAGCGAATAAAATTATGAGATAAATAGCTGGTGCCAAATGCACTCCAGATATTCCACTGCCTAAAAATATTGAAAGTAATCTCAAAGGTTTGATGTGTATTTTTTATGGTTTTATGGTACCCAATAATGAAGAGTGGAATTAGGATCTAGGCACGAGGAGAAATTGAAAATTCCTCAAATGACTACAGTTTTATTTGGCAGATGTGCTGAAACGACATTCTTCTTATGCTTAGTTTCAAAACGGCGAGAGCGCAGATAATGTATCCTGCAAACAATAAGCCGGTGGTTTTAAGATTGAGTTGTTTGACCAAACTTTAGATTTAATTAGCAGACAGGCATCACACAGCCAAACAGCACTCGATAAAGAACGATTATGAAATTTAATGTAATTTTACTGGTTCTTTTTAGAAAATCACGAAACAGGTAGTGAGTCAAAATTGAAAAAGAGCGGACAACCGGCTTTCCATAGAGGGCTCAAAGTGTTGCGCATCAGCAAACTAGCTAAGCGACCAAACTCTGTGCTGCCATCAAGGTGCATTAATTGACCAGCAGCCCATGCTAATTATGTTCCGCCTTATATGGTTGCATGATCCACTGGCTGGTTAACGCAAGCTACTGGCAGTCAATGCCACCAATAATGAGCTCCAATAAGACTAACTAGTCGTCTGTTTCTCTCCGCTTCAAACTTGCGCAATCTGCCGAGTGAGTTGCCAAGACAAATATACAAACACATTTTTGATTATTTTCGCCCGCCACAGTGAATAGATCATCAAAACAATTAGCGTCTTGGGAAAAAACATTTTGGAAAAACGTATGAACCTACCAACCGTTGCGGATGCTAGACACATCAGACCCTTGTTTCTTTGTGGAATAAGCCATGGTCATTCAAAATGGGGAGGGCGAATTGCGGCGTGTTTACAATGATACTTTTTGTAGCAGTATAGGGAAAATTCTAGTGATTTGGAGATTTGTTTAACTATTTCTAGTAAGGAAAATGACGCTGTCTAAATAACAACAGAAGATCAGTACAGTTATCAGCTCGTGCAAACTGAGCAAAGCTTAACATTTGCTGTACTTAAGTATTACCTGTCAAAGTTTAATGGAGAGCGAGAATTGTCCAAGCGAACGATAGCAGTGGATACAATTACTTGATCAGAATATTGGATAGACCTAGTTGTCATCAGCACAATTTACCTGTGAAAGACGATTGTCATGTCATTATTATGGCAGTTAAATAAATGACGTGCGTATGATTAACGGCGAAGTATATAAAATGCAATTAACCGAGTGTATATATTTCTCCACAATACGGACGCGTTCCCGGTTAACTTGCAATATAAAATCGTAATGCTTATTAACTTAGTAGCATATATGCTGGTTTCCGTTTTATATCATGGGACATATTACACAATTTAGGTTTTAATGATGTTAAATAGCAATTAGAGAATGTATTACAATAAATGAGAAAATATGGTTGAAAAGCAAAAAGTTAAGCCGACTAGTAGGAAACAATTTGCGAGCAATTGCACACTTATAGCTACGAAATTTAAACGGCCAAAGAACAAAGTGCTAATATTCATGTTATTCTATGACCTATATACAAACTTTTTTATAACATTTCCTCCGGAATGTTTATTACAGTCCGAAGGGAAGTCTTAGGTAAACTGTGATTTACTATACATGATGCACAATCACAACACCATTAAGTTGGTCTGCAGCGTAAGGTACTATGAAATATATCGTATATTACTTATAAGTCTGACAATACACCGGTTAAAACCTCTAGTGATTTTATTGTAGCTGTCAGATGTGTTGGTCTTTGGTTCACTGCCGTGCATCAGGTTACCAGATGAGGATGGCACTGCCGAATTTGTAGACTTGATGGCTTGATATTCCTGAGCACAATACCCCTTCCTACATTTTATTGCCGGAAATAAACCTAGGAATAAACAATTTCCTTAAAAAGACACGGTGTAACGTTTGACATAGGAAAACGACAACTTTGTGACAAACCTCATATGATATCAAAATGGGGCTTAAATATTTTTACGCATTATTCTAACCTAAAGTAAAGTGTTTCATGCTCTGCAATTGTTAAGCTTTATTTTAAAATAAGCAAGATTTGCTATCATGACTTCGTAAATAAAAATTGTCCGGTTCAGAATGGTGATGTGTGACGGAGTAGCATTCCGCTATCGGTAATATAAATTTGTACGTACGCGTAACATTTATAATAAAAATAGCAGCCATGAATAACAGTACATTGCGTAACGAAAGCTGTCGCATAAGAAAGACAAAGCATTTATTCATCTTAACTAATGGTCGCACAGTTAGCAACCAATAGACATATTCAAGATAAATCACTATATAACAATTGTAATTCGTAAATGATGAAAATTGTTATGCTTAATTGTAAAATTTTATTTTCGTTGTCTATAAGCGCCCGCTACTTTAGTGCGAATAACAAACCAACTTTCGACGGTTCTTCACTTATGCTTATATGTTCAACCAAATGAGTCCTTAATTTGATAATAACAATATGTTTAAACAACTAGCTATTTCAAATCAGGAAATTGAATAGTTTTATGGGCGCAATATTGTTTGTTGTAAAGGCTCGTTTGTTTACTCCACAAGCTGTGCATGTACTCTAATCCATATACTTTGACAGCCTTCAGAAGCATGATACGCGCCGTGTTTAAACGAAGGTGCTGAATTCAGCAATAATGTATCCTGCTTCAATCGCAAAACCGAGCAAGATAACGCGCACTTTTTTCACTCCAGCTAAGCAAGGAGCAATAATTTTGATCCCCATGACGAATTGGCCATAGAGGCTGTTGCTTGAAGTGCATACCAATTAAACAAACCAGAACACCTATCAAAAGCCTTCCAATTACCTGTCACTAATAGGGTGCAACAGAATGATAAGAAATCCATATTGTTAATTTTTTCCTAGAAAAATTACACCGATTGACTTTCATCGATGTTAACTTTTCGGATATGCAGACGTTGTCAGTTCAACAGTTAGTCATTTATGCTTGTAATATGTGGTCCGCAAGTTGACAAATATAAGCAATGGCAAAAGTGGAAGCATCACTGGGTTATCAGGCTAAATCAGCTGTACTATTAATAGTACTGGTCTTAGCCATACTGAGCGTTTTGCCACAGTACCATAATAAAAATGATTAACAGTACAATCTTATCCGTCGTTGTCTGCAGCAACTTGACAGCAAATATCTAATAACAGCCACTTGGCACGTTCATCTGCGTTACTGAACAGTGCATTGATAATGGAAGGTAAGTTAACTCACAATTTTAATTTAGATGATTAAGCTGCGTCGTGCTATGAAATATGGCCCTAATTGATCGGTGAAAAGCAGCACCGCAGTTCTCACCAGAGGTATTTTGTCCCATCTGTGCGAATCAATTCACCTGACTAAGCTCATTAATGCTTATATTTTGATTTATCAGGTTTCAGAGAGAAATTGGTGAGGTTAGCAGTTAAAGAAGCATGCCCGTTCAGGTACTATTACGATCCGCATACTCCGACACCCACTGTGCTCGCAAACATATTTGTTCAATCACTCTCTTTGCCTTGGGCGAGATGCCATCAGAGAAGCGGTCACCCTGACATCGGTTCAGGCATACTAATTAAGCAACCCCTGATTGATATATGTGAATTATACAGTTGCGGATCATTCACTGTCAAACAACCAACAAAATTGTTGCAGAAAACGCCCCCGGACCTATTATTTAAATACCTATTTTAACATGTTATGCTTTGTGGCGGTTTAACGATGAATCGCATCTAAGTATTGTGTGCCTCAGACTGGTGTCTTTAATGATATGCTGCAAATGATCCATATATTGCAATTTTATCTACGCGATACTCTAATTCATTTTTGATTTGACTGAACTCGAATAACCTGTGAAGCACAAAAATAACGAATGCGGATTAGATATAATAAAGAGAAAAAGTAAACTTGCATTTTACGCAATCTGCAAGAGCTACTCAACATACCAAATCTAACACACAATTTATTTTTGAAGCAAAGTTGGTGCAATTATAGAAATATGTACCTCTACCAGACAGCCTAAAATCGCTTATGCCATCACTATTTAAATATTTCTATTATTGTATATCTGAAATACGATTTTGTCCGCCAGATTGCCAACGACAACTGGCTACATGATTTTCAGCTTTTCACAACAATACATTCAAACGGATAAGTTAAAACTGGAAATTCTGTTGGAAACAAATAAGGGAAATTTACTTTACATTTTTTCTTCATTATCCCATGCTCAAGAGTCCAATGACCAATACAGTAAAATATATAAACATTATTTCTTTTTTATTCTATATTATGGTGCTAGTGCATTTACATAATTTTACCGGATCTCCCAGATAGCTTTGCATTTGTCTTTTCCGGGATGCTTTTTCTTGCTGTTCTTACCGTTAATTGTACACAAAGATTAATATATTATACCGTCTACACTAGCAAAAATTTTACAAAAGACATAATTAATTACTATGGAAAACTGTCAACAAAAACAAAATGAGATGCAGTTTTACTCAGATAATATCATAAAACTACGGAACTTTACTTATTTTGTGGGTTATTACTACTCAGCTATAAATAAAATGAGGTTCACATGCGACGACTTGATGTTATTTTTATTTTAAGTTTTAGCTATTTGCAAAGTACTCTTATTAGCCAGAACACTGCGTTGGATGTAGAAATATCCTGTTTAGAATCAGGGGTAAATTAAACTGAATGCACCGATAAACTTGCTAAAAATATAAACCTGAGATTTTCTTACATTTTGAGCGTCAGTAAATCAACTGTAAATAGTGCACAATAGCATAACCACTTAGCGGTGTCTGGTCTGGTTGTAGTGAAACGTTTCTGCATTTAATTAGAACTGTAGGCTGAAGTGATAAAATGTCTGGTGAATATTTGAGAAACAGCAAGTACTTTAGCACGTTGAAGGGAATCATAAATTACGGTATATGAATGAGGTGGTTTTGTTCAATCTGGACACATAGTATTGGGTATTTGCAGACAGAATCTGACTGGAGACAGAAAATGAGCATTGCCTAATGGATCTTGGAATTGGCATCGCTACATAATTCTAAGTTCCTATAATTCAATTGTTCGTATTCTACGCTGGCGCTTCGAAGATTGGTTTTTAGTTATATATTGACACCAAATAACGCTTTGAGCCAATGTAAGCTTTGTGTACTCGGATTGGGGCTAACTCAATAAAAAACGTTTTAAACTAAACAAGAAATAAAATAACAGCAACAAACATTCCGTTTTATAAGTCATAGGCAACAATTTTAATAATTAAATTCATGTCACTCGAAAAATCTATCGGAATTAGCGAGTATTTTGCATAATTTTTAAAAGGCATCATTCAGATATTTATCTAGTCAGCATAGTTTTAAAAAAGCATTTCTTCATACTTGAATTATGTATGCGTAGCTTCCGTGGTTGAAAGCAAAGACGAAAAACTCAGTTTATTTTCATTTTGAAATCAAAATATTAAATATGCTAGACAGGGCAGGTGGCGTTACATACGGCTTCAGAAATCATATGTAACTGGCTCTCACCAAACTGCGTGAGTTAGAAGTGGAATTACGAAAAGCGTTTAGATTTAAGTATCCGTAGAGGGTCCCATAGGGGTTGGTGAATCTGTGGCCGAAGCCGAAATGTATTATACAAAGCACCAGGCATGAAGTGAAAAATATATAATATAAAGTTCGAAGCACTGTGCTGACAAATAAGAGAGCTACTTGACATTATTTGAAGATAGTACAAACGAGTGATACGTTTGTTTACTGAATTCCAACGTATTATTGTGCACAAAATTGATCGAAATTCTCTAGTATGTTTTCTAAGCCGGGTTGTTTTACGGTCGCTTTTACCAGCGTTTATGTCTAATCCGGTACGCAATTTATGCGCAATCGGTCTTATTTTGGGAAGCAACGAAACACGATTTTCCTTACTTTTGTTTAAATAATAATTAAAGCTTCATTTTCGAGATGCATATTTCGACTGCCTTGTAACATTATCCACAGAAATCGCAGAGAAAGATCAAACATAGGCAGAGCGATATGCGATTGCTGACCAGATAACACGTATAAATGAGCTCATTCGCGTGATCATGTTTAATCAGTTGTATGTTGGCAAAATATGTGTACAACGACTACAAAAGTAAAAACAATAAAACAGCAACTACATTTCGATAACGATCGAATCAGTTGTGCGAAATATGATTGGGATCGTTTCTATAACGGCATTTTGCGCTTGCCTTTCACATCCGTGTGCGTGTGGTATGCCCGAATAAGAGAAATAAGAGATATGCCAGTAACCGAAATCTTCTTTACATTTCCTTTTGTGCTTTTGTTATATTACGATGCAGTGGCTGCAAAGAGGAATTAACTTCATGATCCCGATATTTCTGATAAAGGTCAATGTTGCCGATATGACCAGAGTAGAAAGAAACATCCGAAATAAATGATATTACATTAGAGACAAACTGCCATATCAATATATAGTTATCCAGGAGTTAAAAGCTTATGTACTAGGCAGCAACGAACAATGTGTCCGTAAAGGTCCTAAGTACGAAGCAGCTGTTATAGTGTACCAGAGATTAACATTTTTATATAGCAGCTAAATTATTTTGAAAATGCGTGCACAACACCAATCAATTAGCGTATTTACTTAAGCTGTGTTGAACGCCTTCGTGTGCTTAACTTAGAAAGCTGCCTTGTATAACATTATCCTAAATTGCATTTTAGATACCATTAAAAACTTATATATTCCTCAGATTAGATGGAAGTAGAATAAGCGCGTAAATTTTTATATTGGCTTAAAGTTAAAAATTTATCCTTAAACGCGTTGCGCATCTGAGCTATTATATGCTGTTACGTCTTGCCCCTGTCGATTTGCGTGGTTATATTAAGAAAAAAACAATTTTTGTTCGTCGCAGTCAGCCGACAATCCAGTTTGGTTAACTAAATATCCGGAAAAGCGACAGGCGGCCGTTTTGCCCAATGGGGGCTCGTCAGTGGTGCGCATCCTTCAGTCCTCTACAGATGATCGAACGCATGACTGCTAGTGGCTTGTGCCAACTAGCCCGCAGCTTATGCAACTGCGCCATGGAGGACGGCAATCGAAGATCACGAATGGTTAGCTAATTGCGATATAGCCCGACCCATCCTCCACTGCCTTGCAGGCACCTGCCAGGCAAATGAGAGCGGTTGGTCTTCCGGTGTCAAGACTTCCCGGTTACGGCAGCTATGAATCGACATATCATTTAGGGAAACCATAAGGGAGATTTTCCCGATAGGAAGTTGACTTATCTGGATTGTCGGCTGACTGCGACGAACAAAAGTACTCACATAAATCTTTCTACTTATACAAAAAACTAATTTTTGTATGGTTTTTAAACGGCTATGACGCTTTACCAGGTATTATATTTTGAACATATATACATATACATACACATAAAGAGAGAGTGAAAAAGCACGCTGTTGGTGGAATGTAAGTTTTGATACGTCGAATTCCTCTAGCCGTAATAATTAAACAGAATAATTTACAACTTCAGATAGGGTGCCATTTTTAAGAAAATAATGTAGAAATTATGAATTTAAATTTGTGTATTTTATTTTCCCGTTACTACTGTTAGTCTTTTAAAGGTAAGTAGTATACTAGGGGACCATACTGAAATGTAAGTATGCCTTTAAAAAATAGCCTTTTTGCAAAAGTAGGTAATAAAAAATATCTGGTAAAAGCTAGTTCGCTAAACAAATTAAGTATTGCGCAGAAATGCAGTGTTTACATTTAAGAAATTGAACAATGTCAGCTCAACTTTAGTTTCAAAAGCAAACGAACATTAATGTAAAGTGAAACATAATATTTCCGGTGGACAAATAGGAACTCTGTGTTAGAGCCCGCTTAGCGGATTTCGTGGTTGCAGTTTTAATGCCTAAATTACCTAGCAGACGCTTGTGAAGTTTGTTCACATTCGCTTACAACTATCTGAAACCTCCGCACTCGCATAACAATACAAAACGGGTTTATTTTGTTAAACTGCTCCACTAAGGTTAACAAGGCGTTACTAATTCAACTGACCAAGCTCAGTTATCCCATTTCTGCCACAGCATAATGCATCTGTGATTTGGTATGTAGCCACATAAGCGGTTATCTCGGCAGAATAGATCGTTTTCCTCCTAAGCGTTTCGTAAAACAAATTCCGAATAGAGCTAATTCCGCTACGAGAGATCAAAAATGAGAATGGGTCTTATATTATAAGATGGCAACCACTTCGTTTGCTAAGGTCCTACTGTGCAGATATGATCAATTGAACCCTAAGTGAAATTTATAATGAATTACAACAATATTAACATCAAAGTGCTTGGGTCTTTGAAGATGATGCCGCAAATTACCATAGACCTGATTACTGAAGGCAAAACAGCCGTCAGACCTAATGTTCCTAGAAGACGTTTGCAGTTACACCACAATTTTATTATGCTGTGATCTGTATACCTAATTTCAAAATTCAGACTTCGGATTCCTTTCCTTCTGTGATCGTTAAAAATACTGCACGTATGCATGTGATCAGAGATCACGAGATGTTATCATCTTGCAAATTCCATTTTCCGATTGCATTGTTTAGAATGATAAACGTTTTACAGAGCTACGGATATACGTTTGCAGAAAAGCGATTGCAACCCGTCATGACCGGAAAAAGTAAAGGTGGTCTGCCACAATAGCAACAGCATAATAGCGTAAGTGTCTTATTCATATGAACAATTCCATTTTTATAGGTTTGCCGTTTCTGTCGGGTGCGCGCTAATACCAACTTCCAATAAAGCGAATGCTTGTCGCACAACAAAGTTAAGTATTTATTGTGGAAATTTCGCTGAGTCAAGATGCATTTGTTAAAAAAGAATTGTTTTACATAGACGTTTAATGATTATTACGCAAAATGTTTTTTAAGGAACTTGCATTTTGCGAATGCATAAAAATTTACGGGTAGCGTTTTGCAGGCGCTATTAACTTACTCAGTTTTGCTCAGGTTTTAGCATACGCGTTATTTACCTTATAATTACATTGCTATATAATTATTAGACCCTTCAGCATTTGTTTGTTATCCCTCCTTGTTCTCTTTAATGTAATGTTGATTGGATTATCCTACATCTCCAATATTTTTTCGAAGCGGTCCATATAGCCTGTGCATATGATGTGCAACAATGAAAAATTGCGAATAAGATGGAAAAGCCTTGTCCCATCAGTGAAAACGTTGTAGCGCATGCATATGTTAAAGTATGTATAAATGCACTTAATAAAATCAATTACACTTTGAAGTAGCTGATTTATTCTGTGACGCAACCAAATGACGAAAGTGAGCTTGTGGATCTTACAATATTATATTGTATTATCCACTTAACAAATCAGTCAATAAATAATAATTGCTTCCGAAGCTGCTCCCACCACCTTGTTATTTCATCACTGACCGGAGTAAAATGGTTGTTTCAAGTGACCAAAATAAAATGGGTCAAATTTATTTGCCAAAGAACTCTCATCGAGACCGGTGAGTATATGCGTTTTTGGCGCTTAATCGGAAAAGCGATTATTAAGTATATCACTTAAGCCTAAGAATAAGCTATTTAGGTTACAAATGTTGTAACAATAAAAAGCGGTCTTTAAAAGCTAGACAATGCAAAATGATTCGGTCAACTGGTTAAGGAGGTTAGGTAAAATAGTCTGTTATATGAGGTGTTAGAAAAAGATATATGCAACGATTTGCACACCGTATTCGGGCTTTACAACGATGTGTACAGCCCCGAAATCTAAGGAGAGCTGCCCGCCAACGCCTTGATTCACGCTTGAATATAATGAGTATAAAACCTTGAAGTCGTCTGCAGTGCTGGGTGGTAAATAACAAGGTTTACCATAAAAAGCTGTTTGTTCATCTACTCTCGCCTTTGTGTAAATGGGCTTGGGTGTGCCACAAGGACACGATTACTGATAAGCGGCATTTGAACAGGTGAACGAGCGCATTCCATCCGTTAAGTGTTATGTAATCAATTGGCTGCTGAATTAAAGCTTAATATTCGCGAAATCAGTCTTATCTACAGATAGGTGGTACTTTGCGTTAACGCACCAGCAGCAGAATTTCTCCGATTTGCAAAACCTAAGCCTCATGCAAGCAAGAGATCGGACTGCGCTGCATTTTATATTTTGCAAATTGCCCAACGCATGTATGATTTCTGATCAATTCTCCGATGAGTGATCCGTCAGAGGTAAGGATAACCTCCTCAAATAGTAAAGATAGTCGGTTGTTAAACTCTTGTTCGCAACTAAGTAGATTATCCTCATTAGCGACAGTAAACGCTTTCAATAATTTTGCAGCCTCTTTTGGATTTCTAAAATATACAGTGTCGTCAACTTTAGGCCCACAAATTGCAGTCTCTGCGATGTGTGTTCTAAATAGGCCAGGTTTTAAATATGTCACATGGATAAACGTCAGTAGGGGCCTTAAATGGTATTTACATTTGACGCTAAATTTTATCACTTAAGGTAGAATAAATGCTAAACATACTCGATGTAACACTAGTTACCGGAAACGTTGCATGTATGAGCAGTTGTCTAGTCAGTTCGCACAGGCACGAGCAGCGGATTATTTCTAAACTGGCACTGTCCGTTTATTAATGTCATAGTTTTGTCGGCAAGGATAAGTTTAACTATATTTTTAGCGAATGTTATAGCTGTCTGAAACGCAATATGTAAAAATGATATGCCGCATTGCAGATTCACACTTACCCATTATGCCACAAATGTTAGTGAAAGCTCGGCATGTCTAATATTGGACGCAATGGACTGCAATGACCTTAAATTTTAGGATGGATATGGGAAAGTTACAATCGTAGTATTGATGGTTGTTACCTGCATCACTTGTCTGAGGCTGCTGATTCCTTCTTTCTCGTACTGGTTTCTCTCGGATTGTTGGCGCAACTTGTCAAGTCAAACCAGTGCAGTAGATACTTTAAGACGGATGTGTATTAACAATAATTAAATCCTCAAAGTCAAAGAGTCATGTTATGTAAATCAATCTTCTTTTGTTTATAGATGCCACAGGGACATTATAAATCATAATTTCAAAGTTACACTGTTTCTAGCTAAGATGCTGTTGCATGACATATCTCCTGTGCAATCGTCAGTGAATTAAGCAAATTTATTGCATTAAAATCCTCTTTTTGATTATCCTGCTATTCAAATTATAGTAAAGGGCTTCCAATTCGAACTAATGGGTCCTGAAATTTCAGACACAAGTGTTTGTAAACTTATCACATTATTGTGGGAACTTGACGTTTTCATACAGACTGCACCATGGTTTCTGTCGAATCATCATAACAGCAATAGAACGTGTACTCGCAAAGCTAGCTCTTGCTGGCCATATGCAGATAATTCCAAAACCCCAAGCAAGCATTGATATAGGAGTACACGATCAATAAATTTTGTTACATGGACTTTAAATCTTGCCACACACACATCAGTTGTCATCACATTGCTTTTAAGATAACTATGTAAGCTCGTATAGATAAAAAGGAATATCTGCTGGATATATGTTTATTTCAACAACATTGGTTAAATCTGATAGATAGTTCTAGTGGTCTAGACGCAACAGCGCTTTACTTAAAGGTAAAGTTTTAAATAAAATATACCTTAGCGAACATACCATGCAATGTAACTTCTGTGTATTACGTAATGAGTTAATCTGCAAAACACAAAATATGACGGACTTTATACTGGAAAAATTAACTGTACAAATAAACAGCCAAGTTATTTGTTTTTGCCTGCTTTGATGAAACGGGAATGTTATAAATAAACCGCTCTAATGTTAAACATAAAATAGTGTATACATCAACCAACGATTTGGAATGGACGTGGTTTTTGTCCTAGGATGATGCTTCTGGTTCCCCTCACGTCTTTCAACTGAGACAACCTTGCCAATTATTTGCGAACCATACTTACATGTTCTATTGTTGACATTTTCATTCTTTCGCGAACCAGTCACAACTTCATGCATGCTAATGTTTAATACTCCCTTTTTGGCTCACACGTATATATTGTGGGTTAATTTATAAAATTATTGATCCTATTAATTAATTCATGTTTGACTGTATCGTTGCCTTGGACATTGAGATTTGACAAATTTATACTTATACCACATAACTCTCCCTCCTTATACTCCGTACCCTCCTGTGCGCAATAAATATATATACGATTGTAGCACATAGATTTTGTCATCGGAAACATACGTGAAAAGGAAAAAATTTAATTAATAAAATAATAACAAAAACAAGAAAATCTTTGTATTCCAGTTTGCATTCACTGATTTCGAAATCTTTTCATTTGCTGTTTTTAAGGAGAGAAAGGGGGACACTACAACACACTGATGCACACGTCCGCCACTGGTATGAATCTTGAGCCATGGTTTCCAAAGTCATAAACCAGTAAGTATCCGCGTCTATCGGACCTCAACCAGGTAGTCGACAAAAACACTTTAAAGCCAGCTGTTTCATCATATTTTATATATGGCTTCTTCAAATAGCAGGCTGACAACTAGATCGTCTCTCCCAGCCCTGTCCAAGAATTGCAAACAAGGCGCGACACAAATAACGATTAATAGGTATGCTCAATTCGTGCCCCAGTCACAGCAGTCGATGCAGTGAGAGGAGCTCCCCGAAGGTGGCGACGTCACAAGTGCCTCAGCCTTTACAAAAATCAAAGCGTGCTCTCGAGATGCGCATAGAAATCTCTCTTCCAACAGCCATGCCAGCTTTGATACACCTTCCCAAGTAGACAAAGCTCTCTAAAACCTTTAGTGTCTCACCACCTAGACTGAGTGCAGGCATAGGCACCTGCCAGTCTTAAATGCAAGCCTAGCATTTGCATGTCAAAAATACGTGCCATAGTTTGGTACTTCAATCACAAGGCGGTTTCGTGCAAGTTGGACGGCGTGTGGATCGTCAATTAGCAAGTCGATATCCTCAGCAGATAAAAATCAACAATTCCACTACCTGAGAGAAGCTCATCGCCAGCGTTCAAAAATTGCCCAGAGCGTTCTTTAGGACATCCTAAATGGTTGGTTTGAATAGGAAAGGAGAGATAAAACATCCTTATCGAAATCTACTATAGAAACAAAGGTAGGCGAAAGCTTGCCGTAAGCCGTAACCCTTCCAGATCATGGATCATATATATTAGATAATATAGGCGTGCGGTATGGAGACGAACTTCCCGGGGATGCCATTCCTCATTGGGCAGGACCACAATTATCTATATAGTTCCTCACGTTTCGTTGCACCGTGTAATATATTTTGAGAACTGTATAGTTTGTGTTTACATCATTTATGTCATAATCTTTTGTAAACATAGCACCTTATCATACATAATTATTTGAGTTCTGAATTTACTCGTACATTTTGCGTGCCGCTTGGATCCACCACCGATAAGTAAGTAACAAACTTCCACGATAAAACTATTTCTGAATAAGTGACTGGAAACTCAATATAATTGGCGTAATGACAGGATGCAGCTCACAAAATTACTCACAGGCGCCTGCAAGATTACCCACCAATTAGTAACATAACTTTTTCCACTAATCTTTTGTGACGGAGCTCTAACAATGAATGGAAGATATTATTAACTTGCCTATATAAATCAATTCATGGTATTTTACAATCATGTAATCACTTAGCAGAACTTTAAATGTGGATTGCATAACAGTAGAAAGCAAGCTCTGACATGCAAACTTAGACGTTTGATTTAGTTAACTTAATGAATATACATGGCAGTACGTACTGTGCGTAGTGCCAAACCAGAACCATCAGGCAAATAAAAATCTGTTTTTTATATGTATTGAAACCGATAATGGGACTTATTCGCCTTTATCGTAGTGCAGTACACATGCTTGACAAACCATGAAATGCTATTCGGCTAGAAGTGGGACATTGTATTCGTAAACAGAGCATGCCTTGCGAAATCAAATCAACAAAATTATGCACCCTTTATTATACACATGTAACATTTTAACCCAGCGGTTGTGGTAAAGCTGCTGACTTCAGTTCATACTTATGATTTGTCAATTACAGAGCTCGGACGAAAATTAGAAGACATTATTTACGGGCTTCATAAACCAAGCCACTATATTCTGCAATTATGCAATCACAGCAGAAGTAAAAATGTAGATTAATTATCCTTAACTCCTAGCTAACAAGCGGTTGCTACGCTCAATATTCCACATTCTTTCGTGCATTCGATTGAACAATGGAGTATAGTGGTCAACAATTATTCCTGGAGCCCAATAGTCTACAACCCTTCCTCGCTTTGGAATGCAGTTTAGAAATTCGGTGCTCAAGGACCAACAAACTTGGTTGCAAGTTCCACACTTTGGCTCATCCGGGTAAGCGGAATAATCCTGGCAATTCACTGAGTAGCAATTAACATGTTGATATTGATTATACATGTTCAGTGTAGCCATATTTCACGCTGTACATCGTTCATACTGAAGTTAGGATAAGTCACTTATTGGCGAGATAAGGTGCGATAGAGCAAACTTTTTTCTGCAATATAAATTAAATTTGACCAATCCTCTAGACTGATTAAAAGTAGATTAGTCCACCTGTGAAAGCACAGAAATAATATATTGGTTGCAAAGATTAGCTGTAACCGAGATGGTTGATGACACATTGTTAGTAAATTGTAAGCGGTAAAATTACGATGATAAATGTAGGTCGCATGGGTATATTATACGTTCAGTTAACCACCATATCTGCGCCATCTGCAGAGGCTATTGATATCCATTATTTTTCTACCCTCATAT
>OX104071.1:16016887-16074352 GCA_944474145.2 Dicrocoelium dendriticum | reverse complement strand
AATAGATGACCAAATAGCACTTCAAAGTGCTATCGAGAACATGCTTGGGCTTAACTTTGGCAAATGCAAAAGCATAGCATGCTCCAAAATATCTCCCTCCAACACAGCCGGTTGAGCGCTTCTCATAAAATTGTGCACTGGGTACTGATTTAGGACGTTCTCGGACGCTCAAAGCAAGCTGGAATGGCAGTGGACAAGACCACTCGACACTTCAGCTTATGGCAGAGGGCGTTTGACCTGTTTGATCCAACCTTACATTTGGAAAGGCTCAACGCTTAGGTGCGCCCGCAAGTGAAGTCCTCCCTGCAGGAAGGGCATCCGTTGCGAAAACACGAACTCACTGCTGTTAAGAAGCCACAACGGAGGGCAACAAATATGGTTAGGTATTTATCAAATTCCCTTAGAATTCGATGAGAATGTCTTCAAGAGATTTTATCAAACAAAATCGTCTATTGCGAGGTTACATATTTGTCTGTTGAATCCTGAAGGAATCTAAGTAACCACGCTGACCCTTATTTAATTTTAGCCATAACCCTTCAAATCAAGTCAAACACTTGATTTTGGTGACAACGTGTAGCCGGTTAGAACGTTGCTGAAACTGTTATCGTTTCGTGTATCCTAGCCGCGAACTTAATTATGCATTTTGCAATATCTGCGCAGTCGCTGTCTACATTCACAACTCGCCTTTATGATGCATCAGCTGCCTGCAATATATGATGTAACCCAATTTACTGGGACAGGATACAGTGCAACTAAACCGTGAGTATAATTGCAATTTGCGGTAAACTCGCCGCTACGCAACTTGTTTGCTTAGACCAATACATTTCTTATATCACACTTTATATAGAAAAAACCAAATAGTCTTTTTTATATAAGTGTTAAATCCATTGTTCCATATTATGTTGCCAAGTGAATGGACGACCGCCGCCTGGTCTTTTCCAGTCGAGCATTGCAGGAGCCAACAGAGTGCGCTAAGATGAGTGCTCAGCAGGTAAACGCAGGAGGTGGCCGAGCCATTTTAACTGGCGCTGTAAAATGACCTTGTTTAGGGGATACTCATATTCTCCAAAACGCACGTGTTCTTTTACAGTTGTGTACGGGCGGCATTAAACGCACACGCATGATCAATTCTCCGCAAGTACCCATAATCGAAAAGCCGAAATCTGGAGCATGTCATCTAGGCGAACTGGCCATAAGTGACTGTCATATAGCAACACTGTGCGAAAGGTGGCACTGTGATCAGGACGCATTACAAAGAAGGATACCGCCGACAAAGCTGCAAATGTAGCACGCAGAAACTGTAGACCGGACTTTCGTGGTACTTCTAAATTTTTATTGACGTAAGCGCGACTAACCTTTAGGTGGCTGCCTATTTATATGAGACTGTCAACGTGATCAATCTGTGTGCCTTCGAGAGTGAGAAAGGGAACGGAAGATTGCCACACCTGGAGCAGCACTTTGCATTTAGGCTAGATCAAGCACGTTTCTCATTCATCATAGGTTTATACTGGTTTGCATACCCTTTATTCGTCACTAAGTATCGTGAATTCATCAGCATAAGCTAATAAAGGAACTTGCTTATCTAGTAATAGTTGCAGACAAAAATGTTGATAACCCTCTAGGTTCAATTCGCAGCGTAATTGAAGGAGAACGGTGACATAGGGTAGCCATCATACACCGCTATTGAAAATAAACCCAAGGAGAAGTTGCCAAGGGTTTCATACTCTGACGGATGCGTGAAGGCAGAGTGCGAGCAGGATGGTAGATAGTTTTTCGGTACCGACATCCTTAACAAGCAACGCAATAGCGCAGGTCGATAAATCGAGTCGAATGCATCATCAATGCCTAATAATGCAACGATTAAATGCCTCTGTTAGAGACGGCGATTTTCGAAAAGTTTAGGGAGTATGAAGCTTTGGTACACACACACGATCAGGTCGGAAGTTAACTTGTTATTCAGGGTACTGTGCTTACCAATCACGGATAATGTACGAAGTATATTGGATGCCAATAGATTAAAAGCGACCGAAATAAGCGTATAGAATGCTGTAACTTCTTAAAATTCAGGACGATAACTGACTCGGCCCATGACGAAAGTAGTTTATTTCTTACCATAGTTTAAAAATCAATGTAGCTAGCTGACTGGCGCCACCTTATTTAAACAGCTCCGTAAGAACTCCATCTGAGACGGCAGCTTTCAATTGCTTCAAAATCCTAATCGCAAGAAAAGCTTCTATTTCACTTTATGGATACATGTAACCACCCAGGCTGCGCAGCTGGGTGGTGTATGGTATAATAATGGCGGGGTCGTTAAAATAAAATAGGTTTGCAAATGTTTGTTCCAAAGATCGAAACGTCTGTGTATGTTATAAAACGAACCCGAGGCTTCATATATTTTATCTCCGACAACGAACATCCTGTGTCTAGTAAAACAAATGAGCTGGAAGTGCTCGCGTATATCTTCAGATATGACAGAGGTCTCAATATTCAAAACACGCTGAAACTGTTAGTCTACGCTGTGACTGCGTAGGCCGACTAGGAAATGGTGCACTTCGTTCTGATTAAACTCCACTGCATTACTACTGCTGTGTTCAACTAAATCCAGGCCTGAATAAGAAGACACAGTATGAACACAGACTAAATGGCCGTAGGCGAAAGTTATCCCCTTCTTATGAATGTCCAGTGTTCATTTATTTATCCTACTGGGTGGCGGCTAACTTCATGTTCAAGTGAAGCTTAACAGCTCTGTTAATTTAGGGAGACCCTCGGATATGCATGAAAAGTTTTGCAAAGATAAGAGCATGGTTTGTGTCTAGAAATTTAGCCGAGATTAGACTGCAATCATTTAAACTACTGCTCCATCTGTACCCAACTGCGATGTTGTAAACCCGGGACAATGACTGCAATGAAGATAGCAGGCAGCGAGTGAAGGTATTTTGCGCGAATACCTGAAGATGGTGCTCGAGAGAAACAGTCGATTGTCTTTCTCCATTATATGAGTAGCGTACATCGAGGACATAATCAGTAAAACGTTGATTTTATAAGGTGCTATGCGAACAATCCCTGCGTTTAGGTCCCCAGCAAGAACAACAATTTCGCAGCTGTAAACACTGCTCAATAGCTTGTGAAGTTTAACATAAAAATCATACTTGACCAAACCACAACTACAGACCTTTGAAGTAAAAGCTGCGATCACAAATAAGTTGCGTTTATTCGCACGATATCTGTTGCTCTTGCACGATCCCCAAATCGCAACGGCATATACCTGGCTGTTAATCGAGACCCAGTTCAGCAGTGCGGCCTGGGCATCGCTTATTATTGCTGCACCAACAAGAAACAATTCTGCAGCCACTGCTACTCTGTCACCAGTTATACGTATATGAAATATGGCTCCGTGGTCTGCGGAGGAACTCAACTAAATCACAATATCCAATTGCCTAACTATGGCTCAAAAACATAGCATATATTGATGGCGTGGGATTTCGAGGTGAGTGGGGAATCGGTCTGTTGCCTAGCTGTATGACTGTAAGTAAATTGAAGCTTGCCAGGCGGAACGATGACAGAAGCCATAGGTGGGGCACTGTGCCTGCTATGGGGGCATCCAAGAGACCAATGGAAGAATAATTATAGAAAAAGGCATAATCAAGCTTTGGTTAATTTCATTTGCGACAAATGTACGGGTGACCTTTAGTGTATGAGCAGCGGAAAAATGTGGTTAAGCACAGAATAGCAGAAGAACATTCCATGATTTTGTCAGTTTCCTGATGTTATACATTCGGCAAAAATGAAGAACGTAGTTGTCCATGGGATACCTCTCCGAGCTTGACAATAAAAGCCTACCAGAAACGCAGCGGAATTAATTCGGCAATCGCGCCAATTAGGATATTGTAAACAGGGGCCCAATCCTTCGTTTAAACTTAGAACAAACTTCTTGGACTGCACTGCAATATAACAGTGAATAAAGGACGAATACCATATTTAGTGACAAGTCACATACACCAGTTAACAGCTTTGTCAAACGAACACATGTGGCTCTTAATAGGAAGAATGTCTGTCAAGTGAAAACCAGCTCCATGCTGAAATACTATCGCCTTGTCATTTGCTGCAGCAAGGTAAAGATGAAACAATCAGATGGCAATATGACTATTGCAACAAGGCAGCCATAGTATGGGTTGTGCCTTTTTTGTTACAAGCGTATCGGTTGGTGGCACAATAAATGACGGGGTAAGATTCATTATCCTGTGAATTGACATGATGTGCATACATTATAAATAATGTGATTTAGTACACGTCCCATTAAATGGACGTAATGTTCATAAGGATTGCTTTTTAGACAGGCATTTTCGTTTCAATTCTGCTGTGTAGAGTTTTAGCTCATTTTATAAACTGAAAGGAAAAACCTGAAACGAGTAACTTTTTATAAAGAAACTTGACGGCGTACATTTGCGCTGTCATCCTAAATGTAAGACGTACCAATTTAATGAAGGGTTTACGACTGCCCTTTAAAGGAGAGATTGCAGAATGGTTATTTTATACGCTTCCAGTGAATAAAGCTATATATTTAACGCATGGTTTGCAATAAATGAAATTTAATATGAACGCATTGATTTTTATGATATAGGCAATTATGTTTAATGCAGCTATATTGTGCTTCCATGTGGCGATTTACATGAATGCATAGCAGTGCGTTATCAACATATTATTGCTGGTTTCTCGGATTAAATAACATAGGTTGTGTTGTTAAGGACTGCAAAGCATAGATAATTTTAATACTAAGGCTAACATAATGCTGTAAATTTTAGTGCTGACGCCAGTTTTAAGCTTATTTATTTTCTCTAGCATATAAAGTTAGCGTCAAAGTCGGACGTTTATTTAAGACGTCTGGCATGCTTTGCAACATAAATATAATTGTCTGGCTCATTTTCCGGTTAACAACGCCTGAGGCGAACATCTACAATAGTACATACTTTTTGCACCTATTTTACTTTGTGCCATTACAGTCATATAAATAAATTGGCAGATGATAACCAACTATTAAATATGAACACATTATAATATTTGTAGTTATAGATGAATACAACGTATAATAATTTAGCATTACAGCTATACCTGAGGAGTTGTATAGGATAAGTGGCATAACAAGGCTAATGGGTACCGCTTTATGTAAGCCGCCTTGCGTTTCTTTTTGCAAGCCCAACACCTTCAGTTAAATAGCTTTTAGGAAAATCTGGGTAGCTGCACAGCCGTACCGTCTGGACGATTGTTCCTGAATTGGAACAATAAAACAATGGAAAAATGGTTAATTACGGGCAAATATTCGTTGCTTAACAAGTCCCATAGGATGAAAATTATTGTGAAAATCAATTGCATGATAAGGTGAAAAGCGTTGTGGTGGACTCACCATAGACTTAGGCAAAATTGCGGAGATGTTCGCGTATTAAACATATAAATCCATAAATCCATTTGTTTGGCGTTTGGCAAGACGCCGTTCGATTGCATTTTGCAGCCCCTGGCTAACAGGTCATAAAATGAAATGTAAGTGAGACAACGTGTCGTCAACACGTTTTCTAAATATTGTCAGATTTGGAACAGCGACGACATAATTAGGGAGGGCGTTCCAAGGCTGGCACATGCGGAGAGAAAAGAAATTTTTACGGCATTCAAGCCGGCTATGCTGAATTGTCATTTTCAGCGGGTGACCTCTTAGTTTAGTGTTGTGGTTCAATTCCAGCAGCGGACGACAAATGTGGTATGGGTTCCTCAGAATCTGGTAAACATTTATGAGATCCCCCTGCAAAAGCCGATATCGACTGCTGTACATTATTAGAGTTTGCTGTCTAAGTTGATAGGGCAGATGAAAGTGGCCCCTGACATTCTTGGTTGCCCTTAGTCGAGGAGTCTAGAGAGCAACGAGATCCTGTTTCTGCCACGGATGCCACAACTTAATAGTATATTCCACGTGAAGGCGCACATAGGCTTTAAGCATTTGGGGAAAGATTGAGGGTTCAAACCGACCGGAGGCTCTGTGAAGAAGGCCGAAGTGTTGATTGCCAGTTCTCATCGGCTTGTCTGCTTGTTGTGAAAACACGAGATATTCCTGTACCAATACACCCAGATCACGCTCCTGAGAAACCCTCACCAAGGTGTGATCTCCAATCTTGAAAACGCTAACCGGCTGGTGACGCAGACGCATCACTTTGCACTTATATATGTCAATTGAAGCTTTTTCGTCTTTGACCATTCGTAAATTCAAACTAAGTCATGTTGGAGCAGATTCTGATATGGCCTGTTGTTAATCGCCCGCCATATCTTGACGTCATCGGCAAAAAGCAGGAAATTTGAGAAGATGACTCTTGCCAGATCGTTGATAAGCAGCAGGAATAAACGAGGTCCCAGCACTTAGCCTTGCGGGACACCACGTTCCACCTCAATTTGGTTGAAAACTGATCCCCTAACCCTTACTTGAAGCTTTCGTTTGTAAAGGAAGTTGCCAATCCAACCAAGTACAGGATCTCCGATTTCGTAACTTTGTAGTATTTGAAGTAGGCTGCGGTGAACAAGGCGGTCGAAAGCTTTGAAAAGTCCAGATAGATGACGTCAACTACGACCCCATCATCGGCCACTTCCGTCCAACAACCTCGTGCAATCAGTAGGTTGGTGGTGCACGACCGGTGTTGACGGAAGCCATGCTGTTGCGGTACGGAAATGTTGCATTTTTCTAGTTAGTCCATTAAAGACTCAGTGACGACTGCTTCCATCACCTTCGCGAGCACAGGAAGGAGAGTCACTGGACGATAGTTTGCAGGATCTGAACGGCTATCGCCGTTAAAAATATGGGTTATGATGACACTCATCTACACAGTGAGGAGTTTTTATTTATCTTAGCACCTTTGGAAGAACTATGACAGTGGTTCAGCTAGCTTGGTGGCCGTAGCGTTCAGTGCCTTCGGGCGAATGTTGTCTGCTCCAAGAGAACTATGCTCACGCCGTGAGAGTAACTTCCTTAGCACAACTGATGGGTTGAAAGTAACATTTGTAAACAAATGTGTCGGTAATGTGTTTGCTATTATTGGACAGGTGGAGGTAGATGTAGAGGGCACTAGCTGCTTCTTCGGCACTTTGTACTCTACCGCATGTCGTAAAAAGTGGGTTGATTCCATGCTTCACTCTACGAAGCTTATTGACATGCCTATATAGCAATTTGTTTTTTGCCATGCATTTTGTGGCTAGGCTGTGTTTATAAGTTACTGTGTCCTCACGGACAAGTGTAGTGCAATGGTTGCGATAGGTCAGGAAATTTCCCCAAGGTTCTGAGTTAGGGTTAATCTTGTAGGCATGCCATGCTACATCATTATCGCCAGATATTTTCGAGTCCTACTCCTTATAATTGAAGGCATTTTCGCGGCAGGAATGGGTTTGATATCTGATGCGTTTTGACGATGTCGCTGAGTCTTTTAACGAACTCTGCCCAAACGTTTTCATGGGGAGTTTTGTTTGAGAATTCCCAGGCAGCTGCGTCGGCGAGTTCTTTCAATACGTGGTAGCGTGTGATTGTATGAATTAGTTCCGAGTGCTCAGATGGATACTCTGCATAACACACATAGTCAAACGTTATTACTACATGGTCACTGAGGCTTAATGGACTATCCATCAATAACTTGTCAACCATGAGCTCTTCAATGTCCAGTATGGACGGTTTGTTTGCTTTCCTGAATCTAGTGGGCGTGGTGACACGATTGTACAAAGGAATATTAGCGATAAGTTCCTGCAATTCTGCTTTGAACTGCTCACTGGACGATGCCGAAACCTCCAGATTTTGTAGATTGAAGTCCTCGGAGATAAAAATGTGGCTGTACCTAGTGCGTGTTACTCTGTTTAGGCCACGGATCAAGCAGGAATCCATTTCCGGAGTGGACGTTAGGAATCGGTAAAAGACAGCACCGAGACATGCGTCGTTGTGTCTCAGTCGGAGATGACACCAGAGTGAATCGGTAACGTGTGATTTCAGACCATCAACGGTTGTACATTGTAGATCGCAGCGGTAATATTGTAGGACCCTACCTCCTCTGCTGGGGCAGTCGTTCCGGATGAGTGACATTCCGGCTACCTCAAACTCAGAATCAGTCACCTCTTGGTGCAACCAAGTTTCGGTAATAGAACTTAGGTCCCCAGCATTCGCAACCTGGCGTAGTCGAAGTTCAGTAATTTTACTTAGAATCCCTTGAGCGTTATCGTTCACACATGAAATTTTCTCAGATGTAAGCAATGTTTCGGAGGTTCTACAAATCATATGTGAAGTTTCGCCGACAGGTGAGTGGCGGGCGACTAATGGTTATTTTCGATGCGTACTTGGTGAAAGCTTTAGCATTGTATTCATCGTATGTGTAGTTAGTCCCGTGTCTAATCTGCAACGTACAGTCTAGGGCGTCTGGTCAATCTCATTTTCTACAGGTTGTATGGGCTCATTCGGCACACTACTGGTGCATTGTTCTTTCATATATCCCATCGCGTTTGGTTATTTTAGTGACATTTCATCTCTAGGAGGCATATCGCTGATTGTCTTCAGCCGAACCTCAGATGATTGCTTGTAACGGAACATGTACCAGATTTTTTAAAATCCGTGTTACCATATGTTTTGACGGAAGGACCATCTTCAGAACTCTCGGGCCTATTCCTTTGTAGTTCCGTGAGGTACGCAGTCGTGACAAGGATTTCGCTACCATATCATCCAAGCAGCGTGTTTCACCAATATTACGCCACTGCTCTTTGTCAAGCGTTGTTATTTTATGCTCATCACATGCTTCGAGTTCAGGAACCCCGTGAAGAAGTATGGTTCTGGTTGATATTTCGGATCTTTTCCAGTTAAGCCCCGCCACTAAGGCAAAAAGTGTACACATGCAAAGTCAAGCCCCACCCATAGTGCAAAAAGGGCACGCGTGAACAGTTGCGCCCCGCCATTGTTTGCCGGCACCAGTGTACGTAATGTATATGAAAGTGCCCTATAAAAACCCTCCTTATCCGCTTCTAAGGTTATTTTTGTCAGAAATGTTTCTACGTTCGCATGTAAAACCTAACATGAACTTTCTGACGCTTTCGGCGATCGTTCATGACAAGAAAACAGCAGTACGTTTTTTTGCAAAGCCATGGAGTGATTCATCATCAACGTTTATGCAGACGAGGACACCAAATTACAATTTCAACTGTTTCTGGCAGGTGGAGGTGTGATGCCAGACAGTGTCCGCATGAAATCCGTCTTCGAAAGGGAACTTGGCTGCAGCGGTCTAGGATGGACTTCACGACAATAATTTATTCTTTTATTGCTGGTCCAAAAATCGGACAACAATCAAATTCTGCTTAGAGGAATTATCTATTGGCCACGCGACCGCAGTCGACTGGAAGAACTTTCTGCGTGAAATGTACCCCTGGCAGCTTTTGCAGACTCCAACGATTGTCGGCGGCCCAGGTCTACATGTCGAGATCGATGAAACCCTAATATTGCGTCGTAAAACCTTGCAGGGCGAGTCCTTCCCCAGCTGTGGATTTTCGGAGGGATTTGCCGAGAGACTAATAAGTGTTCTTGTATGCAGTGCCAGATCGAACTACGGCCACTCTGTTGGTCTCAATCCCGACCTGCATTGCTCTCGACTTAGTCATCATTTTCGATATGTGGGCATCATACCAATGCATTGAGTCGCTGATCGGCATGAGTTATACTCATCAAACAGTTAATCATACCGGAAACTTTGTGGATCCAACGACTGGAGCACACACACCAATCATAGAATCTCTCTGGCACAATTACAAGATGCAGAATAAGCGCCAATGCGGCACACACCGATATTTAGTGGACAGCTACCTGTGTGAGTTCGTTTGGAGGCAAATACACCGAAAATGGACCTTCACATGCAAATTATTAATGACTTGTCTCAATTTCACCCTTACCAATAAAGAGTAAAATTTCAAGTTCCATATCCTCCCGTTCCATAATATTTTTTGTGTGTGTGCTTAACGTTTTGGCGGGGCGTAACTGGAAAAGATCAGAGGTTTCCTTCCGGTAGTCCTTTAAAGTGCGGTTAATTCCTCACACTTGCCCCATGGGATGTCTGCAAAGATACGGATGGAGCAGCGTTCATTTCTGAGACTACCTGCCGACAGTAGTACTGATTCTACTTTCGTGATGGAGTTCAGCACAACACGCAGAAGTATCGACTCGACGAAATGTTTAAAGCTGGGGTGTCGTGTAATACGCGTTACTTATACAGGTTTAATACAACTCCGAGTAAGTTACTAATAATGTCCCACTGGTTGAGGTCATCCAAATGCCTGCCTCTTTTCGATATCGGATTTGATTCTGGGTTATTGGAGCACAGTACGCTCAGTACAGGTAGTTGTTTCTTTAGCCCATTCGACATGTCGCGGTTAGTGATTGAAGTACTCATAGATGAATTGCAAGGAACCAGGTGGTGCTTGCACTAGGAAAACTCCGTTACGCTCCTCAGTTGCAGATCCAGTTTGGCGTGATGTTAATCTTGAATGACGGCTCTTCTTGGTGGCAACCGTAACCAAAGTTTCGCTCGTACCGACTTGCTCTTTTTCTACGCACTCCGTCGAGAGTTTGGAATTAGCCTTACGTGTAATTACTCCGATCAAACTGGGAAACGCTTTAGTCAAATGTGAGTTACATGTGGTATTGAGACAGCTGTTGACGTTCTGGGTTCTAGGTGTCGGTGTTATTAACAGTTACTCGTGGTTTGGAGAATCACTTACGGAGAAGATTGTGTTGCACAGTCTACCATGCTCACTCCAACCCCAGTGACTTTGGTGGTCACCATTTCTTCAAACTTTGCTAGTAGCTGGTCATATTTCTGAGATAACAGGAGCACGCTTTTTATCAGTGGGATCGATGTGCATTCCACACAGAACCATAGCCAGTCTGGTTTGTTTAATAACTTTGTCTGACTAGGTTGAAATCTGAGGCATCTCGCATGGAAGAACTTGCAACATTTACGGCACAAAATGCCCACCTTAAAAATTTGGAACATGATCCACATATGTCTTTAGTCTGTGGCATGCCGGGCATCACGCTTGTTGAGCAAATGTTACGAACCATTTGATTGACTCAACTTCTATGGTAAAAGTTCGTTCTGTTATGGACGTTTTCGGTAAGGTCACAGAGGTCACGTTGCAGTTGTATACTTTTAGACTGCCCCTCTGGCCTGCCAGTTGAATGTGACGGCTTGAACGTAGGGCCGAATACACGAAGGTGAGATTGAGAATTCTCGCGGTTAGGTCTATGGATCGCGCCGGGTGAATTTGCTTTGAGACCTGTAGCTGCACCGAGCAATGTCGCATTTAAACGAGTGACAGTTCCTTCGAAAGCCGTTGAAATGGTCTATCGAGGGAGACCAAACAATGTCTCCGATGTTTGGAGTTAGACAACTTTTACCGCTTGCATATCGACGAAACACATCCCGGAAGTTATAAATCAGGGTAAATGTAGGATGCACTGGCGTATACTCAAGAAACTAGTGTCACAAAGTAAAGCTTGTAAAATCACGGCGAATAGGTATGGATCCGAAGTTAAAAACTAGTTAAAACCAGTTAAAACAGTTAAAAAACCACGAGTGCACAAGTGAGCGATTAGCACGCAAATTCTCTCATATCCAACGGAGGCAAATGACTACAAATAGTTTAAAATCCCTTGGTCCGGAAAAATATATGCTACTGAGGACTTCACTAGGTGCTCTCCTACTGTTCACGGTGTGCACAGCATCGCTAAAGATGAATTTAGATAACAAACAACAGCATGCTTATTATGGTGTGATATTTTTAATAGTCCAGGAGGCCCTAAATATCATCCATGTAGATCCGGGAATATTTAGCTGTTTGACATTAAAAATATTATCATTGCTGAAACAATGTTTCCTACATTAGCCGTGTGATGATTTCTTTGGTCACTCCAACATCCTACACATATAACCCAAAGTAAAATTTTGATTATTCAGTTGAAAATGCTGTTTTTAAATCAACGCATATAGTGAGTCTGACCTTTGCTTTTGCCTCGAAACATTCTTAGGGCACAACTCTACCATCGAAAATTTAATCGTGCCGCAAAATTGCAAGGTCTTTACTGGCTTATCAAACCTCTCCAGTCGGCGTGGCATATTACGCAAACGATTACACCTAAATTCATTTCGTTTGACGTTGCTGAATTTGCTGGCAATAATGTTTAGTAAAATATTAGTCTCCTTCCCCGTGTATTAAATAAAAGGAATTTTCGTTCGAACTTATTGCTGAATAAGGGAAGATAGATAGCCAGCTATTTTTCTTCAAGGTACTTTTAGTTACATTATTGAGCGATAAACTTTTTTACCACAATATATAGAAAAATCTAGCATTTATTAAATAACTTTATAATATTGCATTATCACCTTACATTAAGTTACAAAATTACATTTTTACATTAGTATCTTACATTATTACCTTTGCAGTTGTTACGTGTATGGTTAACGTTAGTCCCTTGTAAGCAATTTTAGTCATTTAACATTGTGCATAAGGAAATGTATGCACATATACATCTGCAATTTTGCAAATATCGGTTAATTAAACCCGCTCCATATGTAGTCATGTTTAAACTAGCATAGACGAAATATAAATATTGACCAGGGCACAACACCAGATTTAATCCTAATGCTCCGTAGTATACGCAACTGCATACATGCGGAGTTTTCATTAAAGCAAATGCTCGGTTTCCATGTACTGCCAATTGCACTTACCTGAAACATATTAGCAAGCGCATCTAGCTTCTAACTCAATACCCTGTTGCACTGGAGTAATGTGGATTCGTTGGATATTCATTTAAAATATAACACAGTGTTATAATAGAAAAGTTAGTTTTTCAATAGGCAGACAAGTCTGCCTGCCGGAATAGGGTGTCGCAATCATTCGGAGGCACAAAATACGCTACTTTTTATAATCCATAGTTAAACCTTAGATGTAAGTATCCGAGTGCTTCATGGAGAGTATGTAATAACAGCCTTGGTCAGAAAGACAATCAATCGATATCAATAAATAAATTATTGAAATTACATTAATATAACCAAGCTTGAACGCCGATTAACAGGTTATATGACGCACTTTTGAGCATATTTCGAGATGGAGTATCAGGAGTTATGACACAAGCGCTAGATTACTCAAACTTTTCAACGCGATTATTGCCACATTTCGCTATTCTAATAATAAACACATTTATTTAGTCATGTATTGAGCTGGTCGAAATTGTTTGAGACGGACGAAATTTATTCACTCCCAAGCTCCATAAATATAGATGATTGCTGGATCCACTGTTATCGGCCTGAAAGGAAAGGTGCATCCGATTAAAAGAGGCCTGCATCACCTTCTATTCAAAACATGCGCAAGTTACGCCGTCAGCTGTTAGCAGGTGGCATCTGTTTTTCTGGGCATCCAAAGGTGCATTGACGATAGATTCCATTGAAAAACATCAAACAATTCCAAAATAATTTTATTATAAACAACTGGTCGTCCGTCTTAATATTTTAAAACACATGACAACATTGCTGACGTAAGCAGTCGGCTGGCACAGTGAATTTGCACCAACGAATGCACTTCGACTGCTCCCTGATAATTTCGCATTAGTCCTTCTTTCAAGTTCTGGTCAAATCGGAATGCCACTTGTTCCCTAAATTAAATAATGTCTCCAATTGCCAAAATGTTCATGGATAGTTACTTTATTGAATCTGCAGGAAAATGTTCAACACTGCTCGGGCATTTAAATGTGATTATGTCAGTAAAAGTACAAGCCAAACAATACATGTTTTTATCTTTTCTGGGGTCCAATATCCTTCCATATCACACAATAAGCCAAAGAAGTTACTTTTGTACTGTTAGATGTGGACTTAACTATATATTTCGTATGTCATATCTACTGGAATTTATGGAATGTGTGTTTTCTCCATATTTATTTGCTTACCTAACCATGTTTTGAAAAATGCGTAAAACAGAATAAATATTTGTTGTTGCTTATATTATATTGATATGTCTATGTCGGTAGCAACCAGTTTCTGCGTTTATAAATACATTTGTTAACTGATATATCGTTTTGTCTAATTACGTCCTTTTAAATAACCAATTTCCACGGAATCAATTTACAGCATTGTGCTTATTACACCATATAATACTTTATTGCCTCACTCGTAAATTAGGATTAATGACTGTGTGCTTTTTGAATATTTTCCATTAAATTAACTCGACAAACATTCACCCTTGGAATACTACAAATTTTGGGCGCATTGCGTATTCATGCTAAACACGCAAATATTTTAACACCATTTTATCGGAAAAATTACGTATATTGCAGCGCTTCCTTCTACTTGGATTGATATTTCATTAAATATCGTTTTAATTATATATCCTGAATTCTTGGAATTTTGATAATATTTCCGGGGAGAATTAAATAAATAAACGGTTTATTCCCGACAGCCGGACGCAGAATCCAAGGGAAGAAACAAGAACAGCTGCATTGGAATGCTCCTGGTGACTGAGTGAGTGTTTGACCAAAATTTCTCATAGCCTGTGTACAATGGTAAACTCCTGATAACACTGCTAAATTCAGCAGACTCAATCACACAAGAGACCCGCTAATGAGCATCTTAGCGGTTGTTAACAGTCAGAAAGGTGGCAAGCAAAAGCGGAGAAGTAGCATATAATTTAGCCACTCGTGACCGGGACAAATTTCCTCCTAGACTGAGGGCAGTATATGAGCGTGAAGGTTACAAAAGCGGCTCAAGTTAATGCGCAGGTTAGTTTCCGATGAAACGGTTGATCGTTTGGGGACTGAGGTAATCGTGGTGAAACTGACCACAACCGGATAAGAAAAATAATTGTTGGGAAGAACGTTTACCATGGTTTGATCATGGCGTAAATGGGTTATTTGTCATACAGAGTAGTAATGATATCTTCAACTCTCAGCTTTTCCAAATATTGTGATGTTACATTCGAAATTAACCATTCGAAGGGACTAGAACTGTAAAGTCCTATAAATGCCGCCACCACGCAGCCCCTTATAATGGGTCTTTGAGCGCAAGTTTAACAATGATGCTTCCTGACATGGCAGCTGGGAAAATTGGAGATCCATGCTAGTAAAATGTTGTGTGATAACAGCTGCGGTATAAAACCAGATTGTTGCACCTACGTTCTCTTACTTTTAACACAAATTTCAACAGACACGAAAACTTATGGTTTTTATTGCAAATAACTCTTGAGTTGGTTGCGCCGAATGTGTCGACTTGAACCAAAGGTAAGCCCGGATATTCGCAGTCACCGGTAGCCAATATTTCCTTTCCTTCTACACAAGACAATATGGCATAGGCGAGAATTGCCTGAAAAGGTTTTGTTGGAACAAAATTAGTAACGAACACGGTGACTTGGTTCAATGTCATTCTCTGTCAGAAATTGGCTGAGCCATGTGAACTCATTTACACAGCAGTTAGTGGTTGGTATCGTTAATTGATGTAGCGGAGTGCGAGGCTGACTGAAAGCAGAAGATCAGATGCTAGGTATTCCGTGGATTGCTTGAAAGTGGGATCATGGCCTTGTTTACACAACAAAAATATATGGTCGGCAGTTAGATTGCCCGGGTGAATAGGATCGGGTCAGATTAGGCTACCTGGATGTGCTTCAGAAAGCTGATTTAATAGATCATGTTGGAATAAGACTTTTGTTGGGCAGTTTCAAATTCCGTGGGTCAAAGGGCATTGAAAGCACAACACGGCACGCGACATGTCATGCATGTCGTTGAAAATATGGTCTTTACAAGCAAGCCTCGTTAGCAATAACTTTAAATATATGCAGAACTGTACCACTAGTCAAATTGTAATAGTACTAAGGCCGCCCCAGGCGTTCGGGCCACTTATAAGAGTAGTTTATTCATATAAGTTACTATGCATGAATATGTATGGCCAAATAAAACTGCATGAAATGTCATCAGGAATGATCCAGCTAACTGGAAATACCTAATATTCTTGCGGAATAGAAGGGCGTGGAAACCAATTAATAGGTGGTCGCACCCAGTAGCCCGTCGCGTCACGTTGTGCTCAGTGCCAGCCGGGAGGTTTCTTCTAGATTCCAACAGGTTCACCGACATCTCGGATATCCAGTGACTGGTGCTTTGAAGATTGATAGTGCTACATGCAGATACACCTGCGTCCTACATGTCGGCCGAGATCATATTCCATTAAAGCTCAGTGTGATTAGAACAAGACAATGAATGTTCGGTATGAAGTGAGTCTTCATAGGCTTGCCTTACCGAGGGCTGAGACAAATTCTCATTTTCGAATCGGAGTGGACGCTTGGTGCCCTTCCGGGTAAAACACTTGGCGAAACCACAGCATACCAAGTCATGAACAGAGTCGACTCAGTACTCCAGTACGAGCATCAATCCTAGATAGAACCACGCCATTTGTAATCTGCGGCTATGTGGTCACTTTTGGTCCATTGCCG
The DNA here is from genome assembly GCA_944474145.2 of Dicrocoelium dendriticum. NCBI lineage: Eukaryota > Metazoa > Platyhelminthes > Trematoda > Plagiorchiida > Dicrocoeliidae > Dicrocoelium > Dicrocoelium dendriticum. Next base: position 16,057,834 of record OX104071.1, on the reverse strand, counting down.
GCCAGCTACTAGGGGACGCCAAGTTGCACTTCGGCGCCCACTGTGTCTAAAAGCAGTGCCACTAAAAACCACTTTTGCTCCGCACACATTTGTAGCAGGCGCTCACCGTTGTCAGTCCGTTCTGAGTTCAGTCCATAATTATCATTCAGCTGAGCTTCTGAAGAGCACAGACGACCTAGTGTGCGTTCGTATCCCCTACAATTACTAAAATATCTAAACTAGTAGCACTGCGTAGTAGCACGTTCAGTTCGTGCTAGAATGTGTCCATGGCAGCGTTTGAACTGCTGTCGCTGGAGGCGTAAGCGGAAATCAAAAACAAGCAAGGTTTTTGTACTACTTCGTTTATCAACCTTGGTTGATGTCGTCCAAAGTGCTGCACATAAACGGCTCTCCACCAGAATCCTATTAAACAATGATGACCCAGCCTTGGAGCATAGAGTGATATGTACACCAGCTTGACCCGTGTGTGCTGCATTTACTTCACCGGATGCGTGCAACAAAAAAGGAGAGGACAAGCAGGGTGCAGTTAATTCAACAACCGCACCAGGGTCATTGTTCATAGTTTCGGACACACAACACACGTCAATACCCAGTGTGTCCAAGGTGCATGCGGTTACCGCATGTTCACCTATTTGTCTTAGAAAACGAACGTTGATCGTCGCTATGGAGTCGAAGATAGCGTGGTCTTATTAGGGACTGTTGCTGATAGGTGTCAAATATGTGCGGTGGGATGGTGGCTGCAGATGGTTCTACTCCAGTGGCACTTCGGTTGCTCTCCATTAAGCTGAGAATTATAGAAGTGAAGGTTAGTAATGGGATTCGGAATGGTAGTAAGAGAAAAGGTGGAAAATAAAGAATGGAGGGTCCAGTCCTTGCATGTTTTCGCTTATCCCCCGTGCTGTATGCAGCAGATAATGCGACGCTTGATAAACTGCGCGACGGCCGAAGCAGGATGGATTTAATTTGGAATAAAACGTATTGGTTGTATGTTGGCCAGGAGATTGCCAGGGTGCCCAGACCTAGAAAGGATGACGATAATGGATTTCATTCAAAGCCTTTGGCTCAAAAGCCTGTCTGCAATGCAGTGGGAAAATGAAAAAGATTTAGTTTTTCAGTAATGGACTCCATTTCCAACCCCAAATCTGGCAGACCAGGATACTGAAATTGTCTGACCTTTCACCAATGACCAACCTGGTAGGAGAATCTCTCAAGCTGCCCGGAGGTACCACCCAGTATAGTCCATTGGATCAAGGGGGTATGCAAACCGTCGCACCACGTTAAAGTCCAGTCTTTTTTAAACAAAATAATATAAGTTGAATCCTTAAAGCCGCTGGACGAATATTTTATATCATGTGAACTTTAAGTCGGAGCGGCTCTGAATTATCATATAACCGATTTTTCATATTCTACTGGACAGACTCGATATCCTGTTACGTGCCTGCCTGAAACTTTTCACATGAACTGAGTAAACATCCGAGCTTTTTAACAACCATTTACTTTATCGATGGTCTCCTGCATATTATTTATGTTATACTTGTCTTTAGTATAAACTTCGTTTCTTGGATATTAGTTGCTCCCAAGATTCACAAATTTTCTCTTGCTTGAGATACACAAGTTTAGATTTCCTAGGCTCAATAATTGCATTTAACAGAGCAATCACCAAAGAGCTGTTACCTGTGGCAATAACTGTTTTTTTGATCAGTGAAAACAACAATGACATAACCACTTATAAGTTTAAAATACCACAAATATCGCCTGAAAGAGATGCGAGTTGAACACCGGAAATTTCAAAACCAGGTAGCACGCTTCCATAGTAGTAAAAAGTAACCAAATGGATCTCTTGTCATTGTGGTATTGGGATACAATTTTTGCCTTATCTTCACACATTTATTAGCTTAGTCTTATCCTTAAACCTCTATAATTATTCCGTGGACTGTACTGGGATACTTAGGTAAGTGAACATGTTTACATCTTGTAGAGAATTCCTACAGCCTGGCAAATCAAATAATTAACTTTATTCCGTACCATTTATTTTTACCCGTATCACTAATATTCACATTTCTGCCTGTTGTATTGTAAGTTCCACAGATTGTGAAATTGTAAAACAATCTGCACTGTGGAAAAAATGTGCAAATTTAGACGTAGCGCAGTGAAAAATAATTGTATCTCAGTCGAAGGTCACCAGCTTAATCTAGTACGTTATGTTCTGTAATGTAAATAAGGATGATACTTTTGTAATCCATAGTGAAACCTTGGGTGTAACTATCCGAGTGCTCCATGGAGAGTATGTAATAACGGCCTTGGTCAGAAAGACAATCAACTGATTTCACTAAATAGGTTATTGAACGTACACTGAATATAACCAAGTATGAACGCCGATTAACAAGTCATATGAAACACTTTTAAGCATATTTCGAGATCGAGTATCAGGAATTGTGACACAACTGCTAGATTACTCAAACTTTCCTACGCGATTATTGCCACATTTCGCTATTCTAAGAATAAACACATTTATCTAGTCATGTATTGAGCAGGTCAACATTGTTTTTAGACGGACGACATTAATTCACTCCCAAGATCCATACATATAGATGATAGCTGGATCCCCTGTTAACGGCCTGAAAGGATAGGTGCATCCGATTAATAGAGGCTTGCATCACCTTCTATTCAAAACATGCGCAAGTTACGCCGTCAGCTGTTAGCAGGTGGCATCTGTTTATCTGGACCTCTAAAGTTGCACTGACGATAGATTCCATTTGAAAACATCAAACGATTCCAAAATAGTAATATTATAAACAACTGGTCGTCCGTCTTAAGATTTTAAATCACATGACAAGATTGCTGATGTAAGCAGTCGACTTGCACAGTTAATTTGCACCACAAAATGCACATCGACTGCTCCCTGATAATTTCACATTAGTCCTTCTCTCCAGTTCTAGTCAAATCGGAATGCCGCTTGTTCCCTAAATTAAATAATGTCTCAAATTGCCAAAATGTTCAATCACAGTGACTTTATTAAATCCGTAGAAAAAATTTGGCATCCTAATCTTAAGTATCCTTTTCCACTTAGCGTTTATCTTTCCAAAACTGCTGGGGCAAATAAAGGTGATTACGTCGATAAAAATACAATATAAACACCACGATTTTTTTCTTTTTCGGGGTCCAATATTTTTCCATATCACACAATAAGCCAAAGAACTAACTTTTGTACAGTTATATGTGGACTTACCTATATATTTCGTACGTTATATCTACTGGAATTTATGGAATGTATGTTTTCTGTCTCCATATTTATTTGCTTACCTAACTGTGTTTTGAAAAATGGATATGACAGAATAAATATTTATTGTTGCTTAAATTATATTGATATGTCTATGTCGGTAGCAACTGGCATATGCGTTTAAAAATAAAATTGTTAACTGATACATTTTCTCGTTTAATTACGTCCTCTTAAATAATCAATTTTCATGGAATCAATTTACTGCATTGTGCTTAGTACACCACATAATACTTTCTTGACCCACTAGTAAATTAGGATGATTGACTGTGTCCTTTTTAATATTTTCCATTTAATTAACTCGACGAACGTTCACCCTAGGAATACAACAAATCTTAGGCGCATTGCGTATTCATACTAAACACGCAAATATTTTAACCTAATTTTATCGGAAAAATTACGTATAATGCAGCGTTTCCTTTTACTTGGATTGATATTTCATTAAAGTACGTTTTAATTATATCTCCTGATTATTAGAATTTTGATAATATTCCCCGGGAGAAATAAATAAATATACGGTTTATTCCCGACAGCCCGACTCATGATCTAAGGGAAGAAAAAGTTACAGCTGCATTGGAATGCTCCAGGTGACTGAGTGCATGTTTGTCCAAACATTTCTCATAGCCTGTGTATAATGGTAAACTCCTGATAACACTGATAAAATTCAGCAGACTCAATCACACAAGAGACCCGCTAATGACAATATAAGCAGTTGTTTACAGTCAGAAATGTAGCAAGCACAAGCGGAGACGTAGCATATACTTTTGCCACTCGTGCCAGGGACAAATTTTCTCCCAGACTGAGAGCAGTATATGTGCGTAAAGGGTACAAAAGCGGCTCAAGTTAAAGTGCACATTAGTTTCCGATGAAACGGTTGATCGCTTGGGGACTGAGGTAATCGTGGTGAAACTGACCACAACAGGATAAGTAAAGTAATCGTTGGGAAGAACGTTTGCCATGGTTTAATACATGGCGTAAATCGGTTATTTGTCATACAGAGTAGTAATGATTCCTTCTACTCTCAGCTTCTCCAAATATTTGGCCTGTTACATTCGATATTAACCATTCGACGGGACTAGAACTGTAAAGTCCTAACAAATGCCGCCACCACGCAGCCCCTTATTATGTGTCTTTGACCACAAGTTGATCAATGATGCTTCCTGACATGGAAGCTTGGAAAATTGGAGATCCATGAAATTAAAATATTGTGATGATAACAGATGCGGTATAAAACCGGATTGTTGCACCGACGTTCTCTCACTGTTAACACAAATGTCCACAAGCACGAAAAATAATGGTTTTTATTGCAAATAACTGTTGTTTTGGTTGCGCCGAATGTGTCGACTTGAACCATATGTAAGCCCGGATATTCGTAGTCACCGGTATCCAATATTTCCTTTCGTTCGCCACATGACAATATCGGAATAGGCGAGAATTGACTGAAAAGGTGTTGTTGGAACAAAAGTAATAGTGAACACGGTGACTGGGTTCAATGGCATTCACTCTCATAAATTGGCTGAGCCGTATGAACTCCTTTACACACCAGTTAGTGGTTGGTATTGTTAATTGATGTAGCGGACTGCGAGGCTGACTGGAAGCAGAAGATCAGATGCTAGCTAGCCTTGGATTGCTTGAAAGCGGGATCATGGTCTTGTTTACACAACAAAAATATACGGTTGGCAGTTAGATTGCCGGGTGAATAGGATCGGGTCACATTAGGCAACCTGGAAGTGCTTCTGAAAGCTGCTTTAATGGATCATGTTGGAATAAAACGTTGGTGGGTCAGATTCAAATTCAGTGGGTCAAATGACATTGGAAGCACAACATGGCACGCGACATGTCATGCATGTCGTTGAAAATATTTTCTTTACAAACGGCCGTCGTTAGTAATTACTTTAAACAGTATTCAGAACTGTACCACTAGTCAAATTGTAATGTTACAAAGGCTGACCCAGGCGTTCGGGCCACTTAAAAGAGTAGTTTATTCATATAAGTTACTATGCATGACTATGCATGGTCGAATAAAAACTGCGTTAATTGTCATTAGGAAAGATCCAGCTAACTGGAACTACCTTATATTCTTGCGGTATTGAAGGGAGTGGAAGCCAATTGATCGAAAGGAAGTGAGAAACAGCAAAGCTGTCCAATAAATTTCATTAGAAAAGTATCAGATTGTTCTGCAATAACTGAAACCACCGAAATTAATTTTTCTTTTGTTTATGAGAAGCAGAGGAGCCCTCCATGAAAATGTGGTATGTTCGCTACAGAATTATCTCACCTATGGTGAAACATAAGATATATGTATAGAGGTAAGTCCAGGTGGTTGAACCGTAGTACTTTGATTGCGGTGCAAGCCAAATCCATTTGCTTATACCCTGTAGAACTGGACTCTCTAGTTTGTCAATAATCAACTCCATTCGAACGAAAAGTGTAATCTTATGAATGAGGATATGCTGTTCATATCTAAGTGAAAGAATCAATTTGCATAAGTAAGCTGGTGGTTGATGATAGATCAGCCACTATCAGAGGCTGAAGTATCATAATTCAGCCGATGTAGCAGTGGAGACCTCGTAAAAATAGGTTACGATCAAAAGGCACTAAACAGACAGAATGCATCTAGTAGGAACTATAACATGTATTATAACATGCAGCGTGGCCAACTACACAACATACGGTGGCCTGTGCCCTATTTTAATATCCCTGATTTACAAATGCTTTCTTACATCACATCTCGGGTGTGATGCAGACTGCAACTGCGGCAGCAGGACAACGATCTTTTAGTGAGATTATCATGTGAATATAGCCAAGTTATGCTGATTATCGGTGAGCGTAAAGGTTTAATTTGAGTAGGTCGCCTTTTTGGAATCAAACGGTGCACGATGAAGATAAATAGTTTAAAATATTGCGAATAAAACGGTTTTAGTTATGAAAGATGGTTAACAGTGACTTTGTCGACGATAATGCGCTTCAATTAGAGTGGACTAGTAGCATCTACCAAGCAAATAATACAGGATTATTTCGGTTCGGAACACAAAGATTAAGCTATCTATTTGCTAGAGAATATGGACAAAAGTATGCCTCTAGATAATGTAGTCAATATTGATAATGGGTTAATAAAATCTGTAAGATTGTATAAGCGAAAGGGAAAAGATCAGTGTTTATGATAAACCCAAAGCGGTTAGGTCTCATTTATCTGGAAGCAATCATTTGGCACAATAACATCCAAATAGATGACGTTAGTGTAATTCATCAAGGGCAACTCGTAAAATGTGGTTATGAGTAGAATGTTGGAAGACAATCAAGCATGGATAAGTTCGATATATAAGATGCTGCCTTATTATTGAGTGAATTGACTAATGCTCCCAAAGTAACCTTAACATGACGGCGGTTCTGGGGAACCTAGATAAGTTGACCATCGGTAATCTAATAGAAAGCAGACAGCGGGAGAGCGGCGAACAAAACGAAATCAATGCGTCGCATCTAGAACAACTGGTCTAATTTACGTCAGAATAAACTGATACAGAGGGGTTCTTCCATGTCAAGATCCGTAAAGTTTTGGTTGCTAGGAAAAATATAGAGAGCTATTGAATTGACATTAATTGTTACCCATCAAAAGGAAATTACCTAAATTTTACACAATGTGAGCGACATAAATCATACTCTAATATCTGACTCAACTTTTCGTTTTGTTTTTATTCACCACGAATATTGGAACCCATAGTTTCTACGTGGTTGCCTATAACATTACACTTTTTGTATTGTACTACCTATAATTTAAATGTCAGCATTTTAATAAACAGAACCGACAAATTGTATTGGATAATGAAGCAGAACACGAAAAATGTAAATAAGCATTTTCTAGCCTTTGACTTGCTATATACGCTAGAGAAATCTGCCACTTGAAGTATATGTTCCCTTTGGAGTACCTTCCACGCGCATGATTTCCGTTTGCTTAATAATCCAGTCATTCAAGTGATCAACTTGTCTCGCCACGGAATATATAATTTTAGGTAATGTTTTGTCGGTTATCCATTGCAATGCTATCATACCTCTCAAATAAACGCGCAACAGAATAAAAATCTGCTGCATCCGGAATTCAGCTATGCTATGACACTATTGGCGCACCTTAATGCAAATACCTTATTTGATATCCCTTATCGCAATGAGGCTGAACCTTACCGTGGTGCGATGGTTTGTCTGCCTCAGTGATACATTGAGCTACACCGGGTGGCGGAAGTTTGCATCTTCGGAGCCACTCATACCAGATTGGTCAATAGATGGAGGCCAGCAAATTTTAGCTTCCTGGTCCTCCAGGTTAGGGGCCGGAATGAGGGTGGCTGCTTATTCCTTATAACGGACAACTTGTAGCCCAACGCCAAACACACTAACTTATGGTCAGGTTTGTGAACCAAAGGCTTTGGTTGAGAACACTAATCGTTCTCCTGTCTATGCCTGGGTAACCTGACATTATCCTGCCAATCAAATATATGCATCTATTCTCAAACAATTTCCTGATGCTCTGGCCGCCGCAGAGGATGATCAACGGTCTAAAAGCTGCTGTATCGAGCATGGTGGATAGGGGTTTGGATGCCAATACTTAAGACTTCCTTTCTTCTTATTCCCCCTGTTACGCTTTTTCACCCTTATCGTTGGTTCCAATTTCACTTCTCTGCCCTTCGCGTCCCACATCTGATTCTTGGAGCTAACCCACCTAGCTTCAATAATAGCTTGACTTTTAGTTTCAACGCCAATTTTGAGGCGGGGCGTCATTTTGCCCTTTCAACAGGCCAGTGCCATGCAAGCGGTCAAACACAGTTCATCGGCTTTCATTTGGAGCCCTCGATCATTCTTCGGATTCACATGACTCAATGTACACACATTGTATTAGATCGGTCAAAAGGCGGCAATTGCCCAAACATTAGAGACACTCTCGTCCGATATCTGCTGCTTATCGGAAGACCCGCCTGCAAGGTTCGTGATGTGTGCTCATTCCGCCATCCCATTCAGGTGACACTAACAACTCTTTCTTATTGCGCCTATCCGATGTCGATGTAGCTTCGAGTTAAAACCAAGTCGGTGTTCGTATTGCCCTAAGTATCCGGGCAGAAGCTACTCTGGTTGATTGGATCACAATCAGTAGCCGGATGTGTGCGGTCCAATTGGCTGGCTCGTTCGAAGCTTCGAAGTCGCGTGAGACCAAAAGTTGTTTTCGTTATCGCTGCATATGCACCCATAAACTGTAGCGATGACTCGGTAAAATACGACTTATATCGTCAATTGAACCAGCTCCTTCGTCACAGAATAAGCAAGGACACTCTGCTTTTTGCTGGAGATCTGAACGTTCAAGTTGGAAAACTATCCATTGATGAGATGCATCTGGGTAGCAAACATGGTGTGGCCTGCCATAATGATAATGATGAGCCGTTAATTTATTTGTGTAAGGATCCTCACCTATTTATTGCGATCACAAATTTTCAACACAACACTTGCCAGAGGGTGACTTGGCACCCACCAGCCTCGAACCAGAAATGGACGCAAATGAATCATATGGCGCTAAGCTACCGGTGGAAAGGCCTCGTCTAGAACTGTCGCACTCTTTGGTGCATATGTGCTGACATCCAGCATAGATTTGTCTGTGCTGACTTGCCGTTGCGCTTAGGCGGAGACACACGCGACCTTGTGACTGCATTAAAACCAGCCAACTGGCAAAGCCAGCTGTTCTGAAAGCCTAACAAATTACTCTGTCATGCGAGTTGAATAAGTGTTCATTAGATGCAATTGAAGTTCACTGGTCTGGTATTCACCAGTCTTTTCTAGCAGCAAGCGAAACCTCATGGGGTATGTCTAATCGCCAACATGAAGATTGGGTCTCTTCACAGTCTCTGGAACTTATCGATGCTCGCCGGCATATCCCAGCTGGAAAGAAACACAATAAAACTCGCGAAGAGCTCCAGGCAAAACACAGTGCTAGCTTGAAGCGAAAGGGCGAATTTTGGTGGTCTCCTCGAGTTTCAGAGATAGAAATGGTCGCTGCCCACGGTAAACATCATAAGTTATTCCGGATGATAGAGAAACGGGCTGCTGGAGATCTGGGGTTAGTGAAACTATACTTGACGAAAGTGGACAGCATATACACTACTTTTCAACTCGCTTGAAGTGTCGGGCTGTGCACTTTGAAAGGTAATTTAATCGGCCGGAATTTTTTCTGGCCGGCCACTGATCGCCCCGCTCCCTGAACTGTCCCTTAGGAGTCACAATGTCGCTCAGAATTCCAACGTGAGATCAGATTGTTGAAATTACATAAAGCTGCGGGGCCAGATGACCTTCCCCAGCCCACTTTAATTTCGAGGGACCTGCTCTTGTATATGATTTCTACGAGTTCCTAGCAAAACTGGGAGCAGGAAACTGTCCCAACCGACTGATGCCGCTGCGTCATAATCCCAATTTTCATAAGAGGCTCAATATTAGATTGCGGCAGCCATAGAGGAATCAGTCGGATCTCCATCGCCTCCAAATAGCTTGCATCTGTCATTCTTCACAGACTAACGACCACTTGTGAAAGCCATATTCGTGAAGAGTAAACCGGGTTTCGTCAAGGTCGTGGTTGCATTGAACACATCACTTTGCCTCAGTTATTAGAGCACCGTCACATATATTGGCGACCCACCGTTACCGTGTCCCTCGGTATCAAATTTACAATCGATTCGATGGATAGACGTGCACTTTGTCTTTGTGCCCAGGGAAGGTGTACCTGAGAAATATGTAAATATTATCGGAGCATTATACCTCGTAGATCGGGCATAATGTGGGCTTACGGCAATCTGTCGTCGCCCTTTAATATCTCCAGTGGTGGGATACAAGGATACAGCTATCACCATTCCTATTCAAGTTAGCTATTTATGTAGTCATGTAAATCGCGGTAACCGGACCAAAATTCGAATGTGTGGCTCTGTTCTCAGGAAAACGATGTCTTGACTTAAAGTATGTTGACGAAAATGCCCCAATCTGTTACAGCTCATAAACTTGACAAACGGCGCTGGGCAGATGAGCACTGAATATCCCTCACCTAGAGCTTTGCTTCACACCCTCGAAGTGCAAAGCTTTTTTCCAAGATTGGCCTCAACGGTTTCCTACACTAAACCTTGATGGGGATCAGCTAGAAGACGTTCAAAAATGCAACTACCGTGGATGTTTTATCAGCGTCAATATGATTGAAGGTGAGATCATGAAACGTAAAACAAAAGCTCGCTTTTTTGCTGGCCTTCACCAGTTATGGCGCCAGCGCAACATCACTTTCACCGTGAAGGGCAGAGAGTACAATGCAGCGATACGTTCGACCCTAAGGTACTGTTGTGAAACCTGGACCGTTAGAAAAACGGAATTAAAGAGGCTATTACGTTCGACCACCTATGCCTTCGTAATTTAGCACACATCTGGTGGGAACACCGAGTAAACAACGAGAGTTTCTGATGCCTTGTTTACGGTACCGGAAAATGAAATGAACAGCTAAGAAACATTATTTCACCCACTAGGCTCCGGTGGCATAGCCAAGTGTTAAGCACGTCAGCCTACTGACTCTCGCGACGTGCATAGTTTGTGCGCCAAAAGTATGGGTTGAAGAAGAGGATAGGTGGACTAGCGATGCCTTGGTCGATAGGAATGAAGGCCCACACTTCTGAGCTAGTCTAGGATGGAGCTTCTCGGCTCCCTTGTTGGGGTCCGAAAGACGAATAAGACGTATTGTTTGATACACATGATGATAATCTTTGCTAAAGCGCATTTCCAAATTAAACATTCAGCTTTGATAAGAATTATTTGTTTCATTAATTGTGTATGTTTATATGTAATGCATACACGACTAACATTGAATAGCAAATGTTAATACCAAGACAAGGAAAACGGCTAACACGGACGCTAAATTTTGACAAATACTGTGATTAACTACTCAGAAATGACAGCACTAAGATTCATTTTTTAGTAATCGGTAAACACACTATCAAACGTGATTACTTAATACAATTTAGTTTCATTCTGATGGCAAATAACATCAGCCCATTGCACGGTTTTGAAAAGCTGATAAAATGTTCCCTCGGTAAAGTAAAAAAAGCGCTTTGTTTTAACTTGAAAAATTAACTCAAAATTTGCGGTGTTTAATATGTGACAATCCCAATATAATAAACATAGCCGTTCTGGCTGTTGCGTCGCATTTGATAACCAAACCAGAAATGAGCTTTGTTTACACAGCTATACTCAGAAAAACTGAAATAAAATGTACATTTCAATTTCACATATGGCTAAATGACGCTGGATGCTGGTATCCGGAATCCATGGGGCCGTAACGGTGCAGGAGTCCGAGGAAGGTATTCAATTGTGGAGAACCCGAATGTGGAAATAGCGCCCTCCGGTGCTTTTGTGAACTTGCCTAAGTGACAGCGAACTGAGAAGAATGACCGCTGAAATACCACATAAGTTTCGATTAAAAACCTACAAGTAACATCATATGATTTGGACAATAATTTGATTATATTCAACCAACCAACCTCATTTCCGCCTAATTTGAAACAAATAAATTGTTGTACATGAATTGCTATATACGCCACAATGAAGTCTATTAAATATCCGTGGCTACCTTCTATCAACAATTTTAGGCTGTAAATTTAGTAAAATAAACTAAATCATTTTACATCCTGCACCATCAGTAACATAGATATTTCAGTGCTGGTATTTTGTAAATGAGAAATATGACAAGATAATGGAAACGATGGAGCAGTTGAAATTTCCCGCTTTGCATTATTTGAAATATAAATACATAGTTAATGCCATTAACACAATATTTTACATCAATGCTCTAATTTTCCTATGTGGTCTGCTCTATATTATTCATGCACTAATTATGACACAATTATCTTCATATCATTTGATGTCATGCATGTAAAATGTATCTAAAAACGACCATCCGCCACTTACTAGTGATAACATTAAGGAAGTTGTTAAAATTACGTTTTGAATTACTGCATTGCATCCAGCTTAAGCGCGTCATTTTGACGAAGTTGGAGGGAGCATTCAACCTGGGAATGACCTGATGTCCATAATTGATACGACATGTGAATGTATTCGAATAGCACATATGCTTGCTTTTACCGCGTGCTAAATAACCACATACTTTAGGTATGATTTTATATTGAGCCGTTGTGCCGTTTTCTCATGTCCTGCGCACCTCCTCGTGGCGATCGCTGGGTGGGGTTTTGTTTCATCCTTCTCCCTGTTAAGATGCAGTACATCAATCCGTGAGTCAGTGAACTGACCATGTGCTAGACCCGCTGCCTTCCTGGTGTCCATTTAATCGAAGGCTATGGCTGAGGACCCGAGTCGTTTTTCTGTCAGGTGTAGGAGCCTTGGCAGTATCCTAGCCCATCCACTTCGGAGGTTAGGAAGTGGTTGATGGCCCTCCTCCCGTAAAACCTAGCCATGGAAGACAACGGGTCTACGGGTTATAAGCTCGGAGTTCGATTGGCGTAGAGCATGATATTGCGGCGCTCAGTGAAACTTAGCTCACTAAACAAGGAAAGTTGCATGAAGCAGGTGCTGGCTACACATTCTACTGGGTGGACAACGCCGCCTCAGCACCACTTGAACATAGGGCAGGCTTTGCAATAACCCATCACCTACATAGCCAGCTAGTGGGTGAACAAACTGGAATCAGCGCGCGATTGATGACTGTTCGCCTACGACTCGGAAGAGGTACGTTTGCTACTTTTATAAGCAAGTACGCTCCGACCATGCGCTATCCTGATGAAACGCGTGATCAGTTCAACACAGCTTTCATCCGTGATACAGTCTGCGCCGAGGAGCGAGCGACAATTTCTGCTGAATGATTTCAAGGCGCGCGTTGGGCGTGATGCGTCCGCGTAAGCAGATGTTATCGGTTCGCATGCCATTGGTTCAGCGAATTTGAACGGCGGCAGGCTGCCCTCACACTGTGCCAATTACGGTCTGACGATCACTAACACTCGGTTTGCATTGACTGTGATTGTATAGCAACTTGGACGCACCCACGGTGTGGTCACGCTCACCTGCTCGACTATGTCATCGTACGTCAGCGTGATATGCGTGAAGTGCGCATGACACGTGTACTGCGTGGAGCTAAGTGTGGCACTGATCACAAGTTGGTGCGGACCAAACTATGCATATATTTTCATAAATCTGTGTATTACACTTCCGCCTTGAATCGGCGTAAATTTAACTTTATCTCCCTCGGTACTGTGGAAAACGTACTGAGCTGGAGTAGGCGATGATTGCACGCCTGTGTGATGTGGAATGTATAGCCACAGTGCGTGACCTGTGGCACCACATTCACAACCAGGTGACAGCTGCTGCCGAGGAGAACATCGGGCGGGCAAACTGTAAGCGGCCTGATTCGTTTGATGAGAACAATTCGACGATTGTCACATTGAAGTCGGAGAAGAATGCAGCATTGGCTGCACATGTCGCAGACCCCAGGGACTAGGGGTGGAGTATTCAGTTTCGCAAACTTCGACGGCGACTGACCCGAGAGCTCCCTGGCATTAAATTGCATGGTGCACGAAGAAGGCGAAGCAGATGGAATGCTACGCCGAACGCCGCCAACACAAGGAATTATTTGACTCATTGAGGGTGGTGTATGGACCGATATTGGAGCCTCTGAGGAACTATTCGATGATAGTTCAGGCGCTGCCTGCACCCAGACTGCAGACATAATGAAGATCTGGCGGAGAGAGTTATACTGTATCTTGAACAAATGTTTAGAGACCGACTGGACTATATTGAACGGCCTGAAGCAGCGCGATGTGTGGGCGAATATGGTGGACATGCCGACACTGGATGAGACGCAGAGATCACTTGCTCAGTTGCGAAAGAGCAAGTGTGCCGGGGCCGACGGGATCCTGCCTGAACTATTGAAACACGGCGGACCCGCGTTGTTGGATTCGCTTCACCAAGTGGTGCAACGCGTAGGGATTGAGGAGGAGTTACCTACTGAGCTAAGGGATGCCCTTGTGCTACCACTGCACAAAAGCGAAAGAGGCATGCAATGTGCCACAAATTATCGTGGCATCCATTCCCTGAGCTGTGTGGGCAAAATCACTCTCGGAATCCTGCTCAACTACTTCGTCAGTCAGGTTGTGGAACCGAACGTGGCGGAAGAGCAGTGTTGAATCCGCTGGGGTCGCAACACTATAGATATGGTGTTTGCTGCTCGTCAGTTGCAAGATAAGTGCAGAGAACGACAATTGCAACTTTACTCGCTTTTGGTTTATTTCACCAAGGTATTTGATATGGCGAATCGCGAGGCATTGTGGCTGGTGTTGGGTAAATTTGGTTACCCGCGTAAGTTTGTAACTTTAGTTGAATGTCTGTACAGTGGTATGCGAGCGAAGGTGCAGCTGAGTGGAAAGACCTCGGTTGACTTTGCAGTTGTCTCTGGTGTGAAGCCAAAGCTGTGTCTTACCTTCCGCCCTGTTTAATATATATATATTCAAGCAATGTTGCCCCATGATTTTGATGCCGCTTGTGCTTACGGTGTTTGTGTGGAGCATCGTATTGACGGTGGGTTGCTGAACATCCGTCGATTCGGTGCGAGAACGCTAGTCTGTGAGCCAACTATCCGTATGTTGCAGTTTACTGAAGATTGTGCGTTGTTCGCACACAGATCAGATGATTTGCAGCATGTGACTAGTGCTCTGGCTTCGATAGCGGCCAAATTCGGGCTCACCATCAAAACAAGCAAAACCGTCTATCTATTTCAGCCTTCACCGGAGGTGCAATCTTCAATATTGCCGCGAATCAGCATTGGTGCTGAACTAGTGTGATGTAGATTGATCAGCAGATACACAGTGAGCTTCGTATCCGCGTGTTGAAGGCAGCGGCGGTATTCCGGAAGCTTGAGTATCGAGTGTGGAACAACCATCAGCTTACCGTTGGCACGAAGCTGATGGTGTACAAATACATGGTGCTGTCCGTTCTTCTAAACGACAGTGAAACCTGGACGATTTACTGGCGGAATGTGCGATATCTCGAGCGGTTTCATCAGCAGTGCTTGCGACGGTTTGTACGCATTTGTTGGGGCGACAAGTTGCAGACACGGAGTGTTGCGCCGTAGTGGGATGTATGCAGTGAACTGCATACTTATATTGAGACACCTGAGGTGGCTCGGTCATGTGAATTGTATGGATTCGACGCGGATACCGAAGCGGCTATTCTACGATCAGCTGAGTATAGGGAAGCGGATCGTGGGGAAACCAAAGCTGCGTTACCAGGCCATGATTTAATTTAGCCTCAGACGTTCTTATCTTGATTGCAGTCCATGAGAATCGGAAGCGGTTGATCGGTGTGCATCTCGCTATCGCATCACGAAGGAAGTGGCCGAGTTGCAGGAGAAAGCGCTTATGCATGCGGAGAAGACGCGGCAAGTGCGCAAGCGGCAAGCACCAGTGGATTTTACTTCATCGACATCAAGTGCATGGTGCTGTAGCACATGCGGTCGCGAGTGCATGTGTTAGGCAGGCTTCAAAAACCATGAGCGAGGCCACTAAGGACCACTATGGAAGCAATGACGGGTCCCGCAGAGAACGTAGGCAGAACCAGCGCAACTTTTGTAGGTACGCTGCCTTCGATTTACTAAGCGCGTGCTTGAATGCTAAGTCTGTTTGTTTCAGGCGGTGGGTTTTCAATTTTGTGGTAATGCCTTTCTTTCTCATATATGTATATGTGTCCGTGTCTAGTGAGCCATGAGCGAGGCAACTCGTGAACACTACCGAAGCGACGACGTGTCTTATAGAGAACGTAGGCAGAACAGGCGCAGCTTTTGTAGGTACGCTGCATTCGATTTACTAACCGCGCCCTTGATTGCTAAGTCTGTTTGTTTCAGGTGTTGGGTTTCAATTTTGTCCTAACTCTTTTCTTTCTGACATAAATGTCTATCTGTACTCTCATATTATACTTGTGCACGTCACTTAAGCCAATTTTAGTCAATTTCGATAACATTTTCGTGTTTGTGACATTCCCGTAATGGATACATTCTCACCTCGTGCACGTATCTCGCATCCGTCTGTAAACAACTTACTTCATATGTTCATTACTTTAAGTTATATGTCACGCTTTCTTTATGCATTACTCGGTTTCTTTTCTTTGTTATCTTACTCTTAACTAATTGGCTATTTCTAAATATTCCCGGTCTGACTGCGCTTGATGTGCATGTTTAAAAGGTGTCTACTTGTCTATTACCCACTACCTCGTCCATACTGGAGACAGTTGGTCGTTGCTGGAGGGGACGGGGTGCACGGTTCCTGTGGCCGTGTTAGGATCAATGAGTGGTTCCATGCACTCAATGTGGAGCAGATTTCGGTCCAGCCGCCGCCTTGTGTGCGCTTGATTCCCAAATACAGTGTGCTTGTGTTTGCCTGTGAAGGAGTGTGGCCGGCTCCGTTGATGAAACATGGCTCCCTTCCACGTGCCTCCCGGACTTATTCCGTCAGGTTTACACTGGATATGGGGTGGTTGGGTGGAGCTGTGGGTGGTGCAGCGCAAACAACCCATGGTCCTTCTGTAGGCGCAGGCGTCCTGTGGCAGGCATATCAGAAACGGGGTGCCGCCAACTATCAACGTACTCTGCGCTTAAGGTACATATTTAGCGGGCTTATAAGGATATATATATATATATTAAGGTTAGCCAGCTAAAATTAATTAATTGTTCTATAATTCCTCATAGATGTAGCGTAAATAGGCACCATAAAACTGATTTAATTATATATTAAATATTTCCGAAACTGATACAGTAAAATTAATTTAACACTAGGCATGTAACTGCGCCTTCACTATGTTGTCTATTAGTTATTTATCTGAGCGCATTTGATCGCGTTATCCAAGCTTTGCACATCATAAGTTAATAAATTCAGTTGATATGCTCGGTACCAAGAGATGCAACAATATAGGTAAGTATATCCTTAACTCTCTGCAAGGTGCAAATTCCCTAAGCGCAAAAAGGAAACCCGTTACGTGCAAACAGAAAGGTCATCCTTCAATCAAATTTGGTTGTTAAACCTGCCTTCCTTTTGGAAGCAATACAGATTTGCTAGCTGTCGACAAGTTAAAATTGCTCCTTAATTTGTTAAAGGGGGACGAAACATATTTGGTTATAACCAAGTGTTACATAGTTCGCATCCGTTAACGGCATTCTTAGTTCCTGTGAAATAATAAAACTTTCAAAAACAACCACTCATCCCTGTACCATTTCACTTGATTTCTACTTACCTAAACTAGTTAAAACTAAGAGAAAATTGCATTTGGACCCATGTGAATGACAACTGTCATTTTAATGTTTGAGTTCATAAAGGAATTCAGAGCCATAATTATTAAAGTCATTCCTCTTCATGATAGTTGCTTAAAACA
The DNA here is from genome assembly GCA_944474145.2 of Dicrocoelium dendriticum. NCBI lineage: Eukaryota > Metazoa > Platyhelminthes > Trematoda > Plagiorchiida > Dicrocoeliidae > Dicrocoelium > Dicrocoelium dendriticum. The sequence goes on along the minus strand of OX104071.1, from coordinate 16,040,133 downwards.
CTGTTTAAACTAAGCTACTGTGTTTTTATCGTAACACAGCCGTGTACAATATGCATGAAATAATAGAAGGTTAAACATTTTTAACTATGAGCAAATAACAAAGCTTCAGGTCATTTCCAGACAAGCGTGACTTGCATGCTCCTGGTTCATTTGGATTATCCCACTCTATCCTCTCTCCATCTTTTCGCAGCTTTTCACGATAGGCTCATTCGAACCGTATTTACCAGCCCTACACAACGGAAATATCTTATAAGGTTAGAGGCTGCGCCATCACTAACCGTTTTTATTGGCATACGTGATTAAGCGCAAGCGTTTAACTCAATCACGTTAAGCCGTTTGCCTATCTGTGTGACATAATTCGATACAGAATTCCCGAGGCAAACCGAAAAGCCTAAGGTTATTTCGATCCAATGTTTCTCAACACAGCTCAGAAAAAACTTGTGATCTGTCATTCTGTGTTTAGCGCTCTGTTCAGGTTCCAGTTACTCGCCATTACTTGTGACCTTGTCGGCCAGCGCGCCCGCATAACTCATCACACGGAGCGCGCGACCACGCCGACCGCTCATTTGAACTTGCAACCGCCACGCTCTCCTGAACGCGCCGCTCTCAAAGATGTAATAGTACAGAACGACAACCAACCTACTGGATAAGATAAGGACACCAAATTAAACGGCAGAAATGCGAAACCGAAGGGGCTCCAAGAGAAAGGCATTTGCAGTTTAGAAGAATGTCATCGAATAGTAAAAATCAGTCTGACGTGTTCGCACTATTTGGAATGTTATCCTACGATATACGCAAATTTGTTCCACAACAGGCACGGGAGCGAAATAGCTCACAAGATGCATTTTGGTTTTGTACTACGTGTTCCACCATCCACCTCGTTAAGTGCTTGTTTATCCTACATCCGAATAGCGACCGGTTAACCGCAGAAACAGAGCAGAGGATAAACGATAAGTTTACTTCAATGGAAACGAGTATGCATTACAAAATCTTAGTGGCTTCTGAGCAATGAAATGCTGAACAGTACGCTTCCCCTGAATCACAATCAGAGACCTCTTTATCTCCGTATTCTTTTCCAACTTTGGTAGAACTCCGGGGGAAAACTGACCGTACCTGCGAGGGCCACATAGTTCTCAAGGGAACAAAAATCAGACACCCATCAAAACGTTTCTTTAAGCAAAATTCCACTAACCCTGATATCGAACATTAAGGTGGATGATGTATTCGAAAATCAACCATCGGTACCAGTAGCTCAAGTACATCTTGTCGAGACTAAGCCTCCTAGAACATCAGTTACCTTTGCAGATATTATTGCAAAGGTCCATGGAGAGGCCGCCATTACGGCCTTTTTCATTGTAAACACCGTTAACGCGAATAGGGAGACAAACATCAAACAATCAACACTTGTCAGCAGTTCGGAAAAAACGAGTACCATACCTTGCGGATCAACGGTAAACGTATCCAAAAACAGATGAGTAAACAAAATGGAAGGTTGCAAATATCGTGTACATCGTGCGTGATCTTACTCCAGCTATCCTGACGGGTGTACATAACCGCATTCTGTGGAATGCGAAAATCCACTCACACCGCCATCACAAAGGGCACGATTGTAAATGCTACTGTGAATGAGGAAACACTGCGTTATTACCGCTGTGAGACGCGTGACTGTAACGAAAATTTAACCCATGTCCTATGCTATCGAATTTGTCGCTATGGTTTACTAAAATGGTCGTTAGCTGATATATAATTAGCAATCTGGCACTGCCCAAATTTTAGTGACCAAATCAAAATGTCTCTAAACACAGCTCAACTAGCAGTTTGTAGAAATATAGTCATATTTTTTCCAACTCCTATTGAATTTTAACTTGTAAATCTGTTCCATTTTTTCCACTAGCATTCGTTTTAGTGCAAGTAAATGTTGAAGCAATTTTTTCATGGACTGCGGCTCGCACCGTAAAAAAATCAAAACATACTAATACATTACACTTACAAGTACGCGAGCGATTCTGATCAACTTTTTGATTTCTATTTAAATATTGATGCGAAATTTGCCAGGGCATTTGTGAAATTCTGCAAATGCACGTAATAACCCAGGTCCAGGGTAAAGCGTGAATTTGTCTTAAATATATGCTTGTAGACTGCCATTCATATTGAATTGAAGCTTGGTGAAAGAGAATAAACATAGTTTGTGTTAGCAACACCTAATTTTCATTCGCTTCAGCATTGCATTTATTTCATTCCCGGCGGTAACATATCAAAGCACGGTGACCATATGAGAAATCTCTGTGCTTTGATGGCAAGTCCCAATGAAGCCAGGAGTACTAAGAAAAAACATATAAATAGAAGCGCAGGTACTTTTATCTTTTGATATAAAAAGAATGAAAATTATTTTAGTTAGAAAGCAAATGTTATGGTACAGTAAAAACGGTATTTTTCGCTTTGAACTTACACATTCTACTGCAATTTTTATCATCTGTAATTTCCCAAGTTATTTTTAGCATATAACATAATTCACAAATGTCTAATAATCTAAGCGAATGTGTTTCAACCATCGCAATATTTTATGTGTTTTGTTCTCACGTCTCTTTCCTCACTTGAACGTAGTGTCATTGGCACGTTGCTGTCCTATTATATTACTGGTGTCATCCATCAACCTCCCATTATCGAGTGCTTCGTCGTTTGTGCAGTTTACCTTTGTTGACATTTCACTATTATGCGTGAGGCTTGCCAACCTTCCTAGAAAAAAATCTACACTTGATCAATGAACGCCGGATAAGCGCATGGCGGAACTCTCATTCTCACACATAAACAATGCATTCAATCTGATGTGTTAGTCTCCGTGAACAGTGTAACATGCTATTCTGCTTCTTTTGGGCGTGAAATCTGTTCACCTGGAAGTCCATCTTTAAACTGGACAACAAACGCATGATTAAAATCGCCATTAGGTGTTAGTTAAAGGCAGAATGAGTGAGTACATATAATTACTTGATAATGACCACTTATGCAGTCCTTAATGTAGAGGAAGGTGTATGCCAATAACATGAATCGGAAATAACATAATTTACTTATAATTAAGAACATTGTTTCTCGGACAAATCCTGTTGATGATTATGCAAAAATGAAAATATGGTTTGACTTATTTTTCATATATTTCTAAAAGAAAGGCAGCAATGCGCTTACCAACAATTCAACTAATCGCAACTCTAGTGCCTAACTGATGTATACTGCAACTCACTGTGGCGTGTTTTTTTATCCTATGAAAATATGAGCTAAGCAGCATGGTATGGTGTTAAAAAACCTACATAAATGTGTGTGCATGTGTGCATGTGTGTGTGCATGTGTGTGCGTTATATTACAACTTAACATTGTCGTGTACCGTATAGTACAACTCTGCTTACAGAACTAACTGTGAATCTAACAAAAAATTTAAATTATATGAAAATCACTACCCGGAATTCTGCGCAGTGACCTAACTCAATGGCACTTAGCTAAAGCTCCAACATCTATGTCTCAATTAATGCCCAGTATATTTTAGCGAGTGATGACATCAGTATAATCAGCTTGATACTCAGGGCTGTGGGAATCAAACGGCGACATCTGTAACTATTTTTGGAAGGGGAGCCGTTGTTTGGTGGAAATATATCAGTTTAGGATATTGGTATTTGTTTTGCGCACAGCTTCATTAGGAGTCCAGCATATCCTAATCGAGAGTCCGGGCTGACGGACATTCGACGGAGAGCGCAGTTCTATATACATGTAATTCCTAATAGATTTTCATCAGTTTCGGGAAAATCGAATCATGTGCACAAAACTGCGTCCCTTGTATTGGATCAATTTATGTCTCCACTCACTAGCTATTAATTTTAGGAATCTGAACATAAAATTGTGCTACCTTTCATGAAATCCATACTTTCATGTTTAAGAAATTGCGTGAAATTTCCAATAGCTAATAGGGAATAGAATGTTATTTCACTTCCTAGCCTATGTTTTACCAATTGAAATTAATATTCGTTCGATTTTCCTTGTGTGCTGCTGCAAAATCCCATGTTCTGATTATACTTATCATTTCCATGTGGTTGTTGCTACAAATTGTTCGTAGAGCCTCTGCTTTTGTTCTTTGTTTCTTCTGTTTGCCACGAGCCTTATACATCATTCCTTGTTGATTTACTCGGCATTCCTCCAAATATGATAATTAAGCAGAGAAGTGGCCTACTCATATACAGTTGTATTGGTCATATGCAAGGTGACGCCGGTTTAAGGAAAAAATAATTCTCCCAAGACATATACATTAAGTAATATATATAATACAGCCAAAAGGTAAATAGTCAGTTAACCAAATAGCTCAATTTACTGACATAATTATGCGTATTTTTCCGAAGGGCTGTTCTATTTACTTGGACATTTTACTACATCAGTTACAGTAGAGGTTTGGCATCCCTCTGGATGCATAACTTTTGTTAAATATTCGGAAATTCGCGGCTTCATTGATTCTTGCATTCTCATAGCAGTTTTCTCCGTAGCCATAATTTTTTTACTTTTGTTTGAATTCACTGGGCGATGTGCTCAATAAGTACATAATTATTATAGAGCTTTCATCAGAAGACTATCAGGCGCAAGGCCCTTTATATTTGCATTTACGCAATCCTTTATAGTAATTGGTATGCCACTACAAAATAAAAAATATCGCACAAGTAAGAAATTGGAACGAATAACTCAAACGGTCCTCCATAACATTAGTTGGCAGCTTTGTGGCGAAGGCTTCTATTGAAACCATAATACAATGCTTATAACAAAAATTTAATTTTGTTTTGCCAACGAAACAACCCTATGCGAAGCTGCCAACGACGCTCCTTATAGCTTCTGGTGCAAAATTGTTTAACAAAATTTTCGTAAACAACCTTTGCTGGTATTCCAAACGTTTGGCTTCTTTATAAAGTATCGCAATATATGATATTGAATAAGTCAGTGAATGGCATTGTAATTATATTGTAATGTCCGTTTTATTCAAGGAATAAATGTATTTTCTAGCATGCTTTTAACATAGACTGTCAAAGAAGAGGTGCATTATAATCTACCTGTTCTGAGAAGCTGAAGATAACGGAGTACCCTATTCTCGAATGCAACTATACTGTCACATATTGATGTGTTCTTTATTGCGTTTACTTGAGACTTTTGGGAGTTAAATGAATTACTAAACGAATTACATCAATCTAATAAAGTAGCAACCCCCACATCACTCCATGCGTTGGTCGGACCACCTGCTTTCCTTTTTTGCTGTCTCATCATAATCATAGACAAATCGCTCAGCTTTAGCCATCATGCGACGCTGTTGCACCCTCTTACCTGATTTATAAAACACATGCGTGGATACAATTAAGTGCTCCATACCCTCACCGATTACGGCATGATTGTAGACCTCGTTCAAGCAACGAAGTGGTCTCTACTAGCCTAGCATCCATCCGATGTCAAATTGAAGGAGTTTGTTAGAATTTTTAACAGGCTAATGTCAAATTTTTGGGAAACCAATCTTTCTATGGAAACAAACGAAGTCTTTCCTGCATGGTCGGACTCGAAATGTATGCCCTTAAATTAATGGAACTGACAAGTTTATATGCTTGTCCGAGCATGTCAGCTTGTGTTGCCAAATTAGTTCAACACCACCATTGCGTCAAATGATTTCTCGAGGACAAACTTGTACACCAATCTGATTGCGATACAATTATATTCTAGCCCTAACATGACGTAACTGCATTCCAAAAAGCACCCCTGGTTGCGGCGCAGAGCCGGTAGATGGCGTAGCATGTAGTCCGTGGAACGGAACTAACTACATAAAAGTTAACCAAACCAATTCAGCAAAATTATGCTATTATGTTGACTGACTAGGTTTTTAGGTTATTAACTGATTCCAGTCACCGAGTTGTACAGTAAACCATATATGTTCATGCAAAGTTGTGCATTTGTGGTGACCAGATGTTTTGTTATAGCAAAATACCTGAAATTACCCTCTGCGTGTATGGTGACGAAGACGCAAAGTGAAATTTAGCGGAGGCAGTAGCAACATCCCTAGCTTATACTTTCGGAGCGTAGCAGATACAGCGGAGGAGTGTTGTAGAAGTGGTTACAGCGACTGATAATGTTTATATAGCTATGGGTGAAAACAGACTCCAACGTAAATATTTGATGGAGGTATGCAAATCTTCCGCCTCCCCACTTTATAGTAGTAATTCGATTAATCCATAAGGACCATCAAAAGTCAATGTTAGCGGATATATATTTTGATAATTATTCATCAGTCTAGTTCAATTATTTGTCATTTACATCAACGAGACATACTACTGAGTCGGTAAAACGAGGTAAAACGGGTAATCGATGTAAATCATATATAATTTACTATCATGATGAGGATTTATACAAAACATATGTACCCTAATAATGTGAATGGTTGAAAGTGTATGTTAGTTGGATTATCTAAAGTAGAAAATATGGTAACCGAGTTTCTTCTCTAAGCAACTTGCAGTGGTATAATTGTTTGGCTTGATAAATGTCAGGCGCTAAGTTAAGTAGTGGGATCAGTGAGGTAAGCACATTTATACGATGATTGGATATAAAGAATGTATCACATGTGCGCCCTGGTAAAGCTGTGTTGGTAGATAAGGTTGGGGGCCAAATACAGTCTCGGCCCAAGCATAATTTATAATCCTAGTGGTACCGAGTAAATTTGCCGACAAGGAAACGGATGGTATTTACTTGGATGATATGATCACCCGTGCCAGGCGAGCAATACAGGTACACTAGGGGCGTTTTAATGAATATCTTTGTCTGGAGCTTTCAGTTGTTTTCTACTGGTCTTTGGGCATTAGCAGTTAATTGGTTCTGACGCACCTCATATTATCATGATGACGGCAGTTTAATAAAATGTAGAAGGATTGAAGACATCAAGAACAATTGGGCCTGTAAAAAACGGTATCGCATAATCGACACTAATTTTAGTGGTTATAATTTTGGTGTAACAGAATCCCTATATTGGCAAAATGGCACTCAGGTGAGTAATAAACCATAAACCTGTCTAGTAAATCACTGTAGATAAATAGGGTTTTCAAACTCCAGCCGCAATAGCCGAGTGCGGTAGTATACAAAAAAGTCATGATGAAATTTCCAGTGAGGTATTAAAACGTTATTTAATTTAAATGATATACTGAACTGATCGAGTAGGCGGTGATGTGTGCAACTTAATGGATGAGAGTGCGTTTGTGTAAGTGGATTTAATTTCTGCCTTTCTCTGCAACTGGATATATATGACTTGTGTGGACTGTAACAGAATGGTTACGGTTGACGTGGAAAAGGTAAAGCTTTACGGTTTTCCTTTCCTCACAAAGCGCACAGGTGGTTGTGAACTGTCGAGTTTGCGTGACCGGTCAAATATCTAGTGCGTCGTACATTGAGGGGAATTTTGGACGTTCACCATTTGCATTTCCTCCGAGTTTATACATGTAGGCGGAACAATAATTAAGCTTGTGGGAGCAGAAACAATAGAGACGATAAATTAAGGCAAGGCTAAAAATATTCGACTGAATTCAGAATGCAACCGCTCAGTTTAGTATATCTGTGCAAAAACAGATGATTCCTCCTTGAAGAAACCCATAAGTTGCCTGGCTGAAATTCGTTGAAAATGCAATCGAATGATTATGGAAACGGAAACAATAGTTTTCAATATTTCTGAACAGAAACGTTTCTATTGGACAGAAAGCAGAAAGCGATATCAGTAAGAAATGCAACATGGCAAGCTTATAGACTATCTCTGACCGCCAACAGTTAGAAAGAATACGTTGTCCAACGTGACCAACGCAATTAATCCCTCACAAAAAAGTATTCACATTAGTTAAAAATGGTAAAATTTCCAGTGGTAAACACATACTGCGATAGAAGCAAGGCAATGTCATGCAAAAAGAGAATCAGGTATATACACAAACCTGCAATCTTGTAGGTTCAACCAGAGCGGGTACAGATGAATCAAACAAGTTGCGGAATAAATATGCCCCTACATTTCATAGAGTTTAGCCATAGCTTAATATTCCGGTTTGTATCGCTCTGCAGCTAGAAAGCACCTACAACTCTTTTACCACTGACGAATTATTGCAGACGTATTACTCTCCGAGCAACCACAGCTTCTTGACTATCGAGTTTTGATAAAAATCAATGGAAGTATCAATTAGACAACAATCAGATCATTCTGCCAAGTTATCCAGCGCTTCACAAATCACAAATCAGGATCCTGCTATTTGAAAGCAGGGACAAATTACTCCGATTACAATGGAGGAAGCAAGACTGAGTCTTCAAACTGCCGCTAACTTTCTCTTCCTCGTGTACCATCCAAACTCATGGGATACATCACTGCCAATATCTTAGTGTCCTATTTGCAAAGTTGCAAAAGCACTGCTTCTGAGCAACACCCTTCACGTCGACCACGCTCATACCAAAAAACTGCTTATAAGCACAGAATATTTGGATTCATTCACCTGACACTAGTGAAGCCGTTAACATATGCAACCTCGAATATACGAAAACATAGTCTCGTCTAGGTAATCGAATTATCTTTCAAGCTCGTGTTGCGATATCGTCGACGCTCTCTTGAGCTGATCACATACTTCCTCTTTCGGAGTTCGAAGATCGATACCTGTCCAAGCAAAAGTCCAATGTGTTGTTCCTCAGTGGCAACTCATTTCTAAGGTCCGACTACTTCTAGCAGTTATTAATGAGGTGGAATGGGTACTAGATTTAAATTTCCTATTGTTTGCCGACGATCTAAAAAGTTTGCTCATGAATCAGGGGAAATCCGACTAACATCTGCTTCGGATTTACCAAGGCAAGGCACCTAAATTTTCAGTCTAAAGGTTACTACAATTTAATGTGGTTTACGTCAAGGCTCGTTCCATAAGGCAAATGAGGAATAACTCACTTAGGCTCGGAACGCAAGTAATGCAGCGATTATCTGTTACACGTGATCTGCGTGCGCTTGATCAGGATAAATGTGTTGTCCCAAGCAAATCTAAATACATATAAAACTGTAACCAACACGTCATGATTTGAAACAGGCGTTTGGACATACAGACACCTATCCTTCCGACAGGTGCTTAGTGAGTAAGCTCGCACTTAAGTGGAATACGCATTTCAAGTCTGGCATGCCTAAAACACGACCTCACTGCACTGGTGTAGACTCAATTCCGGGCCTCCAATTACTTCACTAAAATGCTCCATCCAGTGTAAGAGCGGGTCATAAATTTTAGGATTTTAAATGGATGATTTCGCAGACTTCGAAGCGACTTTCTAATGGCCAACTTGATATACCAAAAGGCAAATAATGTGGACCGCTAATTATTGTAACCCTCCCGTTGCAAACTTGCAAGACCACATAATGAAATTTTCAAAAAAATGCGAGCGCCAGGCACGCCGCAAGAATTTTCTTTTTGCTCGCGTACGTCACCAGAGATTTCGCCCTGAAACTCTTTTTCATACAACGGATCATACGATAATTAAAAATCCGTTGGATAAGCATACATTTAAATAAATTTTGTTTCTGTACAATTAGGATTTATCTTTGAAGTGTCAGCAGTTACCTATCGTGATGTGAATATACGCGGACGGGAGGAATACAGCGTATCCTTATATACGTCCACATTTCAGTAGGAAAACTACCCACTAAATGTTGTCCATGATTATTTGTTAACCTAAATAGAACACTCACCGGTATTTGTGAAGCAATGTTTTTACATGCATAAAATCATTGTTATCGTTTGTACAACTCAATAGAATATCTAACGCGCACGAATATGTGTGAAGTAAGAAGACAAGGCTAATTCATGTAATTAACCTGTACTTAGACCAAAGCTGTCCTGAGGTGTGTGATGCTGCATTATCTGTTGGATATATATATATCTATATCTATATATATATATATACAGATATATATGCAGTTTACACAGCTGTAGAACTTTGGATGCCGAAAGTATTCACCATACACTGCATGCAGAATAAAGCCTCCAATAACTTTTAAATTTTGTTCGATTCCTGCCTGCCCGTACTTGCAGTGGCAGGCTGTTAATTAAATTCGCACCCCTTATCATTAGTAGATCGGGACGTAATTTTGTTTCAACATTTTGTGTGACCAGTGCATACAATATATTTCTTGCATGACTAGTACAATAATTTTGCTGCGTAGTAGCTGTTTTGGTCGTGTTTTTCCTGGAGTGTGTATTGTGCATAGATGACGAACATTGCCTCTTGGTGAATGCCCAATGTTGTGGTCGCTGTTGCGTTTGCGCACAACAAGCAGCACACGAGGAAAACGATACAAGCTTATAGTGCCGGAATTAAAGCAGGTCGCTTAGCAACTTTGTTTCAAACGGAGAGTGATGCATGCATATTTTAAACTGCCACATAACGAAGTTAAGGAGAATTAGGTTTCCAAAATTAAAGAAATTCTGGTCAATCACATTACCGATATGAAAGATATCTAGTGTAATCCCACATAACTGTTCTTTGTACCTGAGTGATATAGATGCAGCTACAGAGTTATACCACTTATCGCTGCTTCCAACCAGGGCTCTTTAATCAGTAATTATTAATTACTTCATTGTCGGTACATCGGTCTTAATAGCTCAAAGGGAATGATCGTTAGTGTGCTTTTTCCTATATGTCTGCTAGTAATTTTTTCATAGATATTTGGTTTCTGCTACGCAGGTGACAAGGTATGGCTTTGCAGTACACCAGTATAGGTCTCACTATGAATTGAAACAATCCTACTCAATTTTCAGGTCGAATAAAATAATAAGCAATATATGCGTTTATTTACCTTGTCATTGATCTGTCTTGTGCAACCTGTTCTGAAATGTTAAGCGACGGATTGTATACCACACCGATACCTTACTGAATAAAATTTCTGGATATTTGTGCTAGCAAGGTTGATGAAGTTATCAGGTAAGTAGCCTCCATGCCAGTTCACTTGGGATTTCTTAAACAAATTTTACTTAAATAATTCAGCGGATGTAAGTACCCATCTCTATTTACAAGGTCCAATTTGAGAGTACAGTGTAAAAAGGTAGACAAGTTTAAACAAATTTGAAAATAAGTATGCACTTCCCTATATTGTGGAATTATAGTTGTTTTCTTGGACGGTTTCACTTGTGATTTATTTATAAGTGTATGGCTGCATATTATATTTTACACTATATGTCGAATCATTTACGAATAACTTAAATCAGTTAAGCAGCTAAATATAAGTATTTTCATGTCAAAGTAGGTGTACTCACAATAATTTTAGTGATTCCAAAATTATTTAAGTAATTTTATAAATTGTTTGAGAACATTTTTACTTTGTATTCCAGGGTGTTGTGTGTTTTAATAAGCTTGCAGACTACAATGAACTAAGCAAGTATGCATATCATTATTAGGTTAATGGAAATGCTCATATTATCAGACACTGTAGTTTGTCTAACTGTAATTTTGATTTAGTCAGCAGGGAAGGAGAATATAAAGAAATTATGGTACGTCTGAGTATAAATTTTTTCATCATGAGCTATTAATGAATGTGATTGGTATGGATGACTATAATTTAACAGAGTTCCAAATGATTTGTGAAAGCGACATCAATTACTTAGACAGTGATATATTGTACGTCGTCAAAATGTAAAAATTTGAAATATATGGATTACACTTATCCTATTGCCACGGCAACGATTATCAGCGGGTATTCATTGAACCGATCAATGTGACGAGATCATGTCCTGAAATTAACAAATTTACTTATGACACAATATTTCATCTTCGGCTAATGCAAAAATCATTTCTCATTTCAATTTATATTTGTTTCAAGCCCATGTATATATGTTCATCGGAAAAATAAAATAGTTAAAATAAATCAAGACGTTAGTGTCAGACGAGTTTTATCCTGAAGTTCTAAACCCGTATTCAGTAGAATGTGCTTATAGGCATCCCAGTTTCCATCGGATAGGAAGCAATAATTAGGAACTAGTTTGCATGAAAATATAATTTCCCTTTTAAATTAGTGCCTGAAATTCAATTTACTTATATATCAAATGCTTACTGGATTTAAGGTGGACTTCCATTAAGCTTATGAGTGTTGTGGTCAATAAAGCAATCTAGTGCATGAGTAAAGTGCATGCGTACAGTATTTGGATATCCCGTTCATCTGCAGGTTTTTACCTTTTTGATTTAACATATACAGCCATTTTTATTTTGGTGACGCATACAGACAGGATTAGAGCCGAGTGTTCGTCGGTGTTTTTTTTATATACGCAGAATAGCAAATGCAAGGCAGATTATCATGTTAAGTAGCTGTCCGCATTGGAAGTGCTATTGAGAAAATGCAACTAAAATAACTAGAAAATCATTGAGGCGCTACCAACTGCAATGAGTCATTAAGTTTAATAAACGCAGAAACAAATAAACCAAGCCGTCTGACTGCCTTATTTATAATAATGCGATTCAATAGTACCCGTACAGTTTCCTTATATATGTGTTGTGCGCATGCACAGAAAAAGAAAAACTAAGACGCAAAAAAGCGAAGGTGTATACTTGAGTTATTATTGCACATTTTCTCTAAGGAAAGCGGTACCAATATTATCATTAACATAAAGAAGTCTTTCCAAAATCCATTGCTGCAGTTTACGATTTAGACTAGTGAAACCCCTTACCTAACGGATACAAAGTAGAAGCTTGTGTTTTTTATTCATAGATCATTTCAGTTTGGACTCAATAATTGACTCTGGTGTGAGAAAATATTAAAATATTTTGCGTTTCATTTCGTGTTATGAAAGCGCAGTCAGTGCGCAATACAATATGTAGTGAATGGCATCATACCTCAACAATTGTTATCTAGGAACGAAACTGACTCTCGAATCATAGAATCACCAGAGCGTTATTTGAGCTTCTAGTGGGCTTTTGGTTATTTGTAATTCCTGCGTTGCATAACACACTTGATCCATATTCCCCAATCATCGCGCTGGACTTTCGGAAAATGAACTCGTTAGCTTTGCCAATTCACTAATGAACAAATTCAGCGATGTTTTTAACGAACATAATGCAACTACTTTCCCGTTTATTAAAAGTGTCGATAATGCATCCTGTTGCATTTTTCAGGTATTTTCGTTCTGAAATATAGATTTTGTAATTGTGTTTTGTGTCACGCAGTAAAGCGTGTTAATCTAATAAGCTGTTAGACGTAATCTTAGCAATAATTGTCGTGCTGCGTTTAATTGTAGAACTTGGATAGCTAAGGCAGAGAAAAAAGTAGTTTTCTAGACCTGACATGCCTTTTGTTCATTAAATCAAAGCTGCGGTTAAACTACAGGAGTGAAACTAGAAATATTTTACAGATGAACCTTGTCCCATAGCAGCATGACTAAGGCCAAACTGAAAAATGCAACAAAACGCATTTTATTCTCTTGCAAACTATTCAAGTACATTTCCGTTTTGAATATTAGATCACTATGTTAAAATTGTCAATGTTCTTAAAAGTCTATAAGTTACAACCTGCTCGTTTAATCGATTGTTCAAGTCAGTGAAGGGCTTGGATGCCCGGGATTGTATCTGCACCAGTGCAGTGCCCTCGTGTTTTAGACATGCCAGGTTTGTAATGCGTATTCCACGTAATTGCGAGCATACGCAGTGAGCAGCTGTCGGAAGTATAAGTGTCTGCATGTCAAAACGCTTGTTCCAAAGCCAAACATGTTGGTTACCGTTTGATATATATTTACGATTGCTTGGGACAACTATCCATTCTGATCAAGCGCACGCAGAACCCGTGTATCATATAATATCTGCATTAATTGCGTTCCGAGCCTAAGTGATTTATTCCTCTTTTGTCTTATGGAACGAGCCCTTAATTTACTATCATTAAATTGTAATAACTTTAGATTGAAGATTGGTGTACGGAGCCTTGGTAAATCAGAAGCAGTTGCTAGTCGGTTCTACCTTGAATCATGAGTAAAATCTTTATGTCGTCGTCAAACAATAGGAAATTTCGCAAGTTTACCTGTGTCAGCTCATTGATAACTACCAGAAACAGTCGGACCTTAGAAACGAGTTACCAATGAGGAACAACAAAATTGATTTTTGCTTAGTCAGATATCGATCTTCCAACTCGGAATAATAATGGCATTTGAAGGGAGAAGTTTGTAAGCAGCTCACGATAGAGCCGCCGATATCACAATACCAGCTTGAAAATAATAATCCGATTTTTCAGACGGTACAATATCTTCGATTATTTGAAACTGCATATAATAACGACCCCACTAGTGTCAGGTGACTGGATCCGTGCTGCAGGTATTTTTATTGGGTATGAGCGAGCTCGACAGCAAGCGTGTTTGCTCAGGAGCACTGAATTTGCGACTTTGAAAATAGGACAGAATGCTATTAGCAGTGATGTATCCCATGAGTTTGAATGGTACAGAGTATAAGAGAAACTTAAATGCGGTTTGTAGGCATATTCCTGCTTCCGCCCTAGTAAGTCGGAGTTATTAATCCCTGCTTTCGAATAGCAGGATCGTGGTTTTGGTCTAAGCAGCGCCGGAAAACAAAACCGACGGATTTGTCTGTGATCCTTCTGCTAGGTTTATTGCTCCTTTACGAAACCTTTCGATACTCGGGAAGCTGTGATTCCTCGTATAATAAATTAGCTGCAAAAAAATGAATTTGCAAAGGAGAGTTATTTGCTTCCACGTGTCGAGGCGATAACAACTGGAATATTAACGGATGATTTAACTCTAAGAAATGTAAGGGCATATTTATTCCGCAACATTTTTGCTTTATCTGTACCCCTTCTGGTTGAACCTAAAAGATTGCAGGTTTGGGTATATACCTGCTTCTCTTTTTTTATGCCATTGCCTTGCTTCTATCGCAGTATGTGTTTACCAATAGAATTTTGTCATTCTAAACCAATTTGCATATGTTTCTTTTATGTGCAATTAATTGCTTTGGTTACATTGGCAACATATTCCCCCGAATAATACGCGGTCGGAGATTGTCTATCAGCTAGCAACGTTGCATTCCTTACTGTTATCCATTTTCGCGTTAAGTCCGCTGAAAAAATGTCTGTTCAGGAACATTGCAACATTTCCCTTACCAGTCGATTGCATTTTTAAATAATTTCAGCCAGGCAAATTACGGGATTCTACAAGGAGGAATTATCCATTGTTGCACTGATATACTGAACAAAGCGGACGCATTCCGAAAGTCGGATGCAGTAGGATCGCTGTATCATTCCTTAATTTATAGTTTCCATTTTTTCTGCTCAGCAACGCTCAACTATTTTGAATGCAAACATTTAAATACTAGGAGGAAGTGCAAATGTTGTACATTAAACATTTCCCTCAATAAATGACGCATTCGATATTTGACCAGTCACGCAAACTCGACAGTTCACAAACTTTTGCGGGCTTTCCAAATCAAATAAAACCTAAAATCGTAGCCTTATTTACGTCAGCCATAACTATTTGGTTACAGTCAAGACAAGTTATATATGGCCAGCTGCAAATAAATGCATAAATGAAAATCACATAGCTAACCACGCTCCCAGCCATATGTTGCACAAGACACCACCTAATCGATCAATTCATTAGGATGAAGTTAAAGGAACTTATAAACACCGCACTTGAAATTCTATCAAATCCCTCTTTTTGTACTACCTCAATCGGCTATTGCGGCTGATATTTGAAAATCCCCATTTATCTACAATTATTTACTAGACCGGTTTACCCTTTATTTCTCCCCTGAGTGAAATTGCACTAAGTATAAGTTTTCTATTACATCAAAAATTTAACCACTAATATTACAGTCGGTTATGTGCTATTATTTATTACGGGACTATTTTTGCTTGCGGCCGTTAATATGTTTACCATTTATGAAACAGCGTTCATCATGCTACTATGAGCTGCGTCAAAATCAATTAACTGCTAGTGCCCCAAGACTGGCAGAATACAATTGAAATCTCCAGCTAACGATATTCATTAAAACTCCTCTAGTTTACCTCTATTGTTAGCCTGGCACTGAGCCTGTAAACCAGTAAATACGATTCGTCTCCTTGTCGGCAAAGTCCATCGGTACCATTAGAAACATAAATTACGTTCGAACACAGTGTATTTTGGCTTTCAACTTTATCTGCCCACTCATCATTACCAGGGCGCACATAAATACAGTACTTGAAATCCAAGCACGTTAATAATTTAATTACCTAATTGATCCCATTAATTAACGCAGCCAGGCATATATGACGCCCAAAATGATAACTCCAGAATTTGCTAAGATTAAAATTTCCGTGACCATATGTTCTACATTAGATAAACCAACTAACTAACACTTTCAACAATTCACACTGTTAGCGAAGATAATTTTCCGAAAATTTTTATCAGGATAGTAAAATTATATTTGATTTACATCGAGTACCCGTTTTATTCCGTTTTCACGACTCAGTAGCCTGTCGAATGGATGTAAATGATAAATAATTGTACTAGCCTGATGAAGAATTATCGAAAATATATGTTCGTTTACATTGAGTTTTGATAAGTTTTATGGGTTTCTTTACATTTACAATATAAAGTGGCGGGACAGTTGATTCACATACCTCCATCAGATATTTCCTCTGGAGTCTCTTGCACAGCCATGGCTATACAATTACTCAGTCGCCATATCCGGTTCTACAATATTCCTCAGCTCTATCTGCAACGCTAAGAAAGCGCCAAATACGGATGTCGCTGTTGCCTCCGTTACCTTTTACTTTGCATCGGCGTCACCATACACACAAATGATGATTGCTTGTAATTTTTACGTAACAAAGCACCTAGTCACCACAAACCCCCTTCAAATTTGCATGAACATATATTGTTGACTGTGCGACTTAGTGACTGAAATCAGTTGGTAACCAAAACAACAAAATCAATTAACGTACTAGTATACTTTTGCCGAATTCCTTTGGCCTCCATTTATGGAGTTAGCTCCGTAACACCGACTAAATGCTATGATATCTACCTTCTCTGCGCCGCAACCAGGAGTGCTTGTTGGAATGCATTTACATAAGTGAAGGGCTAAATTATAATTGTATCCCATTAATATAGATGTAACAGTTTGTCATCTCGGAATCATTTGGCGTATCGTGTTGGAATTATCTGGCAACATAAGCCAACATGTTTGGACAAACAGGATAAGCGCGCCAGTTCCATTACTTTAACGGCATATATTTGATTCCGACCGCCCCAAGAAGGGCTTGTTTGTTCTAGATGATAGACTGGGTTCCGAAGCATTTGTCACTAGCCTGTTAAACGGTGTATCAAAATCCTTCAAATTGACATCGGGTGGCTGCTGGGCTAGTAGAGACCATTTCGTTGCTTGAGCGAAGTCTCCAAGGATGTCGTAATCTGTGAGGGTATGAAGCAATTTATTTTATCCACACATGTGCACTTAGTATCAGATAGAATGGAACAAGAGAGTCGCATGATGGCTACGGCCTAACGATTAGTCTAAGATTAGGGTATCAGCCATGATTTTCATGTAAGGCAGCAAAACAGGAAAGCATATGGTCCTACCATGGCACTGAATGGCGCTGGGGTTTCTACTTCATTAGACGGAGATACTTCGCTTATTACTTCGTTTAACACCCAAAATTCGCAATGAAACTCAATAATAAAAGCATCCTTATGAGATAGTATATTTTGCATTCGGGAATAGGGTACTGTGTTAACTTAAGCATCGTGAACAGGTAGATTTTAAAGCACCTTTGGTTTGACACTCTATGTCAGACACTTGTCATCTACGTTCATACATTCCTTGTAAAAACCGGACTTTTATACTAGTTCCAATGCAAATCACTGACTAATACAACATCACTTATTGAGATTTGTATAAAGGATCCACACTTTTGGAAAACCTGCAAACGTTGTTTACAAAAGTGTGTTTATCCTTCTCGTATAAGAAGCTTTAAGGAGCATTGTTGGCAGCTTTTCATAGAACCTGCTTGATTGTAATATAAACGGGTCTTTCTTATATGCAGTGTATTATGACTTCAATATAAAGCTTTGCTACAAAATAACCAACTAATTTGACAGAGGACAGTCTGAGTTATTCGCTCCAAGTTCTTCCTTGTGAGATACCTTATACTTTTTGGTGACATACAAATTAATATATATTGTTGTAGAAATGAAAGAATATTAGATATTGCGTCTGCAAGTTTTGCTTAAAAAATATGATAATCATATTCTACTTAGGCAAATCGCCAAACCTATGTAAACAGCAAGACAAAAGCAAGTGGCTAGGGTGGAAACTGCTATACAAATGCAAGCATTAGTGAAAGCCACGAATTTATGATTTTTAAGTAAAGTTAATTATCCAAAGTTAGATGCAAGTGTCTGACTTCAAATGAAGTGTTAACCTATTTTCGTAAATAGAACAACCCATCTGAAACATACACATAATTTTCTCATGTCAGTAAATATAGCTCTTTTAGTTACTGACTATTACCTTTCTGGTTACATTTTATTTGTTACTGAATACTGAATACTGAATGCTGTATTATAGAGCAAGTAGAAATGGATTCTGTACAACACTTTCGAAATATGGCGAAAAACGTTATAAAAGTTATCAACCTTGAAAATCATTGTCGTTCTCACGTAATATTTAAAATATTCGACTTATGATATTTCAGGATTCACAAATGTGATGTCATCGTAAGTGTGCAATCGTTCTCTGAATCGAATAGAGGCAAAATGCAAATCTAACAACGTTTTGAACTGTTGCACAGAAGTGTTGCACAAAAGTGTGTTTATCCTTCTCGTATAAGAAGCTTTAAGGAGCATTGTTGGCAGCTTTTTATAGAACCTGCTTTATTGCAAAATAGACGGGTTTTTCTTATAAGCAGTGTAATATGATTTCAATAGAAAGCTTTGCTACAAAATAGGCATACCATTTTATGGAATACAGTTTCGGTTATTAGCTCCAAGTTCTTCCTTTTGAAATACCTTATACTTTGTAGTAACATACTAATTACTATAAATCGTTGTGCAAATGAAAGAATATTAGATATTGGGCCTGAACGTTTTGCTTAGATATATAATAATCATATGCTACTTCAGCAAATGGCCAAACCTATGTACAAAGCAAGACAAAAGCAAGTGGCTATACAAATGCAAGCATCAGTGAAAGCCTCGGATTTCTGATTTTTACCTAAAGTTATTCATCCAAAGTTAGATGCAAGATCCTGACTGCAAATGAAGTGGTAACCTGTTTTCATAAATAGAACAACCCATCTGAAACATACACATAATTTTCTCTTGTCAGTTAATCTAGCTCTTTTAGCAACTGACTGTTACCTTTCTGGTTACATTACATGTGTTAATTATTGCATATGCCGTGTGGCAATTAATTTTTTTCTTAAACAGGCGTCAACTGCTATATCACCACTGAAGCTGCAAATGTGTGGACCACGTCTCTGTATGATTATCGTATTTGACGGAATGCTGAGTTAATCAACAAGCGGTGATATGTAAGGCTCGTGCCAAACAGGAGAATCAGAGAACAATAGCGGCCGCTCTACGCACAAAGTGTAGCAACAACCACATGGTAATGATGAGCATAATCAGAACATATTATTGTGCAGCACAACTAGGAAAATCGAACGAACACTAGTTTCACTTGGAAACCCATAAGCTAAGAATTGGAATAACTTATTAATAAAATTAATTATTGTATGTTCCTCACCATTCCCTAAACATTAATGCATGGATGTCATAAACCGTACCAAAGTTAGCGTTTGCAGTCCTAAAATTAATAGGTTGTGAGCTGTGACGTAAAATAATTCCAACACAGCTGATGCACTTGTGCGTAGATAGTTCAAGGGACCCGAAAAAGATGATAATCCATTACGAATTATCTGAATGTGGAACTGCGCTCTCCATTGAATGGCCGTCAGCCCGAGCTCTGGAGAAATGTCGATTAGAGTATGTTGTACTGCTACCGAATCATTGCGCATAACATATACTACTATAATTAACTCATCTCTGTCCCCTACTAGCAATGGCTCCCTTTCCAAAAAGAGTTACAAATGTCGCCGTGTGAGCTTCACAGCCCTGAGTAAATAGCTGATTCGGCTGCTTCTATCAATCGCTAAAAGAGAGTGGTCATTAATTAAGACAAGGATGTTGGAGCCTTAGCTAAGAGTCAAAGTGTTAGGCCACTCCACGGAATTTCGGGTGGTCATTTGCATATAAATCAAATATTTTGAAGGATTCAGTTAGTTCTGTAAGCAGGATGGTACCATACATAAAATGGTAAGGTTAGGAAATAACAAAACTCGCAAACATACCATTTAGGGAGATTTTGTATCATCACAAGCTGCTGCTTAGCTCATATTTTCACAGCAACAAATAGAAAAACTAGATACCGTGATTTGTGTTAAACATGCATTTGGAAGTGTACTTGGGATTAGGTGAGTTTGTCGTAAACGTATAACTGCCTTCCTTTTAGAAATTCATGCAAAATATGGCAAATGTTATTTTTAATTTCGCATAATAAAGGACCGTAAGTGTACGAGAATATAAGCTCTTATTTTTAAATAACACGTTATTTACATTTCTTGTTATTGGCATACAAGTTCCTCTACATTAATTGCAGCATAAGTGCTCGTTACTAATTTGTTAAATTTAATCATTATCGTTCTGTTTTTAACCAACACCTAATGGTGATTTTAATCATGCCGTTGTCGTCCACTTCAGAGAAGGATTTCCGAATGAGCAGACTTTGCGTACAATAGAAGCAAAATAACAGATTACACTGTTCACGTAGAATAACGCATCAGATTGCATGTATTGTTTATGTTTGTGGATGCGAGTTCTGACACGCGCTAATCCTTGCTCATTTTTCCCGTGTAAATTTACTCAGAGAAGGGAAGGCAAGCCTCACTCAGAATAGTGAAGTGTCAACAACGGTAAACTGCTCAACAGCGGGACCCTCGAGAATTTTTGTTCGATGGATAACAGCGGTAACATAATAAGATAGCAACGCTCGTACGTCACCACGTTTAACTCAGGGAAAGAGACGTGCAAACAATAGACATTAAATAATGTGATGTATGATACATAGTCTCTTGGAGAATAAAACTTGTTTGAAGTATAGTATTTACTAGCAATAGCTTGGGAAATAACAGACGAGCAAAAAGTGCAACGGAATACATAAGTGCAATGCGGAAAATGTTTTTTTTTGCCTCACCATTTCGCTATCGACATAAAATAAATTTAAAATCTTTCTTTTTCAGCTAGAACGTTGCCTGTCGTACTCTTTACATGTTTTACGTTAGTACTATAAGAAGGATTGTGACTTGTCATCAGAGTACAAGCATTTTGCCTTTTGTCACATTGCCTTTATATGTTACCGACGGGAATGAAAGTAAGTCAATGCTGAAGCGGATGGAAATTAGGTGTTGCCTACTCAAACGCTGTATTCCATTAACCAAGCTTTACTTCAATATGAATCGCGGTTGAGGAACAAATACTTCCGGTAATTTCATGCATGGTCCAAAGTCTAGGCATTACATGGTTTTGCATTTGACAAATGCCCTGGCATAATATCGAAACAATAATCAACTAGAAAGTAAAACTGATCAGCATTGTTCACGTACTTGAAAGTGTTCGGTGTTCGTGGGATTTGATTTTAATATATTTCGAGCCGCAATCCATGCAAAAATTGCTTCAAAATGTACATACACTAAAACAAAGGTTATTGGAAAAACATGGAACCGATAGACATGTCATAATTTCAGCGAGATTTGGAAACAGTTGATTAGTGTTAAGCAATATGGCAGTTTGTGAGTGTTGGGGAACATTTTGGTTTTGGCACTAAATCTTGGGCAAGGCAAGGTTACTAATTATGCACAAGATAACGGCCTTTTTTGCGAAACGGGGCGTCAATTACGACAGCAAAGGACATGGGTTAACATTTTGTTGTAGTCACACGCTGTAATGTTGTATCAAGTGCTTTCACTCACAACTGTAATAACGCAGTGTCTCCTCGTTCAAGTTGCATTTACAATCTTGCCCTATGTGGAGGCGATTTGCGTGGATTTTCGCATTCTACAGAATGCGGTTATGTACACCCGTCAGGATAGCTGGTTTAAGGTCGCTCACCAAGTACCCGATATATTCAACATTCCCCTTATGTTTAACCAACTATCGTTATCGTCCAGGTTTACCGCCTCGCTAGCAACCGTAGTGTCCTTGATCGCATACATTTTCTTA
Source organism: Dicrocoelium dendriticum (assembly GCA_944474145.2). Classification (NCBI taxonomy): domain Eukaryota; kingdom Metazoa; phylum Platyhelminthes; class Trematoda; order Plagiorchiida; family Dicrocoeliidae; genus Dicrocoelium; species Dicrocoelium dendriticum. The sequence continues at coordinate 16,017,841 of OX104071.1, read as the reverse complement.
ACGATATTTACAATACCTAAGTCGATTCAGTAATAAGTGCTTATATATGCACAGCAATGGATGACGTTATTGATAGTATTATTTAGCCTAACTTATAGCAACAGTTACTTGCCCCATCGTTGGCAAGGTGGTCGTTCGAAAGCACCAACCCTAAAAGTGGTGTTTGGCTGTGCTAGCTGATCCTCTTTATACTCACCCGTTTTATTGGTCTAAGCGACTGATTTGATCAGTTCAATAGCAATCCTCAGTAAGAAATCCGGCCAGCTATGAGTGTGTATTGACCAAAAGCCTCTTAACGCCATTCTTTTAACGGAAGACCTTAGTCTGCCGGCGCTACAAGATTTATTGTCAGCACTATCAAAGCTAGGCTTGGCACGAAGGTCGACCCAGTATCCCCATGTTTAAATGTTCTTTTCGACGAGGAATCCAGTTACCGTTCGGGTGATTCTGATAGGTGTGTGTACCATTTGGATTAAAATTCTAGAACGAGATCCTCTAGGAACGTTTGGTGAAAGTGTTGTGGGTCAGCGAGGAAGCATTTGCGTACCGGACGACATGCTAATTTTTGGTTCTCGGGCAGAAGACCTCGACTGTGAAAAAAATCACTTTCCACAACGATATGTTAAGAAAAACATGAAATGAAAAACGACAAATTCTAACCACGCAGTCCGTAGGTGATATTTCAAATCCAGAGTAAATCAAATCCAGAAAAGTTAAGGGCAATTAAACAAAGGCCACTTCCTTAGGAATCTAATGGATTCAGTCGGTTGAATTCAATGGTTAGGTACCTGAGCACTTTTATAGCCAAGACTAATCTCAGTGATCCTAGCGATATTGGCAAAGGCGCATATGGTTGAGGCCTGACACTGGGGCAACTGCTAAGGGAAAGCTAACAAATCAATTGTAGCAGACGCTATACTGGCCTATTTTGATCCACCTCTGTCATTCGAAATT
>OX104071.1:15992022-16016666 GCA_944474145.2 Dicrocoelium dendriticum | reverse complement strand
TAGTTTAACTGCTGTAGTTTAACCGCAGTGTTGATTTAATGAACGGCAGGCATGTCAGGTCTAGAAAGCTACTTTTTTCTCTACCTTAGATATCCAAGTTCTACAATTAAACGCAGCACGACAATTATTGCTTACTTTAGGTCTAACAGCTTACTTGATTAACACACTTTACTGCGCGACACAAAACACAATTACAAAATCTATATTTCAGAATAAAAAATGCCTGAAAATGCGACAGGATGCATTATCGACACTTTTAATAAACAGGAAAGTAGTTGCATTTTGTTCGTTAAAACATCGCTGCATTTTTCATTAGTGAATTGGCCAAGCTAACGAGTTCATTTTCCGAAAGTCCAGCGTGATGATGGGGGAATATGGATCAAGTGTGTTATGCAATGCAGGAATTACAAATAACCAAAAGCCCACTAGAAGCTCAAATAACGCTCTGGTGATTCTATGATTCGACAGCCAGTTTCATTCCTAGATAACAGTTGCCTAGGTATGATGCCATTCACTACATATTGTACTGCGCACTGACTGGGCTTTCATAACACGAAATGAAACGCACACAATTTTAATATTTTCTCACACCAGAGTCAATTATTGTGTCCAACCTGAAATGATCTATAAATAAAAAACAAAGGCTTCTACTTTGTATACATTAGATAAGGGGTTTCACTAGTCCAAATCGTAAACTGCAGCAATGGATTTTGGAAAGACTTCTTTTTGTTAATGATAATATTGGTTCCGCTTTCCTTAGAGAAAATGTGCAATTATAACTCAAGTATATACCTTCGCATTTTTGCGTCTTAGTTTTTCTTTTTATGTACATGCCCACAACACATATATACGAAAACTGTACGGGTATTAATGAATCGCATTATTATAAATAACGCAGTGACACCGCTTGGTTTATTTGTTTCTCCGTTTATTAATGTGAATGACTCATTGCAGTTGGAAGCGCCTCACTGATTTTCTACTTATTTTAGTTGCATTTTCTCAATAGCACTTTGAATGCGTTCAGTTGCTTAACATGATAATCTCTCTTGCATTTGCCGACGAACCGTCGGCTCTAATCCTGTCTGTATACATTCCTAAATAAAAATGGCCGTATATGTTATATCAAAAAAGTAAGAACCCACACTGGATGGAGAATTTTAGTGAAGTACTTGGAGGCCCGGGATTGAGTCTAAACCAGTGCAGTGAGGTCGTGTTTTAGGCATGCCAGACTTGAAATGCGTATTCCACTTGAGTGCGAGCTTACTGACTAAGCACCTGTCGGAAGTATGGCTGTCTGTATGTCAAAATGCCTGTTTCAAAGCATGACGTGTTGGTTACATTTACAGTTTCAGTTGGTTACAGTTTTGTTGGTTACAGTTTTGTTGGTTACAGTTTTGTTGGTTACAGTTTTATATGTATTTAGCTTTGCTTGAGACAACACATTTATCCTGATCAAGCGCATGCAGATCACGTGTAACCGATAATCGCTGCATTACGCGTTCCGAGCCTAAGTGAGTTATTCCTCATTTGCCTTATGGAACGAGCCGTGACGTAAACCAAGTTAAATTGTAGTAACCTTTAGAATGAAAATGTATGTGCCTTGCCTTGGTAAACCTGAAGCAGATGTTAGTCGGTTTTCCCCTGACTCATGCACAAAATCTTTAGATCGTCGGAAAACAATAGGAAATTAAATCGAGTACCCATGCCAGCTCATTAGTAACGGCTAGAAATAGTCAGACCTTAGAAATGAGTTGCCACTGAGGAACAACACATTGGCCATTTGTTTGGTTAGATATCGATCTTTGAACTTTGAAGGAGGAAGTATGTGATCAGCTCAAGAGAGCGTCGACGATTTCGCAAAACGAGCTTGAAAAGATAATCCGATTACCTAGACGAAACAATGTATTAATATATTTAAAGTTGCATATGTAAACGTCTTCACTAGTGTCAGGTGATTGGATCCAAATATTCCGTGCTTATAAGCAGTTTGTTGGGTATGAGCGAGGTCGACAGGAAGCGTGTTGCTCAGAAGCAATGCTTTGCAACGTTGCAAATAGGACACTAAGATATTGGCAGTGATGTATCCCATGAGTTTGGATGGTACACGAGGAAGAGAAAGTTAGCGGCAGTTTGAAGACTCAGTCTTGCTTCCTCCATTGTAAGTCGGAGTTATTAAACCCTGCTTTCAAATAGCAGCATCCTGGATTTTTCTAATAAGCGCAAGATAACTTAGCAGGAGGACCTGCTAGTTGTCTTATTGCAACTTCCATTGATATTTATCAAACCTCTCGATAGTCAGGAAGCTGTGATTGCTCGGAGATTAATACGTCTGCAATAAATCGTCAGTGGTAAAAGAGATGTAGGTGCTTCCTAGCGGCAGGGCGATACAAACCGGAATATTAACCTATGGCTAAACTCTATGAAATGTAGGGGCATATTTATTCCGCAACTTGTTTGCGCCTTCTGTAATCTTTCTGGTTGAACCAACAAGATTGCAGTTTTGGGTACATCCCTGATTCTCTTTTGTATGCCATTGTCTTGCTTCTATCGCGTTTTGTTTTTACCACTGGAAATTTTACCATTTTAACTAATATGAATAATTTTTCTTCTGTGAATGATTAATTGCGTTGGTCACGTTGGACAACGCATTCTCCCTACCTTTTCGCGGTCAGAGAGAGTCTATAAGCTCTCTATGTTGCATTCCTTACTGACATCGATTTCTGCTTTCTGTCCAATAGAAAATTATCTGTACAGAAATATTGAAAACTATTGTTTCAGTTTCCATAATCAGTCGATTGCATTTTCAACGAATTTCAGCCAGGCAACTTATGGGTATCTTCAAGGAGGAATCAGCTGCTTTTGCACAGATATACTAAACTGAGCGGTTGCATTCTGAATTCAGTCGAAGATTTTTAACATTTCCTCAATTTATCGTCTCTATATTATCTGCTCCCCAAGCTAAATTATTGTTCCGCCTACATATATGAACTCGGAGGAAATGCAAATGGTGAACTTCCAAAATCACTCAATGTACGACGCGCTAGATATTTGACCGGTCACGCAAACTCGACAACCCACAACCACCTGTGCCCTTTTTGAGGAAGGGAAAACCGTAAAGCTTTACCTTTTCCGCGTCAACCGTAGATATTATTTTACAGTCCACACAAGTCATATATATCCAGTTGCAAATAAAGGCAAAACTTAAATCACTTATACAAACGCACTCTCATCCATTACGTGGCACACATCACCGCCTACTCTATCAGTTCAATACATCAATAAATTAAAGAACGTTTTAATACCTTATTTGAAATATCATCAATTTTCTTTTTGTATACTACCGCACTCGGCTATTGTGGCTATAGTTTGAAAACCCTGTTTATCTACAGTGATTTACTAGACAGGTTTATGGTTTATTTCCCGCCTGAGTGCCATTTTGCCAATATAGGGTTTTTTTACAGCAAAAATATAACCACTACAATTACAGTCGATTATGCGATACCGTTTATTACGGGCCCAATTGGTCTTGATGTCTTCAGTCCTTCCAAATTTTATCAAACAGCCGTCATCATGATAATATGAGGTGCGTCAAAACCAATTAACTGCTAATGCTCGAAGACTGGTAGAATACAAGTGAAAGCTCCACATAAAGATTTTCATTAAAACGCCCCTAGTGTACCTCTATTGTGCGCCTGACACGAGTGATCATGTCACACAAGTACATACCATCCGTCTCCTTGTCGGCAAAGTTACTCGGTACCACTAGGAATATAAATTATTCTTGGGCCCAAATGTATTTGGCCCCAACCTTATCTGCCCACACAGCCTTACCAGGGCAAACATGCGATACATACTTTATATCCAAGCATCTTATTAATTTGCTTACCTCACTGATCCCACTACTTAACTTAGCGCCTGACATATATGAAGCCAAAAAAGTATACCTCGGCAAATTGCTTAGAGGAAAAGTTCGGTTACCATATTTTCTACAGTGGATAATCCAACTAACTTACCATTTCAACAATTCACACTATAAGGGTACATATGTTTAGTATAAATCCTCATCATGATAGCAAATTATATATGATTTACATCGGTTATCCTTTTTACCTTGTTTTACCGACTCAGTAATAAGTCCCGTTGAGGTAAATGACAACTAATTGAACTAGACTGTTGAATAATTATGGAAAAGATATATCCGTTAACATTGAATCTTGGTGGTCCTTATGGATTAATATAATTACTACTATAAAGTGGGGAGGCGGAAGATTTGCATACCTCCATCAAATATTTACTCTGGAGTCTATTTTCACCCATAGCTATACATACATTATCAGTCGCTGTAACCATTTCTACAACACTCCTCCACTGTATCTGCTACGCTCCGAAAGTGTAAGCTAGGGATGTTGCTACTGCCTCCGCTAAATTTCACATTGCGTCTACGTCACCATAAACACAAAGGGTGATTTCAGGTATTTTGCTATAACAAAACATCTAGTCACCACAAACGCACAAGTTTGCATGAACATATACATTGTTTACTGTACGACTAGGTGACTGGAATCAGTTAATAACCTAACAACCTAGTCAGTCAACATACTAGTATAATTGTGCTGAATGGGTTTGGTTAACTTTTATGTAGTTAGTTCATTTCCACCGACTACATGCTACGCCATCTACCGGCTCTGCGCCGCAACCAGGGATGCTTGTTGGAACGCATTTACGTCATGTTAGGGCTTGAGTTTTATGGTATCGCAGTCAGATCGGTGTACAAGTTCGTCCTCGAGAAATCATTTGAAGCAATGGTAGTGTTGAACTAACGGCAACACAAGCTGACATGCTCAAACAAGCGGTATAAACTTGTCAGTTCCATTAAATTAAGGGCATACCTTTCGAGTCCGACCATGCAGGAAAGACTTCGTTTGTTCCAATAGAAGGACTGGGTTCTGAAAAAATTGACATTAGCCTGTTAAAAATCTAACAAACTCCTTCATGCTGACAAACCAGGGATGCTAGGCTAGTAGAGACCACTTCGTTGCTTGAACGAGTTCTACAAGCATGCGTAATCGGTGAGGGTATGGAGCACTTACTTGTATCCACGCATGTAGTTTCGATATCAGGTAAGAGGGAACAACAGCGTCGCATAATGGCTAAAGCTGAGCGATTTGTCTATGATTATGATAAGACAGCAAAATAAGAAAGCGTGTGGTCCGACCAAAGCATGGAGTGATGTTGGAGTTGCTACTTTGTTAGATTGATGTAATTCGTTTAGTAATTTGTTTAACTCCCAAAAGTCTCAATTAAACTCAATAAAGAACGCATCAATATGTGACAGTATAGTTGCATTCGAGAATATGGTACTCCGTTATCTTCAGCTTCTCAGAACAGGTAGAATGTAAAGCACCTCAACTTTGACAGTCTATGTTAAAAGCGTGCTAGAAAATACATATTTTCCTTGAATAAACCGGACATTTCAATCTACTTCCAATGCCATTCACTGACTTATTCAACATCATATATTGCGATATTTTATAAAGGAGCCAAAGTTTTGGAATACCAGCAAAGGTTGTTTACGAAACGTTTGTTAAACAGTCTTGCACCAGAAGCTATAAGGAGCGTCGTTGGCAGCTTTGCATAGGGTTTGTTTGGTTGGCAAAATAAACTTGAATTTTTTTGTTATAAGCAGTGTATTAAGGATTTAATAGAAGCCTTCGCCACAAAATTGCCAACCAATTTTATGGAGGACCGATTGAGTTATTCGTTCCAATTTCTTCCTTGTGCGATATCTTATATTTTGTAATGGCATACCAATTACTATAAAGTATTGTGTAAATGCAAATATAAAGGGCCTTGCGCCTTATAGTTTTCTGATGAAAGCTCTATAATAATTATTTACTAATTTAGCGAATCTTTCAGTGAATTCGCAAAAAGTACAAAAAATTATGGAAACTGCTATGAGAATGCAAGCATAAATGAAGCCGCGAATTTCCGAATATTTAACCAAAGTTATGCATCCAGAGGGATGCAAGAGCTCGACTGTAACTGAGGTAGTAACCTGTCCCCGTAAACAGAACAGCCCTTCGGAAAAATACACTACTTATGTCAGTAAATCGAGCTATTTTTTCAACTGACTATTTAACTTTCGGCTGCGTTATATACATTACTTAATGTATATGTCGTGAAAGAAGTATTTTTCTCTTGAACAGGAATCATTTAGTATATGACCAATCCAACTACAAAACAGTAGGCCACTTCAATGTTTAACTATCATATTTGGAGGAATGCCGAGTAAATCAACAAGCGATGATGTGCAAGGCTCGTGGCAAACAGAAGAAACAACGAACAAAAGCAGTGGCGCTACGCACAATTTGTAGCAACAACCACATGGAACTGATGAGTATAATAAGAACATAGGGTTTTGTAGCAGCACAACTAGAAAAATCGAACGATTACTAATTTCACTTGGTAAAACATAGGCCAGGATGTGAAATGGCATTTTATTCAAAATTAATTATTAGACATTGCACGCAAATCCATAAACATGAAAGAATGAAAGTCATAAGAAGTAGCACAATTTATGTTCGGATTCCTAAAATTAATAGCTAGTGATTGCAGACATGAACTAAATTCAATACAAGGGACGCCGTTTTGTGCACAGGATTCGATTGACCTGGAAATGATGATAATCTATTAGGAATTACATGAATGTAGAACCGTGCTCTCCGTCGAATGACCGTCAGCCCGGGCTCTCGATTAGAATTCGCTGGACTGCTAACGAAGCAGTGCGCAAAACAAATACCACTACAGTAAACTCGTATCTGTCCGCTACCAACAACGGCTACCTTTCCAAAATGTTACAGAGGTCGCCGTTTTAGTCCCACAGCCCTGAGTTTCAAGCTGATTAGACTGATGTTATCACTCGCTAAAATAGACTGGTCATTAATTGAGGCAAGGATGTTGGAGCTTTAGCTAAGTGCCAGTGAGTTAGGTCACTGCGCGGAATTTCGGGTGGTAATTTTCATATAATTTAGGTTTTTTGCTAGATTCACAGTTAGTTCTGTAAGCAGAGTGGCACTATAAGGAAAACGGCAATGCTAAGATGTAACATAACGCACACACATGCTATTTATGTAGGTTTTTTGACATCATAACTTGCTGCTTAGTTCACATTTTCATAGCATCAAAAGAAAAATTACGCCACAGTGAGTTGTATTATACATCAATTAGGCACCATAGTTGCGATTAGTTGAATTTTTGGTAATCGTATTGCTGCCTTTCTTTTAGAAATACATAAACAATAAGTCAAAAAATATTTTTTATTTTTGCTTAATAACAACAGGATTTGTCCGAGAAAATATGTTCTTAATTTTAAGTAAATTATGTTATTTCCGTTTCATGTTTTTGGGATACACTTTCCATCAAATTAAAGGCAGCATAAGTGGTCATTAACAAGTAATTAAATTAAGCACTCATTCTGCATTTAACTAACAACTAATGGCGATTTTAATCATGCGGTTGTTGTCCATTTCAGAGATGGACCTCCAGGTGAGCAGATTTCGAGCACAAAAGAGGCAGAATAACATTTTACACTATTCACGGAGACAAACGCATCAGATTTGATGTCTTGTTTATGTGTGAGAATGCGAGTTCTGTCATGCGCTTATCCCGCGTTCATTGATCAAGTGTAGATTTACTCCGAGGAAGGTTGGCAAGCCTCACGCATAAGAGTGGAATGTCAAAAAGTTAAACTGCACCAACGACGAAGCATTCGCGAATGGGAGGTTGATGGATAACACCGGTAATATAATACGACAGCAACGTGCCAATGACACTACGTTTAACTGAGGAAAGAGACTTGCGAACGATACACATTAAAGAATGTGATGGATGAGACACATTCGCTTAAATTATTAGACTTTTGTTAATTACGGTATTTATTAGTAATAACTTGGAAAATAGCAGATGATGCAAATTGTAGCAGAATGTATAAGTTCAAAGCGGAAATATCGTCTATACTGTCCTAAAATATTTGGCTTTCTAAATAAAATAACTTTTCATTATTTCTATTTCAAAAGTGCCTGCCCTCCTATTTACATTTTGTTCTTAGTACCCTTGGCTTGATTGCGACATGTCATCAAAGCACAAGCATTTGGCATCTGGTCACCCTGCGTTGATATCTTACGGCGGGGAATGTAAGAAAGCCAATGCTGAATCGGATGGAAATTAGGTGTTGCTTACTCAAACGCTGTTTATTCCAATTGACCAAGCTTCAATTCAATACTAATTGCGTCCTACAAACATATATTTACGGCAAATGCTTGCGTGGACCTGGGCTTGGTATAGTACATAAATTTGCAGAGTTTGCACAAATGACCTGCCGTAATATTGAATCAATATTCAAAAATAAAAAAATGGTTGATCAGAATCGTTCGCTACTTGTAAGTGTAAGGTGTTATTGTGTGTAGAATTTTTTAGAGCGCGAGCCGCAATCCATGATAAAATAGCTTCAAAATTTACAAGCACTAAAACAAAAGATATTGGAAAAAATCATGGAACCGATATAAAAGTCATGATCCAGCAGGAGTTGGAAAAAATATTATTAAATTTCTACGACTTGGTAGTGGAGGTGTATTTAGAGACATTTTGATTTTGGCATTAAAACTTGGGCAATGAGAGGTTACTAATTATACATCAGCTAACGACAATTTTACCAAATCAGTGCGACAATCGCGATAGCAAAGGACATGAGTTAACGTTTCGTAACAGTCACACGTCTCACAGAGGTAATAACGCAGTGTTTCCTTATTTGCAGTTGCATTTACAATTATGCTCTTTGTGATGAAGGTCTGAGTGTATTTTTGCATTCCACAGAATGCGGTTATGTACACCCGTCAGGATAGCTGGAGTAAGATCGCGCACGATGTACACGATATTTGCAACCTTCCTTTTTGTTTACTCATCTGTTGTTGGATACCTATATCGTTGATCTGCAAGGTATGTTACTCCTTTGTTCCGAACTGCTGACAAGTGTTGATTTTTTGCCGTTTGTCTCCTTATTCGCGTTAACGGTGTTTACAGTGAAAGAAGCCGTAACGGCGGCCTCTCCATGGACGTTTGCGACAATATCTGCATAGGTAAGTGAAGTTCTGGAAGGCTTAGTTTCGACAAGATGTAGGTTAGCTACAGACACTGAGGGTTGATGTTCGGATGCATTATCCTTCTTAATGCTAGATATCATGTTTTGTGGAATTTTCTAAACCAGACGTTTTGATGGGTGCCGGATTTCCGTTGCCTTGAGTACTGTGTGACTCTCGTAGGTACCGTCTGTTTTCGCCCGGAGTTCTACCAAAGTTAGAGAAGACAACGGAGATGGAGACGTGGCGGATTGTGGTTCAGGGGAAGCGGATTGTTCAGCATTCCATTGCTCAGATGCCACTAAGCTTCTGTGATGCATACTAGCTTCCATTGAAGTAAACACATCGTTTATCCTCTGCTCTGCTTCTGCGGTTAACCGGTCGATTTTCGTAGGTAGGATAAACAAGCACTTAACGAGGGGATGGTGCCACAAGCATTACAGAACCAAAATGCATCTTGGGAGATATTTCGCTCCCTTACCTGTCGCTGGAACACATTTGCTCATTTCGTCTGATACCATTCCAAATAGTGCGAACACGTCAGACCAAATTTACTACTCGACGACATTCTTCTAACGTGAAAATGCCTCTCGCTTGGAGCCTTTTCGATTTCGCATTTCTGCCATTCAATTTGGGGTCCTTACTTGACCCAGTGGGTTGGTTAGCGTTTTGTACTTTTACAGCTTTGAGAGCGGCGCACATCGTTCAGGCGAGCGTGGTGGTTGCAAGGTCATATGAGCGGTCGGGGTGGTCACGCTGTCCATGTGATGTGTTATGCAGGCACACTGGTCGACAAGCTCACAAGTAACGGCGAGTAAATGGAACTTGAGAAGAGCGCTGAACACAGATTGACAGATACATATTCTTTCAGAGCTGTGTTGGGAAACAGTGGATCGGAATAACCTTAGGCTTTTCGGTCTGCCTCGAGAATTCTGTATCGAATGATGTCACACAAATAGACAATCGGCTCAACGTGATTGAGTTAAACGCTTGCGCTTTATCACGGGTGCCAATGAAAACGGCTAGTGATGGCGCAGCCTCTAATCGTAGAAGATATTTCCACTGCGTAGGGTTGGTAAATCCGGTTCGAATGAGCGTATCGTGACAACGCTGCAAGAAGATTTAGAGAGGATAGAGGGGAATAATCCAAATGAACCAGGAGCACGCAAGTCACGCCTGTCTGGGGATGATCAGAAGATTTGTTATTTGCTCATAGTTAAAAATGTGTAAATTTCTATTATTTCTTGCATATTGTGTATGACTGTGTTACGATAAAAACGTTGTAGCTTAGTTTAAAACATAGTATTTTAAGCAAATATCTGAAGAAGAATTACATTAATAATTATGGCTCTGAATTCCTTTATGAACTCAAACATAAAAATGACAGTTTTCCTTCACATGGGTCCCAATGCAATTTTCTCATAGTTTCACCTAGTTTAAATAAGTAGAAATCAAGTGAAATTGTACAGGGATGAGTGGTTGTTTTTAAAGTGTTTACTATTTCACCGGAACTGAGAATGCCTTTAACGAAAGCGAACTATGTAAAACTTGGTCGAAACAAAGTATGTTTCGTCCCCCTTCAACAAAGGAAGGAGTCTTTTTAACTTGTCGTCAGCTAGCAGATGTTTAGTGCTTCCAAAAGGAAGGCAGGTTTAACCACCAAATTTGATTGAAGGATGACCTTTCTGTTCGTACGTAACGGGTTTCCTTTTTGCCTTTAGGGAATTGGCACCTTGCAGGGAGTTAGGGATATACTTACCTATATTGTTGCATCTCTTGGTACCGAGCATATAAACTGAATTTAGTAACTTATGATGTGCAAAGCTTGGATAACCCGATCACATGCGCTCAGATTACTAACTAGTAGACAACATAGTGGTTGCGCAGTTACATGCTGGAGATTAAATTAACATTACTGTATCAGTTTCGGAAATATTTAATATATATTTAAATCAGTTTATGGTGTCTATTTGCGCTACATCGATGAGGAATTATAGAACAATAAAAAATAATTAATTTAAGCTGGCTAACCTTAAGATATATATATATATATCCTTATTAGCCCTCTAAATATATACCTTAAGCGCACAGTACCTTAATGTTTGGCGGCATCCCTTTTCGGATATGCCTGTCACTGTAGCCAGCCACAGGACGCATGCGCCTACAGAAGGACAACTAGTGGCTTGAGCTGCACCACCCACAGCTCCAACCACACACACCATATCCAGTGTAAACCCAACGGAATAAGACCCGGAGGCAGGTGGATGGGAGCCACGTTTCATCAACGGAGCAACACACACTCCTTCACAGGCAAACACAAGCACACTGTATTTGGGAATCAAGCGCACATAAGGCGGTGGCTCGACCGTAATCTGCTCCACACTGAGTGCATGGAACCAATCTTTGATCCTAACACGGCCACAGGAAACGTGCACCCCGTCTCCTCCAGCATCGACCAACTGTCTCCTGGAGCCAGTATGGACGAGGCAGTGGGTAATAGACAGGTAGACAAATTGTCGACATGTACATCAAGCGCAGTCACACCGGGAATATCCAGCAACAGCCAATTACTTAAGAGGAAGATAACAAAGAAAATAAGGGGAGTAATGCATAAAGAAAGAGTGACATATAGCTTAAAGTAATTAGCATAAGAAGTAAGTTGTTTACAGACGAATGCAAGATAAGTTCACGAGATGAGAAAGTATACCTTACGGAGATGTCACAAACACGGAAATGTTATCGAAATTGACTAAAATTGGTTTCAGTGACGTGCGCAAGTTTATAGAAGAGAGTACAGATAGACTTCTATATCAGAAAGAAAAGCATTAGGACAAAATTGAAACCCACCACTTGAAGCAAACAGACTTAGCACGCAAGCACACAGTTAGCAAATCGAATGCAGTCTACCTATAAATGATGCGCCGGTTCTGCCTATGTTCTCTGCAAGACCCGTCGTCGCTTCTGTAGTGGTCCCGAGTAGCCTCACTCATGGCTGACTAGACACAGACACATGGATATATATGAGAAATAAAGGCATTACCACAAAATTGATAACCCACCACTTGAATAAAAGATACTTAGCAAGCAACCACGCAGTTAGTAAATCGAATGCAGCGTGCCTACAAACGCTGCGCTGCTTCTGCGTAGGCGTTTTGCAAGACCCGTCGTTGCGTACGTGGTGGTACCGAGTGACCTCGCTCATGGTTTACGAAGCCTGACTGACTTATGCATTTGCGACCGCATGTGCTACAGCACCATGCGCTTGAGGTCGATTGAGAACAACCCATTTGCGCTTGCCTCTTCCGCACTTGCCGCATGAGGGCTTTCTCCTGCACCTCGGCAACTTCCTTCGTGATCAGAATGCGCGTTGCATGCCGATCAACCGTCTTCGAATCTTATGAACTGCATTCAAGATTAGAACGTCTGTGGCGCAATTTAACCATGTTCTGGTAAGGTAGCTTTGGTCTCCCCACGATCCGCATCCTTATACTCAACTGACCTTATAATAGCTGCTTCGGTATCCGCGTCGAATCCATACGATTCATATGACCGAGACACCTAAGGTGTCTCAGTATAAGTATGCAGTCCACTGCATACATCCCACAATGTGGCAACACTTCCGTGTCTGCAACTTTGTCGCCCTAACCGATGCGTACAATACGTCACAAGCACTGCTGATTGAACCGCTCGAAATATCGCACATCCCGCCGGTAAATCGTCCACTTTTTACTGCCGTATAGGAAAACGGACAGCACCATGAATTTGTATACCATCAGCTTCGTGCCAATGGTAAGCTGATGGTTGTTCCACACTTGGCACTCAAGCTTCCCGAATACCGCTGCTGCCTTCGACACATGGATACGAAGCTCACTGTATATCTGCTGATCAATCGACATCATACTAATTTAGCACCAATGCTGATTCGCGGCAATATTGCAGATTGCACCTCCGGTAAAGGCTGAAAGAGACAGACAGTTTTGTTGGTTTGATGGTGAGCCCTAATTTGGCCGCTGTCGAAGCCATTGCACTAGTCATATGCTGCAAGTTATCCGGGCTGTGTGCGAACAACGCACAATCGTCAGTAAACAGCAACATACGGATAGTTTTCTCACAGCTTAGAGTTCTCGCACCAAATCGACGGATGTTCATCAACCCACCATCAATACGGTGCTCCACACAAACACCATAAGCACAAGCGGCATCAAAAGCACAGGACAATATTGTTTTAAGATATATATTGAACAGGGCGGAAGCTAAGACACAGCCTTGCTTCACACCAGAGACAACCGCAAAGTCATCCGAGGTCTCTCCACTGAGCTGCACATTCCCCCGCGTACCACTGTGTAGACATTCAACTAAACTTACAAACTTAAGCGGGCAACCAAACGTACCTTACACCAGCCACAATGCCTCGCGATTCGCCGTATCCAATGCCATGGTGAAATCCACAAAAATCGAGTAAACTTGCTGGCGTCATTCTCAGCACTTCTCTTGCAACTGACGAGCAGCAAACACCATATCTATATGTCGCGACCCGAGCGGAATCAACACAGCTCTTCCGCCACGTTCGGTTCCACAACCTGACTGACGAAATAGTTGAGCAGGATTCAGACAATGATTTCGCCCACACAGTTCAGAGAATTGATGCCACGATAATTCGTGGCACATTGCATTCCTCTTTCGCTTTTGTACAGTGGTAGCACAAGGGCATCCTTCAGCTCAGGAGGCACGTCCTCAATCCACAAGCGTTGCACATTTGCTGAAGCGCAGTCAACAATGCCGGTCCGCCGTGTTTCAATAGTTCAGGCAGGATCCCGTCTTCCCCGGCACACTTGCTGTTTCGCAAATGAGCAAGTGCTTCTATGTCTTATCCAGTGTCGGCGTGTCCGCCTTATTCGCCTTCACATCGTGCTGCTTCAGGCCGTTCAGTATAGTCCAATCGATCTCTGAACGGCTGTGCAAGAGACAGTCGAAGTGTTTTTGCCAGATCTGCATTGTGTCTGCAGTCTGTGTGCAGGCAGCGCCTGAACTACCATCGATCAATGTCGTCAGAGGCTCCAATCTCGGTCCATCCACCGCCATCCCTGAGTCAACTAATTCCTTGTGTTGGCGGCGTTCGGCGTAGCGTTCCATCTGCTTCGCCTTCTTCGTCCACCATTCATTTTTAATGACAGGTATCTCTCGGGTCAGTCGCCGTCGAAGTTTGCGAAACTGAATACTCCTCCCTTAGTCACTGGGGTCGGCGACATGTGCAGCAACTGCTGCATTCTTCTCCGAAATCAATGCGCTAATCGTCACATTGTTCTCATCAAACCAATCAGGCCGCTTACAGTTTGCCCGCCTGATTGTCTCCTCGGCAGCAGCTGGCACCTGGTCGTTAATTTTGTGCCACAGGTCACGCACTTTGGCTATACATTTCACGATACATTTCACACAGGCGTGCAGCCATCGCGTTCTCCAGATCAGTACGTTCCGCCACAGCACCGAGGAATATAAAGTTAAATTTACGCTGATTTACGTCGAGATCGCAATACACAGATTTACGAAAATATATGTATAGATTGGTCCTCACCAACTTGTGATCGGTACCATACTCAGCTCCGCGCAATACACCGGTCATGCGCACTTCACGCATATCCCGCTGACGTACGATGACATAGTCGCGCAGGTGAGCGTGACCACGCCGTGGGTGCGTCCAACTTACTATATCACTCACACTCAATGTAAACCGACTGTTTGTGATCGTCAGGCCCTGCGTGGCACAATGTGAGAGCAGCCTGTCACCGTTTGAATTCGCTGAACCAATGCCATGCGAACCGATAACATCTGTCCACGCCTATGCATCACGCCCAACGCGCGCGTTGAAATCACTCAGCAGAAATAGTCGCTCGCTCCTCGACACAGACAGTATCACGGAGGATAGCTCAGTGTTGAATTGATCACGCGTGTCTTCAGGATAATACATGGTCGGAGCGTACGTGCTTATAAAAGTAGCAGACTTACATCTTCCGAGTCGTAGGCAAACAGTCATCAATCGCGCGCTGATGCCCGTTGGTTCACTCCCCAGCTGGCCATGTAGGTGATGGGTTAGTGCAAAGCCAGCCCCATGATCACGTGGTGCTGAGGCGGCGTTGCGCATCCAGTAGAATGTGTAGCCAGCACTTGCTTCATGCAACTTACCTTGCACAGCTAGCCCAGTTTCACTGAGCGCCGCGATATCGTGCTCTACGCCAATCGAAATCTGAGCTTATAACCCGTAGACCTGTTGTATTCCATGGCTAGGTTTTACGGGAAGTGGGCCATTAACCACTTCCTAACCTCCGAAGCGGATGGACTAGGATACTGCCAGGGCGCCCACACCTGACAGGAGAACGACTCGGGTCCTCAGCCAAAGCCTTCGATTAAATGAACACCATACCGGCAGCGGGTCTAGCACGTGGTCAGTTTACTGACACATGCGGATTGGTGTCCTGGATCTTAGCAGGGAGAAGGGCGAAAAACAACTCCCAACCAGCGGACACCACGAGGAGGCGCCCGTGACATGAGCAAACGGCACAACAGTAGAATCAGTGAGTAGACAATCTGTCAGAATCTAGCCAGCACCAGCCTCAGCGCATCATAGGCTCTCCCGCCAAGGTCCGTTGATACCATCACTATAACAGTAAAGGCCTGCTGGTTAAAATTCAAACATATGCTACTCGCTGCTCTCCTAAGGTACTTTGACATAAAATAAAATGGCTCAATATAAAATCATACCTAATATAGGTGGTTATTCATCACGCTGTAAATCAACATATGTGCTATTCGAATACATTCACTTGTCGTAGTAATTATGGACATCAGGTCACTCCCAGATTGAATGCTTCCTCCAACTTCGTCCAACTGATGTGCTTAAGCTGGATGCAATGCAGTACTTCAACACGGAATTTTAACAAATTCCCTACTGTTAGCACTAGTAAGTGGCGGATGGCCGTTGTTAGATACACTTTTTAATGCATGACAACAAATGCAATGAAGATAATTCTGTGATAATTTGTGGGTGAAAAATATAGAGCAGAATAGATAGGAAATTAGAGATTTGATGTAGAAATATTGTGTTAATGGCCTTAAATATGCATTTATATTTCAAGTAATGCAAAGCGGTAAATTTCAAATGCTCCATTACTGTTTACATAATCTTATCATATTACTCAATTACAAAATACCAGCACTGAAATATCTACGTTACTGATGGCGCAGGATGTAAAAATATTTATGTTATTTTACTAAATTTCCAGCCTAAAATTGTTGATACAAGGTAACCACTTAATAAACTTCATTGTAACGTATAATGCAATTAATATACAACAATTTATTTGTTTCAAATTAGGCGGGACTGAGGTTAGCTGGTTGGATATAATAAACATATTGTCCAAAAATATATGATGCTGCTTGTACGTTTTTAATCAAAACTTATGTGGTATTTCAGAGGTCATTCTACCCAGTTCGCTGTTACTTAGGCAAGTCCACATAAGCACCAGAGGGCGCTATTTCGACATTCTGGTTCTCCCCAATGGTGTGTCTTCCTCGGACTCCTGCACCGTTACGGGCCCATGGAATACGAATGCCAGCATCTAAGGTCATTTAGCCATATGTGAATTTAAAATGTACATTTTATTGTAATTTTTCTGAGTATAGCTGTGTAAACCAAAGTCATTTCTGGTTGGGTTATCAAATGCCACACAACAGCCAGAGCGGCAATGTTTATTATTCCGGGCTTGTCACATATCAGGCACCTCAGATTTTGAGTTAATTTGTCGAGATAAAACAAAGCACATTTTATACTTTACCAAGGTAACAATTTATCTGCTGTTCACAATTGTGCATTGGGCTGATGTTATTTACCATCAGAATGAAACTAAAGTGTATTGAAGAATCAGCTTTGCTTGCATGTTCCCCGATTACTAAAACATGCATATTAGTGACTGTCATTTCTGATTACTTAATCAAAGTATTTGTTAAAATGTAGAGTCCGAGTTAGCCGTTTTCCTGGTCTTGGTATTAAGAGCTGCTGTTCAATGTTAGTCAACTATGAATTGCATATGAACATATACATTTAAGGAAACAAAGAATTCTTAACAATGCTGAATGTTTAATTTGGAAATGCACTTGAGCAAAGAGTATACTTATGATTATTCTTTGAAAAGCCATAGACTAAATAGCATAATGTACAAATTTAGGGTTCGATAAACGGTGTTACCAATGCTAAACTTAAACACTTTTTTATATAGGACGTGAAAAGTAAGCGCTTATTAAATAAAAGAAGCGTGTTGATACCAGACTGTTTAAGCCAAGTAGACAATTTATGTAGCTTTGTACCTACCCAGTAATTATCTGACATTTTTATACCCTTTTGGATTAATAAAGTTTCCATGCTCTCTAGATGCTTAATTTGTACAATTCAATGCTCTTTTTAACCATTAAAAATCTATGGTAATATTTTAAATATTAGACGAACATTTACTAATTCATTTATCAAAACAGGTATATTATCTTTTTTCGAGATATAAAGCGTAATATCTCACGAATTGAAAGCTGCATCCGTATAAAAATTCATCTTAATTTAGAGCAACAATCAGATGCCTTAAAAATGAAGTTCTGCCTAACTAATCAATTTCAGTAAGTGCCTTATGTAAAAGCAAAGCTAAAGTAGACGACATTGTCAAACACCGCTTATGATAATTTTCTTTTTCAGGATGATTAATTAGGTTATTCGGAATGCGATTTTCTATTCGAAACCCGGGTACAATCCCTTGATAATTATAGCATAGACAGACTAAGATTGTGCAAATAATCTGCTTATACGATAGAATGCTGCTCAGGCTGGTAAGTTTTATCGCGTTCACAACCGTCTCCATAAAATTATCCTCTCACATTTGCAAATGTGGTTGGTCACGCTCGTTGGACAAATCCTACGTGTTACATTCCTGCTTTACGCCAAACATTTGATGTCGGCATTTGCAAGTATCCTTCATAAAGTGCTATTACAAGCCTGCGTTTTAATGCATTGCAGCGAAATTTGACAGGGCCGGTGGAAAACCGTATAATCGTTTGGGTTGCGTTTGCCAGTTTCTTAAACTCCTCCATTACTTTACGATACGTATTTTGATGGACTGTAATCTCTAAACAGCAACTATACTTGCATCGTAGTCTCCCTTATTTATACTACTTAATGGACGCTAGCCAGTGCTACCCAAACTGATTTTGGAGCCTGGATTGTGTTTTATTTAAAAATTTAGTGGACAAAGATACTGTCAATCAACTGCGTCTCGATAATTATATTTGCCATATTGAGAAAGCTACCTTGCCTGCTTTGTATACATTTAAACCGGAGAAAAGTTATAAGCATAGGCGTCAGTTTTACCAACCAAATCAATTACATTTGTCAGGATGAGCTTCCATCAATCAAGTACGATATTTTTTCCAAAACATCCTTTATCTTAGGCAAGACTGTTCCCAATCCACTTTTTGAGGCATCCATCATAACAAATCTTAGATTCGTTAAAACAAAACGCCTAGCAGTTGTGAATAATTAACATAACACTTAAATTTATCCAACCAAGTTAATGTGGCTGCACCGACGTTTAAATAAGCATATCCTTTAACAGCAACCTTTATTTATGCATCGGGTATCAAAGTCAACATCAGCATTATGCACTGTAGCTAGATGTGGGAAAAACCTTAGCTACTGTATCTCAATATATAGAAGAAAAAATGAAGACCAAATGCAAAAAGTTCAAGCCAGCTGAGCTATATGTAAGGGATAGGCATTATTCCGGTAAGCTACCAGCAAGCTATTATGCAGCAATACAAGCATATTATGCCAAATTTTATAAATTTAAAATATGATATCATGGTTGAATGGGGAGGCTCCGAGGGACGGGATGGCACAAAGAAACTCACAGCACAAAGCCACTGAGGTCGGCTCCCACACATATCAGCATGCGTATCAAACAATACGTGTTATTCGTCTTTCGGACCCCAACCAAGGAGCCGAGCAGCTCCATCATAGGCCAGCTCAGAAGTGAGGGCCTTCATTCCTCTCGACCAAGTCATCGCTTGGCCACGCATCCTCTTCTTCAACCCATACCCCCGGTGCATAAACTATGCGCGTCGCGGGAGTCGGTGGGCTGACGTGCTTAACACGCGGCTGAATCACCAGAGCGTAGTGCGTGAACGTATGGTGCTGAGCTGTTCATTCCCTTTTCCGGTACCGTAAACAAGGCATCGGAAACGCTCGTTGTTTACTCGATGTTCCCACCAGATGTGTGCTAAATTTCGAAGGCAGAGGCGGTCGAAATTAATAGCCACTTTAAGTCCGTTGTTCTAAGAGGCCAGGTTTCACAACCGTACAGTAGGGTCGAACGTACCGCTGCATTGTACTCTCTACCCTTCACGGTGAGAGTGATGTTGCGCTGTTGCCATAAGTGGCGAAGGCCAGCAAAAAATCAAGCTTTTGTTTTACGTTTCGTGATCTCACCTTCAATCCTATTGACGCTGATACATCTTCCCAGGTAGTTGAATTTTTGAACGTCTTCTAGCTGATCCCCATCAAGGTTTATCTCAAGAAGCGATCGAGGTCAATCTTGGAGGAACGCTTTGCCCTTCGGGGGTGCGAAGCGAAGCCCGAGGTGACGGATATTCAGTGCTCATCTGTCCAGTGCCGTTTGGCAAGTTTATGAGCTGTAACAGATTGGGGCAATGTCCTCAACATACTCTTAGTCAAGAAGTCGTTTTCCTGGGAACAGACCCACACATTCTAAATGTGGTCCGGTTACCGCGATTTACATGACAACATCAATAGCGAAGTTAAAGAGGAAAGGTGATAGCGGGCATCCTTGTCTCACACCGCTGGTGATATTAAAGGGCGACGACAGATTGCCGTAAGCTCACGTTATGCCCGATCTACGCGGTATAATGCTCGGATAATATTTACATGTTTCTCAGGTACACCTTTCCTGGGCAAAATCTCAAAGTGCAAGTATATCCATCGAATCGATTGTAACCGATGGTAAGTTCAAGAATTTATTTAGTGAAATCGACTGATTGTCTTTCTGACCTAGGCTGTAATTACATACTCTCCATGAAACACTCGGATACTTACACCCAAGGTTTAACTGTGGATTATAAAAAGCATCATCATTATTTACTTTACTGAACATAACTTACTAGATTAAGATAGTGACCTTCGACTGAGATAACACTATTTTTCACTGCGCTACGCCTAAATTTGCACATACTGACCACTGTGCAGACTGTTTTACAATTTAAGATGCTCTAGACATTTCAGTACAATAAGCAGAAATGTGAAAATCAGTGATACAAGTAAAATATTGACACTGAACAAAAACATTTACATGATTTGCCTGGCTGTAGGAATTCTCCGTCAGATGTAAAAATTTTCACTTACCTACATATCCCAATATAGTCCACCGATTAAGTATAGAGGTTTAGGGATAAGAATAAGCTAATGTATGCGTGAACAGTAGGCAAAAATTGAAATCCAAGGCCACAATGACAAAATATCCATTTGGTTAAGTTTTACTACTATGGAGACGTGTTACCTGGTTTTGAAATTACCGGTGTGCAACTCACATTTCTTTTAGGCGACATTTGTGCTATTTTAAAATTTTAAGTGGATTTGTCATTGGTGGTATCACAATTCAAATAAGAGTTGTCGCCACAGGTTAAAGCTCTTTGATGAATGCTCTTTTTAATGCAATTATTTTGAGCCTAGGAAAGCTAAACTTGATTATCTCAAGCAATAGCAAAATTTGTGAAACTTGAGAGCAACTGATATTCCAGACGCGTTAATTACACTAAAGACAATTATATCATAAATCACATCCATGTGACCATCGATAAAGTAAATGGTTGTTAAAAATTTCGGATGTTTACTCAGTTATTGTGAAAATTTTCAGGAAGGAACATAAGGAACTGGACACGAGTCTGTCCTGTAGAATATGAAAAATCGGTTAAACGACAATTCACAGCTGCTCCGACTTAAAGTTCACATGATACAAAATATTCGTCCAGCGGCTTAAATGATTCAAAGTATATTATGTATTATCAACAAGACTGGACTTTAACGTGGTGCAACGTTTTGCATACTCATTGACCCAATGGGCTATACTGGGTGGTACCTCCGGGCAGCTTGAGAGATACTCATACCAGGTTGGTCAGTGGTGAGAAGTCAGAAAAACTCAGTATCCTGGTCCACCAGATTTGGGGTATGATATGGTATGGCGTCCATTACTGTAAAACTAAGTCATTGTCATTTCCCCAATGCCTTGCAGACAGACTTTTGAGCCACAGACTTTGAATGAAGACCATAATCGTCATTCTGTCTAGGTCTTGGCGCTATAGCAGTCTCCTAATCCACATAAAACAATGAGTTTTATTCAAACATATAATCCATCCTGCGTCGGCCGTGGCACATATTATCATGGGTCGCTTTTATTGCTGCATACAGCACATCGAATAAACAAGACATGCTAGGACTAGAGTCTCCATCTTTCAATTTCCACGTGTTTCTCTTACGCCCATCCGACTCCTATTACTAAGCCCCCTTCTGTAATTCCCAGCTTAATGGACAGCAACCGAAGTGCCACTGGAGTAACACCACCTTCAGCCACCATTCCACCGCAAATATCGAATGTCTATCAGCAGCAGTCCTTTATTGGGTCACACTGTTCCCTTTCCATGGCAACGTTCAACGTTCGTATTTTAAGACAAATAAGTCAACAGACTGTACCTGCACGCAACTTGGACACACTGGGTATTGATGTGTGTGTTGTGTGTCCGAAAATAGGATCAATGACCCTAATGCGGTTGTTCAATTAACTGCACCAGGCTTCTCCTCTCGTTATGGGTTGTATGCATCCGGAGAAGTCGATGAAGCACTAATGGGTCAAGCTGGTGCATATATAATGATATGCTCCAAGGCTGAGCCATCGTTGGTTGATTGGATTCTGGTGGACAGCCGTTTATGTGCAACCCTTTGGACGACATCCGCCAAGGTTGATAAATAAAGTAGTACAAAAACCTTGCTTGTTTGTGATTTCCGCTTATGCCTCCATCGACTGCAGTTCAAACGATGTCAAGAACACATGCTATCACGAAGTCAACGCGCTACAATAAAGTGTTACCACTTTCGATATGCAATATCTTGCTGGGGATACGAAAGCACGCTAGGGCGTCTGAGCTCTTCAGTAGCCCAGCTGAGTGGTTATTATGGACTTAACTCCGAACGGGCTGACAACGGTGAGCGCCTGCTACAAATGTGTGCGGAGCACCAGTGGTTTCTTAGTAGCACTGCATTTAGACACAGTGGGCGCCGAAGTGCAAATTAGCGTCTGCAAGGCCGTGTATCCAAGGCCACAGTGAGGGTCTGTGCCGCTGTATGGTATTGCGACTTGGCCCCTTCGGTCTGAAGATACGAGAAATATTTAGGTCTTTGATCATCGTTGTCTGCGGAGCATTGCTCGTGTAAGATGGCGCCAGTGTGTCCACAACAATGATGAGCGTAGGCGAGTAACAACTGGTTATAATATTGCAAGCTTCCTTGAACAACTGATGTTGCTGAAAATGTTGCGTTGGCTCGGCTACGTTATACGTATTCCTGGTCAACGCTTACCTAGGAGGGTCTTGTTTAGTCAGGCAGATGTAGGGTGGCGCGAGGCTCGAGGTGGTCAGATTTGAATTTGCAGCGGAAAAAGAATATATGGACGACTAAACTGTGTGCGGTTCGTCCGTCTCGTCTTACGGGCTGGAGTCCATGTGACATGCCTTGTGTTTGGATCGACACTTTCCAGGACATGGCTCACAACCGACACCTGTTGCGCCTCGTCTGCCGTCGACTAATCGGATGGCCTGTTTAAAGTATGTTTGCGCTGAGTTATCTGCGGGGTAATGGCTGATAATTACAGGGGGCAGTGAAAGCCTCAACGAAACTTTTTCGCCGGTGCATCCTTATCTTTGCACGACAGTCAGCTGTTTGTGTCAGTACGTTGTCTACACAAGGTGTAGGCAACTTGATTATGAAAGTCAGCTTAGGGAATTTAGCTTACCAGGTAAGCTTCCCTTTTCTCCCTCTTATTATTCTGTATTTCATGGATCATCATATTTATTTGGCAGCGAAGCATTATTTTAAATGACTGATGTATTGCTGTTGTTGATGGATCGTTGACTTAGATTCAAGTAAAGTGGAATTATGTATGGGTCTCTAACTGTTGCTCCGTCAGCGATCCATATTTCCTCAAAGAAATTCGTATAGGTTGCATTGCTTTTATATGTCTTAAGGTTTATGCGAAAGCAATTCCCTTAAGCCAATGTTGTATATATCGTAGCGGTATGCTGTGCACTTCTGTCAACGGTCAAAAGCATTACAAGCAAGGTAAGATTTCTTTTAAGATAGTGAGTTAAAGGTTGAAAAAGAGTGAAGGAAAACCAGCGTTTATTGTATATTGTATTAACACACGTGCTCCTACATCAGATCTGTCGACAGCAGTTTCGGTTTACGATAACATCGATGCGTTGAAGTAAGTGTTTCTTTATATATAACTAAAGTAGTTTTGTTTACCAGACGGAAAACCAACTATTTTTGATAAAAGTTGACCTATTCAGTGCCTTCGTATGATTGCGACACCTATTCCGGCAGGCAGCTTTGTCTGACTATTGAAAATTATCTATCCTATTATAACACCGTGTTATATGTTAATGGACTTTCCAACGAACCCACATTTCTCCTGTGCCACAGAGCATTGAGTTAGAACCTATATGCGTTTGCTAATATGTTTCAGGTTAGTGCGATTAACAGTACATGGAAACCGGGCATTTGCTTTGATGAAAACTTTGTATGTATTCAGATGCGTACACTATGGACCATTGGGTTGAAAACTGGTGTTGTGCCCGGACCAAAAACTATATTTCGCCTCTGCAAGTTTGGATATGACTAAATATAGAGCGGGTTAAAATTAACCGATATTTGCAAACTTGCAGATGTATATGTGTAAACATTTCCTTCTGCACATTGTTAAATAGCTAAAATTGCTTAAAGTAGACTGACGTTACCCATACACGCAACCATTGATAATGTGATAATGTAATGTAATAATGTATATATGTAATGATGTGACTTAATGTAAGGTAATAATGCAATATAATAACGTAAGTTAATAACTTGCTAAATTTTTCTATTTATAGTGTTGAAGAAGTTTACCGCTCAAAAAGTTTAACTAAAAGTACCTTGAAGAATAAAAGCTGACTATCCTTCTTCACTTATTCAGCAATATGTTTGAGCGATAATTCCTTTATTTAATACACGGGGAAGGAGACACACTTTTTACTAAAATTTCTTACCAGCAAATTCAGCAACGTCAAACGAAATGGATTTTGGTGTAATATTTTGCGTAATCTGCCACGCCGACTGGAGATGTTTGATAAGTTAGTAATGACCTTGCAATTTTGCAG
>OX104071.1:15927247-15991550 GCA_944474145.2 Dicrocoelium dendriticum | reverse complement strand
TGTGGAACTTACAGTACAACAGGCAGAATTGTGAATATTAGTGATACAAGTAAAAATATATAGTACTGAATAAAAATATAAATTTGATTTGCCAGGCTGTAGGAATTCTTTGCCAGATGTAAACTTATTCATTTACCTGCGTATCCCAGCACAGTCCAGGGATTAAGTTTAGAGGTTTAAGCATAAGAGTAAGCTAATGACTGTGTGAACAGAAGGCAAAAATTGTATCCCAATACCACAATGACAAGTGATCCATTTGGTTATGTTTTACTACTATGGACGCGTGATACTTGGTTTTGAAATTTCCGGTGTTCAACTCATATATATTTCCGGCGATATTTGTTGTATTTTAAAATTTTAAGTGGTTATGTCATTGTTGTTTTCACTGATCAAAAAAACAGTTATTGCCACAGGTAACAGCACTTTGGTGATTGCGATGTTATATGCAATTATTGAGCCTAGGAAATCTAAACTTGTGTATCTCAAGCAAGAGAAAATTTGTGAATCTTGGGAGCAACTAATATCCAAGAAACGAAGTTTATACTAAAGACAAGCATAACATCAATTATATGCATATAACAATTGATTAAGTAGATGGTTGTTAAAATGTCGGATGTTTACTCAGTTAATTTGATAATTTTTTAGGCAGGCACATAACAGTATATCGAGTTTGTCTAGTAGAATATGAAAAATCGGTTTTATGACCACACAGAGCTTCTGCGACTTAAAGTTCACATGATATGAAATATTGGTCCAGCGGCTTTATGTTTTCAAAGTATATTCTTTAGTTTCAAAAGACTGGAATATAACCTAGTGCGACTTTTGCGTACCCGCTTAACCCAATGGAATTTACTGGGTGGTACCGCCGGGTAGCTTGAGAGATTCTCCTACCAGGTTGGTCAGTGGTCAGAGGTCAAACAAACTCAGTATCCTGGTCTGCCAGATTGGGGGTTGGAAATGGAGTCCATTACTGAAAAACTAAATCTTTTTCATTTTCCCACTGCATTGCAGACAGGCTTTTGAGCCAAAGGCTTTGAATGAAATCCATTATCGTCATCCTTTCTAGGTCTGGGCACCCTGGCAATCTCCTGGCCAACATACAACCAATACGTTTTATTCCAAATTAAATCCATCCTGCTTCGGCCGTCGCGCAGTTTATCAAGCGTCGCATTATCTGCTGCATACAGCACGGGGGATAAGCGAAAACATGCAAGGACTGGACCCTCCATTCTTTATTTTCCACCTTTTCTCTTACTACCATTCCGAATCCCATTACTAACCTTCACTTCTATAATTCTCAGCTTAATGGAGAGCAACCGAAGTGCCACTGGAGTAGAACCATCTGCAGCCACCATCCCACCGCACATATTTGACACCTATCAGCAACAGTCCCTAATAAGACCACGCTATCTTCGACTCCATAGCGACGATCAACGTTCGTTTTCTAAGACAAATAGGTGAACATGCGGTAACCGCATGCACCTTGGACACACTGGGTATTGACGTGTGTTGTGTGTCCGAAACTATGAACAATGACCCTGGTGCGGTTGTTGAATTAACTGCACCCTGCTTGTCCTCTCCTTTTTTGTTGCACGCATCCGGTGAAGTAAATGCAGCACACACGGGTCAAGCTGGTGTACATATCACTCTATGCTCCAAGGCTGGGTCATCATTGTTTAATAGGATTCTGGTGGAGAGCCGTTTATGTGCAGCACTTTGGACGACATCAACCAAGGTTGATAAACGAAGTAGTACAAAAACCTTGCTTGTTTTTGATTTCCGCTTACGCCTCCAGCGACAGCAGTTCAAACGCTGCCATGGACACATTCTAGCACGAACTGAACGTGCTACTACGCAGTGCTACTAGTTTAGATATTTTAGTAATTGTAGGGGATACGAACGCACACTAGGTCGTCTGTGCTCTTCAGAAGCTCAGCTGAATGATAATTATGGACTGAACTCAGAACGGACTGACAACGGTGAGCGCCTGCTACAAATGTGTGCGGAGCAAAAGTGGTTTTTAGTGGCACTGCTTTTAGACACAGTGGGCGCCGAAGTGCAAATTAGCGTCTGCAAGGCCGTGTATCCCAAGGCCACAGTGAGGGTCTGTGCCGCTGTATGGTATTTGCGACTTGGCCCCTTCGGTCTGAAGATACGAGAAATATTTAGGTCTTTGATCATCGTTGTCTGCGGAGCATTGCTCGTGGGTAAGATGGCGCCAGTGTGTCCACAACAATGATGAGCGTAGGCGAGTAAACAACTGGTTATATATTGCAAGCTTCCTTGAACAACTGATGTTGCTGAAAATGTTGCGTTGGCTCGGCTACGTGTATAACGTATTCCCTGGTCAACGCTTACCTAGGAGGGTCTTGTTAGTCAGGCAGATGTAGGGTGGCGCGAGGCTCGAGGTGGTCAGATTTGAAATTTGCAGCGGAAAAAGAATATATGGACGACTAAACTGTGTGCGGTTCGTCCGTCTCGTCTTACGGGCTGGAGTCCATGTGACATGCCTTGTGTTTGGATCGACACTTTCCAGGACATAGGCTCACAACCGACACCTGTTGCGCCTCGTCTGCCGTCGACTAATCGGATGGCCCTGTTTAAAGTATTTTTGCGCTGAGTTATCTGCGGGGTAATGGCTTGATAATTACAGGGGACAGTGAAAGCCTCAACGAAACTTTTTCGCCGGTGCATCCTGATCTTTGCACGACAGTCAGCTGTTTGGTGTCAGTACGTTCGTCTACACAAGGTGTAGGCAACGTGATTATGAAAGTCAGCTTAGGGAATTTAGCTTACCAGGTAAGCTTCCCCTTTTCTCCCTCTTATTATTCGGTATTTCATTGATCATCATATTTATTTGGCAGCGAAGCATTATTTTAAATGACTGATGTATTGCTGTTGTTGATGGATCGTTGACTTAGATTCAAGTAAAGTGGAATTATGTATGGGTCTCTAACTGTTGCTCCGTCAGCGATCCATATTTCCTCAAAGAAATTCGTATAGGTTGCATTGCTTTTGTATGTCTTAAGGTTTATGCGAAAGCAATTCCCTTAAGCCAATGTTGTACATATCGTAGCAGTATGTTGTGCACTTATGTCGAAGTTTAAAAGCATTATAAGCGACCTAAGCTCACTTTTAAGACAGTGAGTTAAAGGTTGAAAAATGATGAAGGAAAAGCAGAATTTATTGGATATTGTATTAACACAAGTGGTCTTATATCTGTTCGGTTGTCAGTAGTCTCGGTTTTCGATAACATCGATGGGTTGAAGGAAGGCTTTCTTTATATATAACTAAAGTAGTTTTGTTTACCAGACGGAAAACCAAATATTTTTGATAAAAGTTGACCTATTCAGTGCCTTCGTATGATTGCGACACCTATTCCGGCAGGCAGCTTTGTCTGACTATTGAAAATTATCTATCCTATTATAACACCTTGTTATATGTTAATGGACTTTCCAACGAACCCACATTTCTCCTGTGCCACAGAGCATTGAGTTAGAACCTATATGCGTTTACTAATATGTTTCAGGTTAGTGCGATTAACAGTACATGAAAACCGGGCATTTGCTTTGATGAAAACTTTGTATGTATTCAGATGCGTACACTATGGACCATTAGGTTGAAAACTGGTGTTGTGCCCGGACCAAAAACTATATTTCGCCTCTGCAAGTTTGGATATGACTAAATATAGAGCGGGTTAAAATTAACCGATATTTACAAACTTGCAGATGTATATGTGTAAACATTTCCTTCTGCACATTGCTAAATAGCTAAAATTGCTTAAAGTAGACTGACGTTACCCATACACGCAACCAATGATAAGGTGATAATGTAATGTAATAATGTATATATGTAATGATGTGACTTAATGTAAGGTAATAATGCAATATAATAACGTAAGTTAATAACTTGCTAAATTTTTCTATTTATAGTGTTGAAGAAGTTTACCGCTCAAAAAGTTTAACTAAAAGTACCTTGAAGAATAAAAGCTGACTATCCTTCTTCACTTATTCAGCAATATGTTTGAGCGATAATTCCTTTTATTTAATACACGGGGAAGGAGACACACTTTTTACTAAAATTTCTTACCAGCAAATTCAGCAACATCAAACGAAATGGATTTTGGTGTAATATTTTGCGTAATCTGCCACGCCGACTGGAGATGTTTGATAAGCTAGTAATGACCTTGCAATTTTGCTGCACGATTAAATTTTAGATGGTACAGTTTTGCCCTAGAAAAGTTTCGAGGCAAAAGCCAAGGTCAGGCTCACTATCTGCGTTGATTTAAACCCAGCATTTTCAACTAAATAATCAACATGTTAATTCGGGTTATATATGTATGATGTTGGAGTGACCAAAGAAATCATCACACGGCTGATGTAGGAAACAGTGTTCCAGCAGTTAAAATATATGTAGTCTCAAACAGCTAAATATCCCCGGATCTACAAAGATAGCGTATAGGGCTTCCTGGACTATTCAAAATATAACACCATAATAAGTATGCTGCTGTTTGTTATCTAAATTCTTCTGTAGCGATGCTGTGCACACCGTTGAACAGTAGGATTGCACCTAGTCAAGTCCTCAGTAGCACATATTTTTCCGGAACAGGGGAGTTAAAACTAATTGTAGACATTTGGCTCTGTTGGATATGAGAGAAGTTGCTTGCTCATCGCTCACTTGTGCACTCGTGGTTTTTTAACTGTGGTTCAGCGCCATTTTTTCGCACACCTTTGGATCTATACTCATTCGTCGTGCTTTTACAAGATCTAATTTATAATACCAGTTTCCCGAGTATACCCCAGTGCATCCTACCTTTACCCTGATTTCTAACTTTCGGGCCGTGTTTCTTCGGTATCCAAGCGGCAAAAGTTGTCTAACTCAAACCATCGGAGACATTGTTTGGTCTCACTCGATAGACAATTTCAACGGCTTTCGAACGAAATGTCACTCGTTCAAATCCAATATTGCTCGGTGCAGCTACAGGTCTCAAATAAAATTCACCCGGCGCGATCAATAGACCTAAACACGAGAATTCTGAATCGCACCTTCGTGTATTTTGCCCCACGTTCAAGCCGTCACATCCAACTGGCACGCCCGAGGGGACAGTCTAAATGTACTCAACTGCAACGTGAGCACTGTGACCTTACCGACAACGTCCATAACAGAACGACCTTTTACCATAGATGAGTCAATCAAATGGTTCGTAACATTTGCTGAACAAGCGTGATGCCTGGCATGCCACAAACTAAAGACCTATGTGGATCATGTTCAAAACTTGTTAAGGGGGCATTTTTTACCGGATGTGTTTGAGGGAGCTATTTGGGTGCATGCTCATCATTTTGCACTTGCCAATGTTAAACCCAAGCATGTTCTCGATCGCGAAACGTACGACCGCTCGAGATCAAGTTGAAGTGATATTTGTCATCTACTCGTTTGATTGCAAGCCAAATTTGAAGGTTGTCCGCAAAGGGTAGAAAGTTAGACATCGAAGCAACAACAAAGGATTTTTTCAAGAAACCTTCCGTCAAAAGTTTCGGTAAAGGCACGTTAGGCAAAATGCCAACCCATTTATTAATAGCGAATTCGTCAAGGCAAATATGAGAAGATTTTAGAAAATAACGGTCCAGAATGAAGCAAAATTTGCTTATGTTTGCCTGGCAAGCAACCATGTGGTTCGCAGAATTGAAGGCATATCGGATAGTAAAATATAGTAAGAAACAAATGTGCAAAATCTGAATAGAATATGGTGTGATGATAGCAATAATGCATATAACACTGTCCAGCTTCTCATTTCTTAAAGGATGTAAACTGACATTCGTACCTGAGGATATACTTGACCTGTATGGCCTTAAGTACCAAAAAAGCGGAACACATTTATTTGCTTTTGTTTCGTCTGCAAGCAGTGACATTGGAAACTTATGCAACATTCTTCTGGAGTAATTACTGATGGTGACTTGAACATGACCGGCGAGCTCAAAGGATTTTCAGCATTTGATTGTAACAAAGTTAGCCAAGTGTGGATCAAAGTGAGAAAACGCCACTCCATCCTTTAGTAACAAATTCATTGTGCCAAACATATTAGGTTTGCTCATGTTGTGAAGCAAGTGATAAAAGCTAGCAAACATCTTACCTATGAAGTCCTGATTCATCGACATTTTCCTTACCTTTAACTTGACAACAAAGGTGAATCCGGAGATCTAATTTATTGCATTGATTTAAGTTGCCTTATCGAAATATTGCATTTCATCGCTTGTACACTGTTAGAAAATAAATTGGACTATTCATTGGATATAACATTTTCGATACCATAACCATTTAATTATGCTTGGCTAGTTACTTTTGGAATTATCTGTTATATTGCACAGCACTTAAACAAATTTAACACTAGTACTTTTATCAAACTGCAGTGGTAATCCGAAATATTCACCCATCCAATCCTTTATAAATGCTTTGTGACTTTTCCAATGAAGGAATACTAAAGCATAGTCCAATACACATTTTTATACATTACATAAATGCATCACTAATCTTCCAGAAAGTAACATCAATGCTAATCAGTGCAGAAGTATGCCCCATATATTATACAACAGGGTGAGAGGTGTGAAATGCCTTTGTCCGAGCTGACCAGTTTACTGCAGTTAGGATCTCAGTTTCATCATCAAAACTAAAATCTTAAAATTAAAACGCATAACATATGTCAGTGTTAGCTATTACCTAGATGTCAAAATGCATAAAGAAGAACAAGTTTTTACCTCGAAAAATGTGGTCCAACTTGCCAAAATTTTGGAAAACTTAAGTGTAAATTTATGCATAGCACTGACCATAAATGCATATGCCATAATGCACATACTGCGACGTTTCGATCCATTTACTTCCAAAGCCCTTTCTTTTGTTTTGGTCTACCTATATGCAATAGGAAGTTCATTTTATTCGTATTATGCTATCCATTATAACATGCCATATCATATGGTAACTTAGAGTATTAGTGAATACTTAATGAATATATATTTTCTTCATGCATAATTTACATCCAACATTGTAGTATTCTTCAAAAAAATTAGCACGTTAAATACTTTAAGTATTTAAAAGCAACAAAATCGCAAATTGCGGTGACTTATCAGACTTATAAAAGTAAATGGCCGTTTCGAAAATTTAGCAACCGCTGCTAAACGAATATATGTGCCCTCTAACTGCATTAGTGTATTAAAGTGTGGATGTGTCTACATGACGTTAAACTTTACTGGGGAATTGTCAAGTTGATCCCAAATACCGTCGCGACTACTTCGAAAGCACTGATTTGTCTACCTACACAGAAGTACTGGACCTTAGTTGCAAATTGTTGGGTATAATTGGTAGTGCGAATCGAACGGATCCATTTAAATATGGCCAGATGTGGCATGCATCACCCGTCAGCATCTTGTGCCAAAAAGCCACGGCGGATTGCCTTGGACCGACAGGGTTTTAAAAGCTGAGGCACAGTTGCCTTACCTTTCAGTGCCATGCAATTTACGAGTGTCGCACAAGACAACCATGAACAAAAAGAACAGCAAACCTAGAAAAGCGAAGCTTATTATTGATTTGTATTTATAAATTAATACGGTGAATTTTTGATACACGCGCACTACCGATTTTGACCAACAAGCTAAAATGTAGACTGGTACCTTTCCTAGTATTGAGTATTATCTGATTTGGAAACTAGTGCGGTTAACTCCGAATTAACAAAACCAAATATCTTCTCAGGAATAAATAATATAGAGATTAACTAAGTAAGATAACAGGAACATCAATAAACCATTTAAAATACTAGCAAAGCTCCAAACGTTTGATGTCTACTGGAGGACATCAACTCACATTTTCTGTGTTAACGTAGGCAATCAAAATATAAATATGGAGTTTGGAATATCAATTGTCTGTAGCTACTAAATACCGTGGGAGTGTAATCCGACTTCAGTAACCTGCATCACACATCAGTGCAATTTACAATTTTATTTATTTAATCTGCTTCACTTTGTCCTTTAATTAAAGTTGAACAGGGTCACCACATTGTGATTTGAAGCAGATGCGCGAAGAATATTTGATGCTTGCTGAAATAAACCATCATCGGATTACTCAGATATTCACCGAGCGTAAGTATTTCTAGTATTAGCTAATGTTTGCCTCAATATTGTCAATTCGGAAGATGAAATGTAAAGCAAGCCGAATACATTAAAAAGGGAACTGACTTAATCGGACGATGATCAGACTGATATATTCTTTACGGCATGTCGAAAAACGGTCGTTCTGTTTTCAAACAAAGCATTTATGCTCATTATTGGAATATTTTAGCTAGAAAGGAGAACAATACAAATGCCACTGCATATAAGTTGTCTATGTCGAATGGCTACCATCACAAGATTTAATGGTTGGTAGACATTCACCATGTATTATGCGTTATCCGCGACAATCCAGTCACACTGCTCAAACCACGCTCTTTAGCAACAACCGTATAGCAATTCAAACAAACCCATGCATTAAAGCCACTCTAGTTAACCTAGTCAAAATTTTGGGACAAAGCAGTGGATATGAAAAAGTGGACAACATACGGAGGTTCTATGCCAAAACGAACGTAGACTATTCCCATGTTGTTAGTAGGACATTGTGATATTTATTTCAACATTATGCCGTTTAGGACACATGCGACTAGATATTACGTAACGGCAAAAGCTGTTAAATCACCGTGTTATCATAAATTAAAACACAAAATGCATTCCAAATTTTAAAGATTTTTGAAATAAAACACATTGGTTTGTTTCCTTCTCTTATCACAAAGCTAATTGAGGAACACTGTAAGCACAATCTACACTACTCAAAACGTTTTGCAAGTTTTACACAGCAAATGCTTTTATTTGCATTAAAAATGTGTAAAAGTAAGTAGATCTGGAGTTTCTACGATTTCCAAATCCTCTTCGCTCAGTCCTAATTATTCATCAGCATCATCAGGTGTTTTTCTTCGTTCCCGTAGGAAAGTATCGCGGTCAGTATCTCATAAAATGTTGCTTCCGCTTGTGGTTTAGTGTAAACTACCAGCTCATTATCCATTTCAACAAACTCATTACATTTCGTCCAAATCAAATATTAATGTTGGAAGATCAAATACGTTGATGGCACTCCGCTCGAGAGGTTGAAAGAAACCTGCTTCACCGAAACCCTTCTGTATTATTTCTGGTGGAAATTTGAACCAAGCGGAACTTTGTCACAGCAAAATATCCAGGGTATTAATTGAAGTAATGGACGAAGTTCGTTTCGCATGAAAATCGTTAGTATGCAATTTCACAGTTTCCCGCTGCGTGAACAGGACTCCATATTGCATCTTGAATGTTCATTGATCCGTATATCTAGAGGTGGAACTTGCGAGGTAACTTTTGGAGGCAGACATATGTAGTATTAGTAAGTGCGCGCTTAGGACGATACCCACCGTTAGGATACTGTAGCGTTTCTTCCTCCTTTGTTATTCAATACATCTGATCTGCTGATCAAAATTCCCGGCAGACATCGAAGCAGATACATGTGACTACCTGGTGTCTAAAGGTTTCTTAGGAGTTACCATATCGAAGGAATGTTATCCAGCTGATTTACAAATGTCCGGGCGTTTTAGCTTCTCCACACTTGAGTTATAACTGGAAACCTGTCATTGGTGTGTTTTCTAGTCTTACAATTGTCAGGTTTTATAATAAGACTTCAGTAAGACATTACATTAAAAAAGAGACTGCCCTGGTCAGCGTGAAATATATCGTTGTTAAAATGGACGATGAATTTAGAAAATATTTCCATCAAATCTTGTACAAACTCTTCTGGTTCTTCAGCGGATTCACGAAACTTAACTGAAAAATTTCATGTCAGATTTTAAATATCGCTAAAATTAATGGTTGCCTGGAAACCTGCAAACCTAAGTAATTGCATCTTTGGCCTAGACGTTCGAGAGGTAGCTAATTTATTTTGTTTGAACAAGCGCAATGTGGCCTCATTATCCTCATCGTCCTTTCCGTCTCTTCCACTGTATATCCTTTCCTTGGATTTTCTCTCTAAGCATTTCTGTTCACATATTTGAATATTGATAACAGTTAGCTTGTTAACACCAAATGCTCTGACGTCTTTCTTTGACCGCCGCTTTCCAGAAAATATAGGAGACTAATCATATCTTTCAAACTTAACGCGTTGTTGGCTTTTCTTTGTGTTCTATTGTTGTAGTATTCGGAATGACATCCTCAACTGCTCGAAGTACGGAATGGATTTAAAGTCTATGGTTCTATGTATGTGATCTTTATTACATTCAATAACTAACCATACATATTTTCACACTCAGGCCAAAAACAAATTGTGCCGGATATACGCTCGACAATTAATGCGGTGTTAATGAACTGATTGTTGCGAGTGTGATTGATTGACATCAGTGATGTCAAAGCTATATTGCGAAAACCGTCACGTGTTTTGTGGTAACAAATGTAGGATCATATTCAGTCTGACATTAAGGTGATTAACAAAAAGTACACATGTACGAAAAACGTGCAATCCTGAATTTGTTATTTCCTAATGAAGCTAACGTTGAAACGTTAGCGCGGACACATTTGCCCCTTGGCCCGACTTTAGACATCCTTTAGCTAGGTAATACGCGCGAGCAAAGGCTGACTGCCGGGGCAAACACGCATATCCGTCTACCTATAGAATGCATGCGGTATCCACAAGCTTAAAATTTGCATATTATTGTTCATCTGCACCCCGTATTATCGGAACAAATGGGCTAATAAGATAACATTGGATGCTAAGCCCACAAATGCTAATTTATGAACGACGAATTAATACTGACTGTTATAGCCCAATGGTCAACATCCAGTTTAGAGGAAGTCAACATGCAGCTGTATGTTTCCATAGGTTTTAAGTATTGACCGTTCAATTTATGAACAATGCCAAAATGAGAGATGGGCAACATAGGGAAGTGGTCAACTTTGGAGGTTTTACTGTATTGGAAAGGGGCTAAAGAAAAATTCTAAAATACATCCACTTGGAAATACATTGACACAAAAGTTCAATGCGGCATACATATGGACGTTAGTTACTCAGTGAACGCGTAAACATATGAAGGCGTATAACTTGTGGTCAATTAAAGGTTAAATGATTTGACAATGTTGCATATTTTACATTTGCTCGGCAATCAGAGTGAGAACATGACATAGGAAATTGCATTTTTGGTCGTTGTTGACCGTTTGGACACTGCTGCAACAACTACTGTTATAATGCAGCCAACCTAACTTTGGCATTACAGTTAACAATTAGGTTACTTAACACGTTTTTAGTATAAGTAAGCAAACGTTGCCTCGAGTTTTAGGAGACACATCCAAACTGTACTAATGTACCATTTATATCATCGATACATCATTTGATTAGCTCCGCTTTATTCAACACGACTTGCGGTTTATAATATAGTGTTCTTAGTTTACCAATGCAATTCTGCCAGTAATCATTGTGTAATAGTAGAAAGCCAAATAAACAGATGTCCTTGATATTCACTAACGATTTTCCTAGTTTTAATATTGGCTAATGAAATTTACTGACTATGATTATGGACGATGTGATTACCAAACATACATAAACTTTACAAATGCAAGCTTAATGCTTGAACAAATTAGCCGTCTTCTGCGTTAAAGCTTAACTTGTATTCACTTCCTACTGTGTAAATGAGACGTTCATGCTGAAGTTTCATCTAAACTACTAGCTGTGAATGCAATAAACTGGTTTAGCACATTTCTTTATACACCATCAAATACATTGAGGTGAACTCGTCAGTTGACCTAGCATTGGCATTCAGATAGAATTTGCAATATACTTTGTTACATAGCAAGAAAATGGATACCACTTAAACAAACCAGAACACCTATCAAAAGCCTACCAATTACATGTCACTAATAGGGTGCAACAGACTGATAAGAAATCCATATTGCTTTTTTTTAGAAAAATTACACCAATTGACTTTCGTCGATGTTAAATTTTCGGATTTGCAGGCGTTGTCAGTTCAACAACTAGTCATTTATGCTTGTAATATGTGGCCCGCAAGTTGACAAATTTAAGCAATGGCAAAATTGGAAGTAGCACTATGTTATCAGGCTAAAGCAAATGTAATATTAATAGTACTGGCCTTAGCCATACTGAGCAAATCGCCACAGTACCATACCAATAATGATTAATTGTACAATCTTATCCGTAGTTGACTGCAGCAACTGGACAGCAAAATTCTAATAACAGCTACTTAGCACGTTCATCTGTGTTACTGAACATTGCATTGATAACCGGAGGTAAGTCAACTCACAATTTTAATTTAGATGATTAATCTGCGTCGCGCTATGAAATACAACCCTAAATTATCGCTGAAAGCTGCACCGTAGTTCTCACCAGAGTTATTTTGTCCCATCTGTGCGAATCAAAGCACCGGACTAAGCGCATTAATGCTTATATTTTGATTTGCCAGTTTTCAAAGAGAAATTGGTGAGGTTATCAGTTAAAGAAGCATGCCCGTGCAGGTACTATTACGATCCGCATATTCCGACCCCCACTGTGCTCGCAAACATATTTGTTCAATGACTCTATCTGCCGTGGGAGAGAGGCTATCAGAGAAGCGGTCACCCTGACTTTGGTTCAGGCATAATAATTAAGCAACCCCTGATTGATATTTGTGAAATAAACAGCTGTGGATCATTCATCGTCAAACAACCAACAAAATTATTGCAGAAAACGCCTCCGGATCTATTATTTATGTAACTATTTTAACATGTTATGATTTATGGCGGTTCAACGATGAATCGTTCAAAACTATTGTGTACCTCAGACTGGTATTCTTAATGATGTGCTGCGAATGATCCGTAGATGCTCTGGATACTCTGGATACTCTAATTCATTTTTGATTTGAATGAACTCGAATAACCTGTGAAGAACAAAATACAAAATTTGGATTAGCTATAATAAAGATAAAAAGAGAATTTACATTTTACGCCATCTGCATGGACTACTCAACATACCAAATCTAACACACAATTTATTTATAAAGCAAAGTTTGTGAAATTACCTCTACCAGACGGCCTAAAATCGCTTATGCCATCACTATTTAAATATTTCTATTTTTGTATATCTGAAATACGAATTTGTCAGCCAGATTGGCACTGACAACTGGCTACATGATTTTCAGCTTCTCACAACAAAACATTCAACCGGATAAGTTAAAACTCGAAATTCTGTTGGAATCAGATGAGGGAAATTTACTTTTGTATACCTAAACATATTTTCTTCATTATTCCATGCTCAACGCGTCCAATGACCAGTAGAGTAAAACATACATACATTATTTCTTTTTTATTTTACCTTATGGTGTTATTGCATTTACATTTTTTACCGGGTCTCCCAGATTGCTTTTTCATGCTATTCTTACCGTGAATTGTACACAAATATTATTATATTATATCGTCTACGCTAGCAACATTTTACAAAAGACATAATAAAATTACTATGGAAAACTGTCAACGAAAACAAAATGATATGCAGTTTTATTCAAAGATAATATCATGAAACTACGGCAGTTTACTTATTGTGTTCTTATAACCACTCAGCTATAAATAAAATGAGGTTGACATGCGACGACTTGATGTTATTTTTATTTAAAGTAATAGCTAATTGCAAAGTAGTTTTATCAGCCAGAACACTGCGTTGGATGTAGAAATATCCCGTTTAGAATCAGGGATAAATTAAACTGAATGCACCCCTAAACTAGCTAAAAATATAAACCTGAGATTTTCTTACATTTTGAGCGTCAGTAAATCCACTGTAACTAGTGCACAATGGCATAACCACTTAGAAGTGTCTGGTCTGGTTGTAGTGAAACGTTTCTGCATTTAATTAGAACTGTAGGCTGAAGTGATAAAATGTCTGGTGAATATTTGAGAAATAGCAAATACTTTAGCGCGTTGAAGAGCAACATAAATTACGGTATATGAATGAAGTGGTTTTGTTCAAACTACACACAGTATTGGGTATTTGCAGACAGAATCTGACTGGAGACAAAAAATGCGCATTGCCTAATGGATTTTGGAATTGTCATCGCTATGAACTTTCAAGTTCCTATAATTCACTTGTTCGTATTCCACGCTGGCGCTTCGAAGATTAGTTTTTAGTTATATATTGACACCAAAAAAACGCTTTGTGTCAGTGTAAGCTTGGATTGTGGCTAACTCAATAATAAACGCTTTACACTAAACAAGAAATAAAATAACATCAACAAACATTCACTTTTACAAGTCATAGGCAACAATAATAATCATTAAATTTATGTCACTCGAAAAGCCTAAAGGGATTAGCGAGTATTTTGCATAATTTTCAAAAGGCATCCTTCAGATTTTTATATAGTCAGCAAAATATTTTTAAAAAAGCATTTCTTCATACTTGGATTACGTATGCGTAACTTACGTGGTTGAAAGCAACGAACGAAAATCGCACTTTATTTTTATTTTGAAATCAAAATATTAAATATGCTAAACATGGCAGGTGGCGTTAAAACGGCTTCAGAAATCATATTTAACTGGTTCTCACCAAACTGCTGTGGACGCAGCAGTAAACAAAAATAATTTTATTGAAATACTAAGGACTGGTTTAATGACTGCACATATCTTATAAAATGGGTATTAATGAATTATTTTTGCCACGAAATTTATTAGTGAAAAATATAGGCTCCTGTAAAAAAAACGCACTTGACTAAGCATTATAACTTCTACCAAATAGCCGCTTGCAGTATTTAGGATTCAGAAAACGACTGCATTTTACAAAATATGTGTGAGTTGGAAGTGGATTTACGAAAAGCGTTTAGATTTAAGTATCCGTAGAGGGTCCCATAGGGTTTGGTGCATCTATGGCCGAAGCCGAAATGCATTATACAAAGCCCAAGGCATGAATTGAAAAAATATAAAAATAGTGTTTGAAGCATTGTGTTGACAAATAGGGGAGCTTTTTGTCATTATTTTGAAGACAGTACAAACGAGTGATACAATTATTTAATGT
Organism: Dicrocoelium dendriticum; assembly: GCA_944474145.2. NCBI lineage: Eukaryota > Metazoa > Platyhelminthes > Trematoda > Plagiorchiida > Dicrocoeliidae > Dicrocoelium > Dicrocoelium dendriticum. Next base: position 15,976,478 of record OX104071.1, on the reverse strand, counting down.
ATTCCAAAGTATGATTGTGCACAAATTTTATCGAAACTCGCTAGTATGTTTTCAAAGCCGGGTTGTTTTACAGTCGCTTCTACCAGAGTTTATGTCTAATCCGGTATGCAAATTATGCGCAATCGGTCTTATTTTGGGAAGCAAGGGAGTAAAATGTTCCATACAGTTGGTCAAATAATAATTAGAACTTTCATTGCGAGATGAATATTTCGACAGCCTTGTAACATTATCCACAGAAATCTCAGAGAAAGATCAAACATAGGCAGAGCGATACGCGATTGCTGACCAGGTAACATATATAAATTAGCTCGTTTACGTGATCATGTTTAATCAGTTGTATGCTGGCAAAATATGTGTACAACAACAACAGCAAAAACAATATAACAGCAACTATATTTCGATAACGATCGAATCAGTTGTGCGCAAATATGATTTGAATCGTTTCTATAACGGCTTTTGCGCTTGCCTTTCAGAGCCGCGTGCTTGTGCTATGCCCGAATAAGAGAATTAAGAGAGATGTCAGTAACCGAAATCTTCTTTACATTTCCTTTATAATTATATTTGTTCCCCGAAACCTTGTCCATAATTTGAGCAATACAATTTACTGTTGCACTCTTGGGCTTCTTCTACTGACAATGCTACCAGTAGTCACGGTTGATTGTGCAAACACAGTGATGTAAGAATTATAAAAGTAGTTCGGTTATCTCGGATTTAGCGACGATTACCAACGAGCTATACTAAACACAATGACGATCCTAAGTACATGTGAGCGCATCCAGTATAATCTTGCTTATTAGTTTTGTGTTAGAAGGTTTGCAATATCTGAACCCAAGTAAAGCCGCAGAAATAACGTGACGTTTCTTACATTGTCAATGCTTTCCAGTGGATGTAAAGATAACAGGTTTTTCCCTGTTTTGCTTGGGTAAAGCAAGTATAAAAACAACAACAATGTAGAGAAGCAATTAAAATTTAAAAAGAAATTGCTTACCGAAACGTATATACTGTTGCTTCGCCGTTTCGTGTTAATTTGTATGATGGATTATATTGTCATTTGAAATAGTTTGGTTACCTATTACTACGAGTGTATCAAAAATTTCAGGCACCTTTACATGTGTATCATAAGTTTGCAATAAAGCGAATGCCTGATAAACCTACTAACGAAATTAAAAAACCAGCAAATTAGCGAAAACGATGCAGTTATTCGGAAGACCTGCTATAAAAAGGTGCCATTTTATCCGACGTACCTCGATGACTTGTGGAGTACACTGGCACCGGGAAACCATGTTATGCATGGGTGCCTTCAACAATTATACTATAAAAAGCTCAGCGGATCTCCGAAAACATGCAACCGTAGTGATTTTATGGGTAACTTCCGCACGTTAAAGAACAGCTTCCGCTGTTTGGCCTTACGTCGCAGCAGAACTCAAACCGCCAACAACAACCAAGAGTAGATCACTGAGTGTACCACTACACTTCTAGTAGGGAAATATTTGTTTAAATAAAGTTGGAATTGTGCACATTCATCAGTTCGTCATCCATTAGCCTACTAAGCAAGTTTTGCTGGAACCCAGAGAAGGTAAATCAGATACTACCCATGGCGTTTGAAACCCAGTTGCCAAGTTTAGTTAACAACACAGTATATTGCAAATGTATAAAATGTTACCACAAACAGAGTTGTTGCTTGGCTACAACAAACCATAAACAAAAAGAATTATGGGCGCGTCATTCGACAGTATTGACCATATTGACTTTATCAGGGATAAACTTGATTATAAGTTTTCACAAGTATGCGTTTATAATGAAATGGTAAAGGTTAATGCGATCAATGAATGATGTAGTTACTACGAATGAAACATTCTACTGAAATCTAAGCATTACAGACAGATGCAAATAGAATCACTTTAATTAACGTTACCTACTCCATGCAGTGTGCTTTCCAAATGCCCAGCTGCTTTTAACCACAGGCGATATTACTGTAAAAGTGAAAATGAACGGTCGATCACTATGGTTGCTATGAATGCTTCAACCGAAATATTAACCATGAATTGCAATATTCTCTATACGTCATTGTTACAGCGCGTTGGTTTCATTTGTTTAGCACTATTTTATGCGCTGACGACTTGTGAAGCCAGTACTTTTAGCACATTTTGACAAAATATTGTCAGTAGTACTGATGGTAAAGCAGAAACATAGAGCAGCATGCTTGCCAGAATCTATGCGCTTTTGTTATTTTACGAAGCAGTGGATGCAAAGATGGGTTAACTTCATGATCCCGATATTTCTGATGAAGTTCAATATTGTCGATATGACTTATACTTAAATAGATACAATTCGGCCAGAGTAGAAAGAAACACCTTGAATATATGATTTTTCCCAGTGACAAAATACTATATCATTATCTAATTAGCCAGGAGGTAAAAGCTTTATACTAGGCAGCAACAAACAATGTGTGCGAAAATCTCCTACTTACGAAGCAAATGTTATAAGGTACCAGAGGTTAAAGTATTATATTGCAGCTAAATGATTTTGAAATGTGCTTGCACAACACCCATCAGTTAGCGATTTTACTTAAGAAGTTGTGAACGCCTTCGTGTGCTTAACTTAGAAAGCAGCCTTGTATAACCTTATTCTCAAGGGCAGTTTGATTACTACTAAAACATTATATATTCCTCAGGTTAGATAGACATAGAATAAGCTCGTAAATTTTTACATTAGCTTGCAGTTTAAAATTTATCCTTAAAAGCGTTGCGCATCTGAGCTTTTATATGCTGTTACATATTGCACCTGTCGATTTGCGTGGTGTAGAAAAACACAAAGAAATGGTCTCATTTAGAAAAAAACAATTTTTGTTCGTCGCAGTCAGCCGACAATTCAGATTAATATGCTGCCTATCCGAAAATGCAACAGATGGCCATTTCGCCTTATTGGGGCTCGTCAGTGGTGCGCATCCTTCAGTCCTCTACAGATGATCGAACCCATGACTGCTTGTGGCTTGTGCCAACTAGGACGCAGCTTATGCAACTGCCCGACGGAGGACGGCACTTGACCATCACGAATGGTTAGCTAACTGCGATGTAGCCCGACGCATCCTCCACTGCCATGCACGCACCTGTCATGCGAATGACAGCGGTTGGCCTTCCGGTGCAGGACTTCCCGGTTACGGCAGCTATGAATCGACATAGAATTGAGGGAAACGATAATGACGATTTCTGGGTAGGTAGTTGACTTATCTGGATTGTCGGCTGACTGCGACGAGCAAAAGTACTTACATAAATCCTTCTACTAATACAAAAAACTAATTTTTTATGGTTTTTAAATGACTGTGTAGATTTACCAGGTTTGACAGTTTGGACATATATATGTATATAAATATATATATATATAGTGAAACAGCACGCTGTTGGTGGAACGTAAGTTTTTATACGTCGAATTCCTCTAGCTGTAATAATTAAACAGAATAATATACAACTTCAGATTGGGTGCCATTTTTAAGAAAATAATGTAACAATTATGAATACAAATTTGTGTATATCATTTTCCCGTTACTACTGTCAGACTTTTATATAGAAATTAGTATACTAGCGGACCATACTGAAATATAAGTATGCCTTTCAAATACAGCCTGTATGTAACACAAAAAGATAATGAAATATATCTGGTAAAAGCTAGATCGCTGAACAAATTAAATATTGGGAATAAATTCAGTGTTTCAATTTAAGAAATTGACAACGTCAGCCTAACTTCAACTTCAAAAGTAAGAAAACAGTAATGTAACGTATAAGATAATACCTCCGGTCATTAAATATGAAGTCTGTGTTTGAGCCCGGTTAGCGGATTGGCGGTTAAAAATGTAATACTTAAATTACCACACAAACACTTCTAAGGTTTGCGCACTTCCACTTCCCATGTTAGGAAAACTCCGCTCACGCATAATACTCCAACTAAATTTAATTTTGCACAACTGCTCCACCTAGGACAATAATACCTATGGTGAAACTCACCTAACCAATTTCTGCTACAATGCATTATATCCGTGACTTTGTCTTACCCTCATAAACGGTTACTTTGGAATAATGGATCGTTTTCTTCCTAAGCTTTTCGGAAAACAAATTCCGAAGGAAGCTAATGCTGCTACAAGAGGCCAAACATGAGGACGGATCTTATACACTTGCATGTCAACCATTTCGGTTGTTAAGGTCATACTGAGCAGATCAATTGTAATCGAAGTGAGTTTTACAATGAACTACGACAAAATAAACTTCAAATGCTTTCGGTAGTTGAATATGTGGCTATTAATCACCATAGCCATGATTATTGAAAGCTAAACAGCTGTCAGTCCCAAACGTTCTTGGGGACTCCTGCAAACACTCCATTACATGTGAGTATGCTGTGATATGTATACCTAATTTCAAAATTCAGATTCCGATTCGTTTCCGTCTGTGATCATTTAGTATGTTGCTCGTTTGCATGTGATCAGAGGTCAAGAGGAGTTACCATCCTGTAAATTTTATTTTCTGGTTGTATTGTTTAGGATGATAAAAGTATTGCAGTGCTATGAAAATACGTTTGCAGAAAAGCGGCTGCATCACACCATGACCTCCAACAGACAAGGTGGTCTGCCACCACAGCAAATAGCACAGTTGCAAAAGTCTCATACTCGTATGAACACGTTCAAGGTTTCTTAGTCCGCAGGATCTGTCGGGTGTGCGCTACTACCAAGTCCCAATAATACAAATATGTGTCATCCAGAGAATTTCAGGATTTGTTGTGGCTGTCTCAATTAATCGAACTGCAATTCATGAAACAGAATCTTGTTTTACATAGACGAAAAATGATTATCACTCGAAGTGTTTGATAAGGAACTTGCATTTTGTGCATATATGAAAATTTACGGGTAGCGTTTTGTAGGCGCTATTTCCATGATCAGTTTGGTTGCTCAGGTTTTTTTACCTTATACATATTTCGCTACATATTTATCCAGTATCATCAGCGTTTGTTTCTTAACGATTCCGTGTTCTTTTTAATGTGTTATTTCATGTATTATCTGACATCTCTGATCTTTGTTTGGAGCGGTCCACACAACCTCGGCATAAAATGGACAACAATGGAATAGTGCCAGTAAAATGGAAAACTGTACGTCCCGTGAATGATGTAGTTGCAGCGGATGTATACTCTGCATGTATATAATAAACAAAGGTATAATTTGAAAAAGATAAATCACTATTTGACGCAAACAAAATGACTGTAAGCGGAGCGTGTGGATGTAATACTTTTATATTGAATTATACAGCGAATCAACTAGTCAATATGGAATCATTCCCACTTGTGTTGTGTATGTTCTGCAAATATCTTTTGTCTAAACATTGACCGGATTAAAATTGTGGTTTCAAATCAGAAAATCTATGCCAAATGCAAGTGGGTGAAAATTGATTTGCAGTGAAATCTCATCAAACCAAACATTTTGGTCGCGGAGTATATGTGTTTTTGACTTCTAAACTGACTAAAATATTTTTCGTTATATACCGTATAAGTAGTCAAATAGATAGTCTTATAATAGGCTATAGAGCTTAGACTAGGTGTAACAGTACAAATAAGTTTTGGTATCTAGACAATGTTAAATTACTTGGTCAGCTGCCTAAAGCGGTTAGGCGACATTGTCAGTTAAATTTGGTGGTAGCAAAGGACACATGTACCGCTTTTGCGCACATAGTTTAGGCTTTAAATCATTGATGTTTCCAACCTCGGCAGCTGACCGGATCTGCCTGCCAAATCCTTACCTATAGCTTATATTTAATGAGTAACTAACGTTGAAGTGGTCTTCAAGGATTTATGGACAATGTCAAGGATGTTTAACATAACAGAGCTTTTTGGTCATCTACTAACGCTTTTATGGAACGGGGCATGGATCTCCTAAGGTTACCTTTGAGATAGGTGCCTCGTATTACCAACTACTTATCGTGCACCACCGCAGCACGAGGAATGATAAGAAACATTTGCGCGGGTGAACGAGTCCTTTCCATCATTTAAGCTTTCACACAATTTGTTTTTGAATTAATGATTTTTAATCGCGAGGTCTTCGGGACAGTTATCGGGACATTGCTTAAGTGCATCATTAGCTAAATTTCCCCGAAATGACAAGTGCATGAAGTGCACTATTTTAGGTGTGACGCTTTAATGTTGTCTAAGTTTATGCCCCCCTCAGATGTTTTAAGGTATATTTGTTTGGATAGCTGTTTTCACCAATTGTTTTGTTGATTACCTGTGATCCTTCATTGACATTATCCGATATGCAAATTCTAGGCAACATAAGGGCGAGAAATCGTATTACTTTGCGCTCTAAATTTTCTGTGTTGCTCATTGCATGTATGATTTATGTGAAAATTGCCGATGATTGATCCGTCAGATTTGAGGCTAACGTCTGTATCCAATGACGATAAATGCTTGCTAAAATCTTGTTTGCAAATAGGATGATGATTATCACCAACAACAGTAAACGCCGTCAATAAGTTTGCAGAATCTTTTTGATTTGTAAAGTAAGACAGTTTCCCCAACTTAACATGCACCAATTTCGGTCTCTGTGATGTGTTCTAAATAGGCCCCGTTTTAATTTTCTCATATAGATTTAGGTCAGAAGGGGCCATAGTGTTATATACATTTGACGCTAAATTTCACCATTGAAGTTAGATTAAATGCTAGGAGTGCTCCGATATAATACCTGTTTGATCAATGTTCCCGGAAACTTTGCATAAATGAGTAGCTTTCAAGTCAGTTCGCAAATATGGGAGCAGCGGATTGCTTAAGAACAGACAATGGCGGTTAATTAATATCATAGTTTTGTCGGTAAGCTTAAGTTTGGCTAACTTTCAATGCATTTTAAAGGTTTCTGCCACGTAATATGTGCAAATAATATGCCGCATTGATTGCAGCTTCTCCACCATCCAATGAGAAAACGGTTGTTATGGAAGGCTAAAGACATCTATTATTGGAAAAAATTGTGAGCCTTTCCTTTAAAACAGCATGGCTATGAAATATTTAAAATGGTCCTGAAGGTAATAACCTGCTCCAATTGCATAAGGCTGCTGGTTACCTTTCACCCTTATGATTTTCCAAAATTGTTGACATAACTTTTCAAATCAAATAAATGTAGCAGATGTTTTAAAAAAGGTTGTTCATTAACAATCAGTAATGCTTAAAAATTATATCTTCATGTAAGAGTCATTTTATTTACATTGATCTTTTTGTTTATAGCTTCCATAGGACGATTATCACTAATATTTCTAAGGTTACAAATTCGCTATATGAGCATCTGATGCATTATGCAACTCCTGTTCAATCGTCAGTGCTTTAAGCATAATTTAATCAAGCGAAATCCTTTATTTATAATCCTGTCGTTTAAATTGTAGTAGAATGTGTCTAATTCTAACTATATGTTCATATAATTTTAGTTACAAATGTTTGTAAAACGTTGCCACAAATTTAAGAAAGCTGGTGTCGATTTTCTAAGCACATGTTAGGTGTAAACCTTGTGTTTTCCTACAGGCTGGACTACGATTGCTCTCAAATTATCATAACAGCAGCAAAACTAGTTCTGGCAGAGCAAGTTGTCAGTAACTACAAGCAGCTAATTCCAATAACCAAATAGTATTGACAAGGGTCTTCCGCGACAAAAAAGTTTGATATATAGACTTTTAAAATGGACACGCTTGCACTTTACGGATATCCTCATGATTTTCTAAATTTGCGTTGACAGGCAGCCTTTTATTCGAATGTGAACAGATATCCATCAGCAATAAATTGCTAAGTTCCTTTTCGGAGATCCTTCTGGGTAGTGTTCGCTCAGATCATTCGCAAATTAGTGTGTCCTTGTCGCTGACATTGTTCATTGAACAGCCAACTTCATAAAAATGGTACTTTTCATCACATCAAATGTCACCACCTTGATTTTAAGATAACTATGTACGTTCGTATAGATATACATAAAGATTTTCTGGATATATTTATTTGCAATTCAATAGGTCAAATCTGATAGAAATTTCTACTAATGTGGATGCTTCACTTAGTATAATTTTGTAAATATGTATTTCATTGCACATATTGTGCACAGTAACTTCTGTGAAATATGAAATGGTTTAAAAGGCAAAACGCAAACCATGGCAGAGTTATGACCGAAAAATTTAACTGCACAAATAAATTATCAAATTACTTCTTTCTTCCCGCTTTGATGAAACTGGACTGCTATAATTAAAACCGCTGTAATTTAAAACATAAAATATTGTATACATCAAACTGGTACTGGTTATGGACGTTGCTTGTGTCGTAAGAGGCTGTTTCTGGTTCAAGATCATGCCTTCTAACTGTGACAATTTACCATATATATGCAAACCTATTTGCATATCCTTCTGGTTAGCATCAATGGACCTTCATTTGCATTCTATCGATAACCAAACATTGCTCATGCATGTTCAAGTTTAATACTCCCTATTTTTTGCTCACACAAGTATGTTGTGAATTCATTGATTAGACTATCAATACTTTTAATTTAATTCATATCTGACTGCACGGTTTACTTGTACATCGCTTCCATGTTCTTCAACCAGCAAATATCCGCATCTCTCGGACCCCAACCAGGTAGTCGACAAGAAACCACAAAGCAAACTCTTTCCTCACCTTGTTCCTGGGGCTTCTCCAAGTTGCAAGCTGTTCACCAGACCGTTTCTCCCACCCCTGTCCAGCAAACCACAAACAAAGCACGACGCGGTTAAATCTGCACAGGCATGCGCAATAGGTGCCCCAGTCACCACAGTCCATGCAGTGAGAGGAGCTCCTCGAGAGAGTGGCTTCCTCGTCACATGACATGCTGTCTAACTTTCATATTGCATACGTGGTGCCACCACCAAACACGGGCACTAGACAGCAGACAGCTTTGACACTAGACGGATAGTTTGCGCAAGTGAAGTTTACGAATGAGCCAGGTATTACATACCTACAGCAGTACAGCACGAACAGTTTCATAATAGACCCGACTTTTAGTGAACATATGAATGTCGTTACGACGTCACAAATGCCTCAGTCTTTAAGAAAAAGGAAATCGTGCTCCCAAGAAGCTCATCGAATTCTCGTTTCTATCAGCCCTGCCAGCAGAGATGCAACTTCCTAAGTAGACAAAGCTCTTCCCAACCTCCAGTGCCTCACCATTTAGACTGAGTGCAGGCATACTTACCTGCCGGTTTCGAAAGGGAGCCGTGTATTTGGATGCTGAATTACTTACCATGCTTTGATACTTCAAACATTAATCGGTTTGGTGCAAGTTGGATGGCGTGTGGATCTTCACTTAGCAGGACCATACGCTCAGCAGATTAAAATCAACAACTCCAATATCTGGAATGAGCACAAAGCCAGCGTTCAAAAATTTGCCGCGTGCGTTCTTTAAGACATCCTCAATCGCAACGTCAAATCGGAACTTAGAGATAGGGTATCCTTGTCGAAATCTACTGGAGACAACAAAGGTAGGCGAAAGCTTGCCATAAGCCGCAACCCTGTCGGAGTTTGATAATAGAGAGCGCGCAGTTTGGAGACGAACTTCTTGGAGATGACATTCCTCAGGAGGCCGTGCCAAAACTATTTATAAAGTCTTTTATGTTTCATTGATTGGTTGGACATAGTTTGCGAACAGAAGTATACTAATAGTTTTGACATAATCGAGGTAAGACTAAATTTTACAACGTAATCTTCTTTACAATTATCACCTTATCACAAAACATGCTTTGACTCTCCAATTTACTCGTAAAAGGTACGTGTTGTTTGGAATCAATACCGAGAAGTGTGTAACAGACGTATACGGCAAAAGTAGTTATGTATAAGTGGCTACATAATAAATATGGTGTCCCATGCTGAGGCTGATGTTGCATTATTGATGCTTCTTCACCGTAGTTGGGCTTAACCAACGTACACTTAAACTAGGTCGTGTTAAGCTGGATAAATTTCATTCCAATTTATTTGGTTTGTTCTGCCTACCTGAAAAAGCTATTAACTGGCCAAGTAACTTACGTTAATTGTGCTTACCTTCGGTAACTTTGTAGCGTTTGTAGTATTTTTAAGTAACAATTGGACATATGATCCTTATCGCGCATTTGCTGCCAACCAACTTACTTCATATGCTAATTTAGAGAAGAGTTGGCACCGTATCTGAATACTGAATACTGGTTCGAAGCAGCGATTAGATCTTTCTCTGTGTAGCTGCATCATTCGTCGCTCTTGGATATATACTCCTTATTTTCCGTACCACTCTCTATAATTTGTCTCTGCAAAGTGTTTGTCTAGGAGCTTCTTAAATTCGGACAGTGAGTTCGCCTCTACTATGTGATGCGGCAGGTAGTTCCATACATTCAACGCTCTGCGTTCGAAACAGAGTTGGTGAGCGACCCACATCAAATCCGGTAGGATACTTTTATACCAGTGTCCTCGCGTGCAGCATGGTGTGCGCAGATGAAGTAGTTTTATCAACATGGGTTAATCACTCAGGTGTAATATTCGGTGCGTCATGATGAGGTCAACCCTCAGCCGTCGATAAGCTAGGGCGTACAGCCATATTTTCTTACATCGGTCTTCGTATGGCATACCTAGTAAGTTGGGAATCAACCTGGTGGCTACATGCTGCACCCGTTCAAGCTTTTCTACCTCTCCCAGGGTGATAGGACAATAGGCGGGAGAGCCTTACTCTAGCACTGGTCGTAGTATCGAGACGAAGAGGCGAGTGGCAATCTCTTCGGACCAAGTTCTGTAGCTGAGCCTGAGCGCCCAAAGCATACGAAGGCTGTTTTGGTACAGCCTATTCGTGTCGTCAATTGACTTTAGGTCACAGCGTGTCGCATGTCGCTCACGAAAGGCGCGGGATGCAACGGTTGACCAACCACTGTGCACGTTCGGCTGTGCTCAAACTTACCCAACCTCATAAATTGCGCCTTTTAAATGTTGATCGGAAGGTTAACTTCTGCAGACCATATCGGGAGTCGTCGTTATCCTGCTGAAGTAAATCACAATCATTGAGTGTGCGGGTTACTTTCCACACCTTCAAGTCATCTGCAAATAACGCACAATGTAATTGGAGTAGCTGAGGCACATCGTATATATGGATCAGAGTCAATACCGGCCCCCAGTACAATGACTTGGGGCACGCCGCTACTCGATGGATACCAGTCACTTAGATGGTTGTCCACCTGGACCCTCCACTTTTGATCAACCAGGAAATTTCTGATCCATTTTGCAGCGAACCACCAACTTTGCAGATCCTCAGCCTGTCAAGGAGAACTACATGGTTAACCTTGTTAAAAGCCTTACTAAAGTCAACGTAAATGACGTCGACCGACTGGCCTTGGTTCAGCGCTTGTAACCTTTCGTGCCTCGTCAACAGTTGGATGGTGATGCATGAGCGACCTTTCATGAAACCATGCTGTGCGGAGGTCAATAATTTTTTAGACTCGAGAAGATGCAGAAGGCTTTTCTTCACGATCTTCTCGAGGGTCTTTGCCAAAACAGCGGTCAGGTAGTTCGGCCGGTAGTTATCCGCTTTGCTTGGTTACCAACTTTCAGTGTAGGCTATACGACTGAGCATTTCCAGTCGTCCTATAACAGTCCCGTGGATAGTGACCTGTTAAGCAGTTCAGTTACAGAAGGCGCGATGACGGCCGATAGGGACTTGTGGATCAGCGGGTGTATACCATCTGGCCCAGCAGGCTTCGTCCCGTCAAGATTTGCTTTCTGCTTGCATTGTTTGTTTTATTTTATTTTATGTTGTTGTTTCAAGTTATTGGGTGTTGATTGATATCCCCGGTGTGGCTGCGCTTGATGTGCATATTTACAAAATGCCTACCTGTATATAACCCACGACCTCGTCAATACCGGCTCCAGCAGACATTTGGTCGTTGCTGGAGGGAAGCGGTTTTACGGTCCTTGTGGCCGTGAAAGGCAGGAGGATTGGTTCCATGCACTCAATGTGGAGCGGGCTACGGTCCAGCCTCTGCCTTGTGTATGCTTGATTCCCAAAATACAGCGTGCTTGTGTTTGTATGCGAAAGGGTTTCGGCTTTCTCGGTTGATGAAACGTGGCTCCCATCCGCATGCCTACCGGTCTTATTCCTTCGGGTTCACACTGGATGTTTGGTGTGTGGTTGGAGCTGTGTGTGGCGCAGCGCAAGCCATACATGATCCATCTGTAGGCACAGGCGTCCTGTGGCTGGCCACAGTGACAGGCAAATCCGAAACCGGATGCCGCCAACCGTACTGAATATGTTTGGCGCTACACTAGGTCGTAGCTCACAATATAAGGCATGGCACCTGCGGGATTCCTTTTGAAAATATTAAGTGAACAATTATCACTTACTGTTTATTGACAAAGCTAGGACAATGATTAAAAGACATTATCAACGTGGCTTCATAAACCAAGCCATTGTATTCTGCTATTATGCAATCGCAGCAGAATTACAAATGTGGATTACATAGCCGTATATAACCAAATATGATAAGTAAACTTAGACGTGCGATTTAGTTGCCTGGAGGAACCTAGAAGGCATTTTGTCTTATGCTTCGTGCCTAGCCAGGAAGCCCTAGGCAAATAAAGCTAGTTTCTAAATGTATCCTTATGTAAGGTGTAACTTATCATTCAAAGCCATGAGGTAAAAAGGATTGGCGAAACATAAACTGCTATTCGGCTGAAGTGGGACTTAGTATTCGAAAACAGAACATGCCTTGTAAAATCAAATCAACAAAATTATGGACCCTTGATCCTCATATATAATATTTTAACCGAGCGGTTGTGGTAAAACTGCTACCTTCGGTTCATACTCTTTGTTCTCCTGCAGTAATAACTGTTCTTACGAGATGATGAAGATTTACTCTGATAATTTTGTCCGTGCCAGATTCGCTATTTGTTCATTCTTGTCTGGATGAGCAACATTTCCCAAATGTTTGGAAGTGGGCAAAATGATCTCAGTATTTGTTATGTGCGGACGTGCCGCCACAGAATACCATAATATTATGAGGAACGTATCTGTGTATTCCTACCTGATGATGGGCGTCTTCGCAGATCATTTATTAGTATACCTAAAATAATGCTTATTAACCTACCTTCGTTGGTTTCGCTATTTAATCTGGAGCCACATACGTTATATGTGAAATGTTGACATCTTAAACAAGAAATATGGTTTTTGTTCCAGAATGTCGAGATGAGAGTTGTGTCATCTTCCGCTTTGCAGACTTATCTCACAATGGCGAGCAAAAGCAACTTCAAGTAACATTTTTTACGCGACGAGACACTGGCAATCAGTTTGACGGCTTGACGTCTTTGTGGTTCGTTATGTGACGTTCACAGTTCCCTTGACATCTTTCGGATTGAGCTTCGGCAAACTTAAAACCGCGAGAATACAACAAACCAAAGGATTGAAGATCGAATTCTGTAAATGATGTCCTCGAAATCAACACTTTCGACTGGTCGGCATTAGTAAATCCACTGTAGCTAGCACACAATATGATAATCACATAGGAAAGTCTCTGAAGTGGTTGCAGTGAAAAGTTACTGCAGTTAATTAGAACTACGCTGAAGTGTTAAAATGTCTAGGAAATCTTTGAGAAAATGCAAGAAGTTCAACACGTTAAAAGAAAAATATTTTACGGTATATAAGTTTAGTTGTTTTGTTCGAACTTGACTGCTGGCAGACATAATCTGTCTGAAGACAGAACATGTGAATTGCGCAATGGCACTTGGAAGTGTCATTGCCAAATGCATCTAAGTACTTATAATTCATGTGTTCGAATGATATTTGCCGGCGCTTAGAAGCGTGGTTAAAATTTACTTAGACACACAATATAACAATTTCGATTCAAGGTAAGCTTGGTGTCCGCGGTTTGAGGCATAGTTAGAATTTTATATTATAACCTGAATTTGAACTAAAATAAAAGCAAGAAGAATTCCATTTTACTAATGCTAGGCAACAAGTAGAATCATTACAATTGTGTCACTCGAGAAAACATGTCAAAGTAACCAAATAACTTGCGCAATTTTTGAAATGGCATCCTAATTATTTTACGTTTGACGAAAAGGTTGTGCAAAGGCATTCCTTCAAACTTTGATTATGTTTGTGTATATTTCGTGGTTGAAAGCAACGAACAAAATCGCATTTATGTGGAATTTGAAATCAAAATATTAAATATGCAAAACAGGTTAGTGGCCTTACAAACGGTTTTAGAAACGTATATGTAATTAGTTCTCACAAAACTGCTGTAGACGCTGCGGATAAACAAAAATACTCTATTAAAAAGACGACGGACTGTTTTAATGACTGCACACATATGATAAAATGAGTAAAAATTAACCATTTGTATGCAGCGAAATTTATTAGCGTAAAGTATAGTTTCCTGTGGATGAGCGCATTTGACTAGGCATACATGTCTTTAACCAACTAGCCGCTTGCAGTATTTAATATTTAGAAAACGGCTACATCTTACAACATATTTTTGAGGGGAAGAGGTTATACGAAAAAGGTTAGGATTTACAGATCCGTAGAGAGTCCCATACTGGTTGATGCCATCTATGGCCGAAGACGAAAATTATTATCTAAAGCACAAGCCATGATGTGCCACATATCTAAAATGGTGTTCGAAGAATTCTGCAGATAAATAAGAGAGAGGATGTGTTGTAGGGAGCTATTTTAGGTATTACATCCACACGCTCCGCTTACAGTCATTTTGTTTGCGTCGAATAGTGAATCAGCTTTTGCAAATTATACCTTAGTTTATTATATACATGCATATATAATTTAGCGTATACATGCGCTAAAACCTTTTCATTTAGGGGACGTACAGTTTTCCATTTTATTGGCCCTTTTCCATTGTTGTCCATCTTTTGCCGAGGTTGTGTGGACCGCTCCGAACAAAGATCAGAGATGTCAGATAATGCATGCAATACCACATTAAAAAGAACACGGAAGCGTTAAGAAACAAATGCTCATGATACTGGATAAATATGTAACAAAATATGTACAAGGTAAAAAGCGTGACCAACCAAACTGTTTAAGGAAATAGCGCCTACAAAACGCTACCCGTAAACTTTCATCTATGCACAAAATTCAAGTTCCTAAAGAAACATTTCGAGTGATAATCGTTAATCGTCTATGTAAATCTAGATTCTCTTTCAACAATTGCAGTTCGATTAAGCGAGAGAGACACAACAAATCCTGAAAATCTCTGGATGACACATATTTGTCTTATTGGGACTTGGTAGTAGCGCACACCCGACAGATCCTGCAGGCTGAGAAACCTTGAACTTGTTCATACGAGTATGAGACTTATGCTACTGTGCTATTTGCTGTGGTGGCAGACCGCCTTGTCTGTTGGAGATCATGGTAGGATGCAGCCGCTTTTCTGCAAACGTATTTTCATAGCACTGCAATACTTTATCATTCTAAACAATACAATCAGAAAATGAAATTTACATGATGGTAACACCTCGTGATCTCTGATCCCATGCAAACGAGCAACATACTAAGCGATCACAGATGGAAAGGAATCGGAAGTCGGAATTTTGAAATTAGGTATACATATCACAACATACTCACACGTAATGGAGTAGTTGCAGCAGTCCCCAAGAAAGTTTGGGACTGACAGCTATTTTGCTTTCAATAAGCATGGCTATGTTGATTAATGGTCACATTCTCAAGGACCGCAAGCAATTGAAGTTTATTTTGTCGTAGTTAATTGTAAAACTCACTTCGATTTCAATTGATCTGCTCTGTATGACCTTAACAATCGAAGTGGTTGACATGTAAGTGTATAAGACCCGTCCTCATGTTTGACCTCTTGTAGCAGCCTTAGATTTTTTCGGAATATGTTTTCCGAAAACCTTACGAGGAAAACGATCCAGTATGCCAAAGTAACCGTTTATGAGGGTACAGACAAAGTCACGGATATAATGTGTTGTGGCAGAAATTGGTTAGGTGAGCTTTATCATAGGTATTATTGACATTCTGTTTGTCCTAGGTGGAGCCGTTGTGCAAAATTAAATCTTATTGGATTACTATGCGTGTGCGGAGGTTTCCGAATATGGGAAGTGGAAGTGCGCAAATCTTACAAGCGTTTGCGTGTCAATTTAAGGATTACATTTTTAACCGCCAATCCGCTAAACGGGCTCAAACACAAAATTCATATTTAATGACCGGAGGTATTATGTTTTACGTTACATTACGGTTTGCTTGCTTTTGAAGCTAAAGTTAGGCTGACATTGTCAATTTCTTAAATGGAATCACTGAATATATGCGCAATACTTAATTTGTTCAGCGAACTAACTTTTACTAGATATTTTGCATTATCTTTTTTTACATAAATGCTGGTTTCGAAAGGCATACTTATATTTCAGTATGGTCCACTAGTACCAATTATTTTATAAAAGCCTGACAGTAGCAACGGGAAAATGAGATACACAAATTTGAATTCATAATTTCTACATTATTTCTTAAAAATGGCACCCAATCTGAGTTGTTATTTTTCTGCTTAATTATTACAGCTAGAGGAATTCGACGTATCAAAACCTACGTTCCACCAACAGCGTGCTGTTTCACTATAATATATATATATGTTCAAACTGTCAAACCTGGTAAAGCGTCATAGCCGTTTAAAAACCATAAAAAAATTAGTTTTTTGTATGAGTAGAAGGACTTTTGTGAATACTTTTGTTCGTCGCAGTCAGCCGACAACCCAGATAAGTCAACTACCTATCCGAAAAATAGCCCTTATGGTTTCCCTAAATGCTATGTCGATTCATAGCTGCCGTAACCGGGTAGTCTTGCACCAGGATGCCAACCGCTCTCATTTGCATGGCAGGTGCCTGCAGTCAGTGGAGGATGCGTCGGGCCATATCGCAGTTAGCTAACCATTCGTGACGGTCGACTGCCGTCCTCCATGGCGCAGTTGCATAAGCTGCGGGCTAGTTGGCACAAGCCACTAGCGGTCATGGTTTCGATCATCTGTAGAGGACTGAAGGATGCGCACCACTGACGAGCCCCAATATGGCGAAACGGCTGTCTGTTGCTTTTCCGGATAGGTAGTTAACTAATCTGGATTGTCGGCTGACTGCGAGGAACAAAAATTGTTTTTTCTGAATATAACCATTTCTTTGTGTTTTCCTACACCACGCAACTCGACAGGTGCAAGAAGTAACAGCATAGAATAGCTCAGATGCGAAACGCGTTTAAGGATAAATTTTAAACTGTAAGCAAATGTAAAAATTTACGCGCTTATTCTACTTCCATCTAATCTGAGGAATATATAATTTTTTAATAGTATTTAAACCGCCCTTGAGGATACTGTTATACAAGGCAGCTTTCTAAGTTAAGCACACGAAGGCGTTCACAACATCTTAAGTAAATCCGCTAATCGATGGGTGTTGTGCACGCACTTTTCAAAATCATTTAGCTGCAAAATAATCCTTTTAACCTCTGGTGCCAAATAAAAGTTGCTTCGAACGTAGGAGTTTTCCGCACATTGTTTGTTGCTACCTAGTACATAAGCTTTCGCCTTCTGGCTAATTAGATATTGTTATGGTAGTTTGTCACTGAGAAAAAATCATATATTTAAGGTGTTTCTTTCAACCCTGGCCGAATTGTATCTATCTAAGTATAAGTCATATCGACAATATTGAACTTCATCAGAAATATCGGGATCATGAAGATAACCCCTCTTTGCATCCACTGCATCGTAAAATAACAAAAGCACATTGATTCTGGCAAGCACGCTGCTCTATATTTATGTGTTACCAGCATTAATACTGGCAATATTTTGCCAAAATGTGCTAAAAGTATTGGCTTCACTAGTCGTCAGCGCATAAAATAGTGTTAAACTGATAATACAAACGTACTCTAAAAGTGACGTATAGAGAATATTGCAATTTATGGTTGATATTTCGGTTGAAGCATTCATAGCAACCATAGTGATAAACCGTTCATTTTCACTTTTACAATAATATCGCCTGTGGTTAACAGCAGCTAAGCATTTGGAACGCACACAGCATCGATTAGGTAACGGTAAGTAAAGTGATTCTATTTGCATCAGTCTGTAATGCTTAGATTTCAGTAGAGTGTTTCATTCGTAGTAACTGCATCATTCATTGATCGTATTAACCTTGACCATTTCATTATTAAATCATACTTGTGAAAACTTCAGAGGCACGTCGATCCCTGATGAAGTCAATATGGTCAATACGGTCGAAGAACGGGCCCATAACTCTTTTTGTTTATGGTTTGTTGTAGCCAAGCAACACCTCAGTTTGTGGCAACATTTTATACATCCGCAATATATTGTGTTGCTAACTAAACTTGGCAACTGGGTTTCAAACGCCATGGGTAGTATCTGAATTACCTTCTCTGGATTTCAGCATAACTTTCTTAGTAGGCTAATGAACGACGAACTGATGAATGTACACAATTCCGACTTTATTTGAACAAATATTTCCCTACTAGAATTATAGTGGTACACTCAGTGATCTACGCTTGGTTGCCGTTGGCGGTTTGAGTTCTGTTGCGACGTAAGACCAAACAGCAAGGGCTGTTAATTAACGTGCGGAAGTTACCCATAAAATCACTACGGTTGTATGATTTAGGAGATCCGCTGAGCTTTTTATAGTATTATTGTTCACGGCATCCATGCATACCATGGTTTTCCACAGCCAGTGTACTCCCCAAGTCATCGAGGTAGGTCGGATAAAATAGCACCTTTTTATAGAAGGTCTTCCAAATGACTGCATCGTTTTCGGTATTTGATGGTGTTCATTGTCGACAGTAGGTTTATTAGGCATTCGCTTTATTGCAAACTTATGATACCCATGTAAAGTTGCCTGAATGTTTTGATATACTAGTAGTAATAGGTAACCAATCTATTTCAAATGACAATATATTCCATCATACAAATTAACACGAAACGGCGAAGCAACAGTATCTGCGTTTCGACAAGCAATTTTTCTTTAAATTGTAATTGCTCATCTGCATTGTTGTTGTTATTATGCTTGCTTCACCCAAGCAAAACAGAGAAAACCTGTTATCGGTACATCCACTGGGAAGCATTGAAAATATAAGAAACGTCACGTTATTTCTACGGCTTTACTTGGGTTCAGATATTGCCAACCTTCTAACACAAAACTAATAAGCAAGATTTAACTGGATGCGCTCACATGTACTTACGATCGTCGTTGTGTTTATCA
This sequence comes from Dicrocoelium dendriticum, assembly GCA_944474145.2. Lineage (NCBI taxonomy): Eukaryota > Metazoa > Platyhelminthes > Trematoda > Plagiorchiida > Dicrocoeliidae > Dicrocoelium > Dicrocoelium dendriticum. Next base: position 15,957,239 of record OX104071.1, on the reverse strand, counting down.
TATTTCTTTGTTAATCGTCGCTAAGTCCGAGATAACCGAACTACTGACTTGAAAAAGCCTAGAGACGTTCTGAGATCTAAAGCTTCAAATAAGCAGACGGGCTTGGTTTCCAGAAGACCATAGTGACTTCAATGTCAGGTGGCCGAGTAGCAAACAACGATTTATATTATTTTTACACCCATCATGTTTCAGAGCAGTAGATGACACTTTTATTTGATGTGAAGGAACTAAAACCCGTAATCTTGGTGTCCTTCATCTGTACATGAATATTTGACATTAGTTTCTTAACCTTATAGAATTTTCTTATCCACATACTAAACAGAAATTCATGATGTGTCTCTTGCGAATCCACATAAAGGTCACAGTTTTCGCACGCGACTACAACGGTAGAAATAATATGGTGCGTCAATCAATAACTTTAACATAGACAGGAAAATTATGGAAAGGAATGACTTATCTGACTTTACTTCCGTTGTACTAAGTTATATGATAACAGACACTGACGTGTTGGTTTCCCTTACAAAGCTATTTATTCCCAAACCATGCATAATCAGATGGGATCCTTAAGCTTTTGGATTGGCTGCGTTAACTGCTGACTGACTGACTGTAAAAACAAAATGAAACATAGAATGAGATTACCCCTGGGAGGTGTTGCAACTCATCATCAGACGTTACGCAGTTGTTATCACGTTCATACATCTAAGTTGCGAGATACATTACAAAAGGGTCCGGGAACTGTCTGGTTTTTAGCATCGCGTGTCCTATGGCCTTTACCTAGTATTTAATGCAGTAATCCATTCACGAAACGCGTTACGCTATCAGCGAGTCTAAAAGATTTTACCTTTCTTATAGTAATACGAATAGAGAGAAAATTGAAAATTAAATAAAAAGCGAATAAAGATTGAGTTGCTAGTTGTTCATCACTTTCCAACACGACAACGGAAAACATATGCCTAATCATCGTCTGTAATCAAACAGATGTATCTAACATGGTGTAATCGCTCTTTGAAGATCTGGGCGGGAAAATAAGAACGTCCAAACTTTTACAGTGACATGAATACTAAAAAGTGCCACTTTATAATATTGCTTCTGATAATAACATGAAACTGGATTTACCTCAATAACCAGTGTGCGTCCATCACTTGACACGATTCGGAAATCGTATAGCATTTTGGTTTGCATATCGTGTTAAAACACACTATTTTAAACTGCGGTAAGATAGAAATTTAACAGCTTGCTTACCTTATAAGCGCTGGTTACGTTAAGTGAACACCGTAAAATGGCATCATTCATATGGGTATTTCGATTGTTGTACTTTTTTACTTCTTACATCAATGTGTTTGCACAGTCAACCGTGACTACTGGTAGCATTAACAATAGAAGAAGCCCAAGAGTGGAACAGTAAATTGTATTGCTCAGAATATGGTCAATGTTTCGGGGAACAAATATAATTATAAAGGAAATGTAAAGAAGATTTCGGTTACTGACATCTCTCTTAATTCTCTTATTCGGGCATAGCACAAGCACGCGGATCTGAAAGGCAAGCGCAAAAAGCCGTTATAGAAACGATTCAAATCATATTTGCGTACAACTGACTCGATCGTTATCGAAATATATTTGCTGTTATATTGTTTTTGCTGTTGTTGTTGTCGTACACATATTTTGCCAGCATACAACTGATTAAACATGATCACGCGAATGAGCTCATTTATACGTGTTATCTGGTCAGCAATCGCGTATCGCTCTGCCTATGTTTGATCTTTCTCTGAGATTTCTGGGACTAATGTTACAAGGCTGTCGAAATATGCATCTCGCAATTGAAGCTCTAATTATTATTTAACCAAAAGTAAGGAAAATCTTGTTCCGTTGCTTCCCAAAATAAGACCGATTGCGCATAAATTGCGTACCGGATTAGACATAAACGCTGGTAAAAGCGACCGTAAAACAACCCGGCTTAGAAAACATACTAGAGAATTTCGATCAATTTTGTGCACAATCATACGTTGAACTTCAGTAAACAAACGTATCACTCGTTTGTACTGTCTTCAAAATAATGTCAAGAAGCTCTCTTATTTGTCAGCACAATGCTTTGAACACTATGTTAGATATTTTTCACTTCATGCCTGGTGCTTTGTATAATACCTTTCGGCTTCGGCCATAGATGCACCAACCCCTATGGGACCCTCTACGGATACTTAAATCTAAACGCCTTTCGTAATTCTACTTCCAACTCACACACATGTTGTAAAAGGTAGTCGTTTTCTGAATCCTAAATACTGCAAGCGGCTATTTGGTAGAAGTTATAAATGCTTAGTCAAGTGCGTTTTTTACAGGGGCCTATAATTTTCACTAATATATTTCGCTGCAAAAAATAATTCATTTATACCCATTTTATAAGATGTGTGCAGTCATTAAACCAGTCCGTCGTATTTTCAATAAAATTATTTTTGTTCAATGCTGCGTCCACAGCAGTTTGGTGAGAACCGGTTACATATGATTTCTGAAGCCGTTTGTAACGCCACCTGCCCTGTCTAACATATTTAATATTTTGATTTCAAAATCAAAATAAAGTGATTTTCGTAGTTCGCTTTCAACCACGGAAGCTACGCATACGTAATCCAAGTATGAAGAAATGCTTTTTTTAAAACTATTTCGTTGACTATATAAAAATCTGAAGGAGGCCTTTTGAAAATTACGCAAAATACTCTCTAATCCCGATTGGTTTTTCGAGTGACATAAATTTAATGATTATAATTGTTGCCTATGACTTGTAAAACTGAATGTTTGTTGCTGTTATTTTATTTCTTGTTTGGTTTAAAACGTTTATTATTGAGTTAGCCCTAATCCGAGTACATAAAGCTTACATTGGCTCAAAGCGTTATTTGGTGTCAATATATAACTAAAAACCAATCTTCGAAGCGCCAGCGTAGAATACGAACAAGTGAATTATAGGAAGTTGGAATTATATAGCCATGACAATTCCAAGATCCATTAGGCAATGCTCATTTTCTGTCTCCAGTCAGATTCTGTCTGCTAATACCCAATACTATGTGTCCAGTTTGAACAAAACCACTTCATTCATATACCGTAATTTATGTTGTCCTTCAACGTACTAAAGTACTTGCTGTTTCTCAAATATTCACCAGACATTTTATCACTTCAGCCTACAGTTCTAATTAAATGCAGAAACGTTTCACTACAACCAGACCAGACACTTCTAAGTGGTTATGCTATTGTGCACTAGTTACAGTTGATTTACTGACGCTCAAAATGTAAGAAAATCTCAGGTTTATATTTTTAGCCAGTTTAGCGGTGCATTCAGTTTAATTTATCCCTGATTCTAAACGGGATATTTCTACATCCAACGCAGTGTTCTGGCTAATAAGAGTACTTTGCAATTAGCTAAAACTTGAAATAAAAATAACATCAAGTCGTCGCATGTCAACCTCATTTTATTTATAGCTGAGTGGTTATAACGGACACAATAAGTAAAGTGCCGTAGTTTCATGATATTATCTTTGAGTAAAACTGCATCTCATTTTGTTTTTGTTGACAGTTTTCCATAGTAATTAATTATTTCTTTTGTGTACAATTAACGGTAAGAACAGCATGAAAAAGCATCTCGAAAAAAAATGCAAAGCTATCTGGGAGACCCGGTAAAATAATTTAAATGCACTAACACCATAAGGTAGAATAAAAAAGAAATAATGTTTGTATATTTTACTGTATTGGTCATTGAAAGTGTTGAGCATGTTATAATAAAGAAAATATGTTTAGGTATACAAAAGTAAATTTCCCTTATTTGATTCAAACAGAATTTCGAGTTTTAACTTATCCATTTGAATGTGTTGTTGTGTAAAGCTGAAAATCATGTAGCCATTTGTCGGTGGCAATCTGGCGGACACAATCGTATTTCAGATATACAGTAATTTAAATATTTAAATAGTGATGTCAAATGCGATTTTAGGCCGTCTGGTAGAGGTACATATTTGTATAATTGCACCAACTTTCTTCAGAAATAAATCGTGTGTTAGAGTTGGTATGTTGAGTAGTCCTTGCAGATTGCGTAAAATGCAATTTCTCTTTTTATCTTTATTATAGCTAATCCACATTTGGTATTTGTGTGCTTCACTGGTTATTCGAGTTCAGTCAAATCAAAAATGAATTAGAGTATCCAGTAGAGAAAATTGCAATCTATGGATCATTCGCAGCACATCATTAAAAACACCAGTCTGAGGCACACAATAGTTTTAAACGATTCATCGTTGAACCGCCACAAAGCATAACATGTTAAAATAGGTATATACATAATAGGTCCGGAGGCGTTTTCTGCAATAATTCTGTTGGTTGTTTGACAGTGAATGATCCGCAGCTGTATGTTTCACAAATATCAATCAGGGGTTGCTTAATTATTATGACTGAACCGATGTCAGGTTGACCGCTTCTCTGATGGCCTCTCGCCCAAGGCAGATAGAGTGATTGAACAAATATGTTTGCGAGCACAGTGGGGGTCCGAATATGCGGATCGTAATAGTACCTGCACGGGCATGTTTCTTTAACTGCTAACCTCACCAATTTCTCTCTGAAAATTGCTAAATCAAAATATAAGCATTAATGAGCTTAGTCCGGTGATTTGATTCGCACAGATGGGACAAAATACCTCTGGTGAGAACTGCGGTGCTGCTTTTCACCGATAATTTAGGGCTGTGTTTCATAGCGCGACGCAGCTTAATCATCTAAATTAAAATTGTGAGTTGACTTACCTTCCGTTATCAATGCAATGTTCAGTGACACAGATGAACGTGCCAAGTAACTGGTATTAGAATTTTGCTGTCAAGTTGCTGCAGACAAATACGGATAAGATTGTACTGTTAATCATTGTTGGTATGGTACTGGGGCCAAAAGCTCAGTATGACTAAGGCCAGTACTATTAATAGTACAGTTGATTTAGCCTGTTAACCCTGCGCTACTTCCACTTTTGCCATTGATATATTTGTCAACTTGCGGACCACATCTTACAAGCATAAATGACTAATTGTTGAACTGACAATGTCTGCAAATCCGAAAATTTAACATCGACGAAAGTCAATTGGTGTAAGTTTTCTAGGAAAAAATAAACAATATGGATTTCTAATCAGTCTGTTGCACCCTATTAGTGACATGTAATTGGTAGGCTTTTGATAGGTGTTCTGGTTTGTTTAATTGGTATGCATTTTCATGCTATGTAACAAAGTATATTGCAAATTATATCTGAATGCCAATGCTAAGTCAACTGACGAGTACACCTCAATGTATTTGATGGTGTATAAACAAATGTGGTAAACAAGTTTATTGCATTCACAGCTAGTAGTTTAGATGAAACTTCAGCATGAACGCCCCATTTACACAGTAGGAAGTGAATACAAGTTAAGCTTTAACGCAAAAGACGGCTAATTTGATCAAGGATTAAGCTTGCATTTGTAAAGTTGACCTATGTTTGGTAATCACCTCGTCCATAAACATAGTCAGTAAATTTCATTAGCCGATATTAAAACTAGGAATGTCGTTAGTGAATATCAAGGACATCTGTTTATTTGGCTTTCTACTACTACACAATGATTATTGGCAGAATTGCATTGGTAAACTAAGCACACTATATTATAAACCGCAAGTCGTGTCGAATAAAGCGGAGCTAATCAAATGATGTATCGATGATATAAATGGTACATTAGTACAGTTTCGATCTGTCCCCTAAAACTCGAGGCAACGTTTGCTTACTTATACTAACAAACGTGCTAATAAACCTAATTGTTAACTGTAATGCCAAAGTTAGGTTGGCTGCATTACAACAGTAGTTGTTACAGCAGTGTCTAAACGATCAACGACCAAAAATGCAATTTCCTATATCATGTTCTCACTGTGATTGCACAGCAAATGTAATTTATGCAACATTGTCAAAAACATTTTAACTTTTAATAGACCACAAGTTATATGCCTTCATATGTTTACGCGTTCACTGAGTAACTAACGTCCATATGTATGCCGCATTGAATTTTTGTGTCAATATATTTCCAAGTGGATGTAATTTAGAGTTTTGTCTTTAGCCCCTTTCCAATAAAGTATTACCTCCAAAGTTGACCACCTCCTTATGTTGCCCATCTCACATTTCGTCATTGTTCATAAATTGAACAGTCAATACTTAAAACCTATGGAAACATACAGCTGTATGTTGACTTCCTCTGTAAACTGGATGTTGACCATTGGGCTATGACAGTCAGTACTAGTTCGTCTCCCATAAGTTACCATTTGTGGGCTTACCATCCAATGTTATCTTATCAGCCCATTTGTTCCGATAATACGGTGTGCAGCAGAACAATAAATTGCAAACATTACGCTTGAGGATACCGCATGTTTTCTATAGGTAGACCGATGTGCGTGTTTGTCCCGGCAGTCAGCCTTTGGGCGCATGTATTACTTAGCTAACGGATGTCTAAAGTCCGGCCCGAGGGGCAAATGCGTCCGCGCTAACGTTTCAACGGTTCTGCAGCTTTATTTGGAAATAACAAATTCAGGATTGAACATTTTTCGCATATGTGTACTTTTTGTTAATCATCTTAATGTCAGACTGAACATGACCCTACATTTGTTACCACACAACACGTGACCGTTTTCGCAATATAGCTTTGACATTACTGATGTCAATCAATCACACTCGCAACTATCAGGTGTATAATTGACTGTCAAACCCAGCCCCAGTTCATTAGCACCGCATTAATTGTCGAGCGTTTATCCGACACAATTTGTTTTTGGCCTGAGTGTGAAACTAAGTATGGTTAGTTATTGAATGTAATAAAGATCACGTACATAGAACCATAGACTTTAAATCCACTCCGTACTTCGAGCAGTTGAGGATGTCATTCCGAATACTACAATAATAGAACCCAAAGAAAAGCCAACAACGCGTTAAGTTTGAAAGATAAGCTTAGTCTGCTATATTTTCTGGAAAGCGGTGGTCAAAGAAAGGCGTCAGAGTATTTGGTGTTAACAAGCTAACTGTTATCAATATTCAAAGATGTGCACAGAAATGCTTAGAGAAAAAATCCAAGGAAAGGATCTACAGTGGAAGAGGCGGAAAGGACGATGAAGATAATGAGGCCACATTGCGCTGGTTCAAACAAAATAAAGTAGCTATGTCTCGAACTTCTAGGCCGAAGATGCAAGTACTTAGGTTTGCAGGTTTCCAGGTAACCATTATATTTTAGCGACATTTAAACTCTGACATGAAATTTTTCAGTTAAGTTTTGTGAATCCGATGAAGTGCTAGAAGAGTTTGTAAAGAGTTGATCGAAATACTTTCCAAATACATCATCCATTTCAACAACGATACTTTTCACGCTGGCTAGTGCGGTCTATTTTTAAATGTGATGTCTTACTAAAGTCTTATCATAAAACGTGACAAATGTAATACTAGAAAACCTACCAAGGACCAGTTTCCATTTTTACCTCAAATGTGTAGAAGCTGGTCATTGGTAAATCGGCCGGATAACATTCGTTCGATAAGGTAACTCCTAAGAAACCTTTAGCCACTAGGTAGTCACATGTACCTGCTTGGATGACTGCCGCGACTTTTGATCAGTAGACCAGATATATTGAATAATAAAGGATGATGAAACACTACAGTATCCTAACGGTGGGCATTGTTCTACACGCGCACTTACTAATACTAAAGTTTTCTGCCGCCAAAAATTACCTCGCAAGTTCAACCTCTAGACAAACGGATCACCGAAACATTCAATATGCAATACAGAGCCCAGCTCACGCAATGGGGTACGATGAAATAGCACACTAACGATTTTCATGAGAAACGAACTTCGTTCATTGCTTCACTTAATACCTTGGATGTTTTGCTGTGACTAAGTTCCACTTGGATCAAATTTGCACTATAAAGTATATAGAAGTGTTTCGGTGAAGCAGATTTCTCTCAACCTCTCGAGCGGAATGCCATCAACTTACTTGACGCTCCATCTTTAATATCGGATTTGGACGAAATTTAATGCGTTTGTTGAAATGGATAACGAGTTGGTAGTTTACACTGAACCACAAGCGGAAGCAAACTTTTATGAGATACTGACCGCGATACTTTCCTACGGGAACGAAGAAAAACACCTGATGATGCTGATGAATAAGTACTACTGAGTGACGAGGATTAGGAAATCGCGGAAACTACAGAACAACTTATATTTATACATTTTTCATGCAAACTAAAGCATTTGCTGTGTAAAACTTGCAAACCCTGCTGAGTAGTTTAGTTTGTGCTTACAGCGTTCTTCAATTAGCTTTGTATTAGGAGGAAGAAAAAACTTAATATTTTATGTCAAAGTCCTTAAACTTGTGAAATGCACATTGTGTTTTGATTTATGATAGAGCGGTGATTTAACTGCTTTTGCCGTTACATAATGGTTAGTCTCATGTGTCCGAAACGGCATAATGTTGAATTAAATATCACAATGACCTACTAACAACATGGGAATAGTCTACGTTACGTTTTGGCATAGAACGTCCGTATGTTGTCCACCTCTCTATATTGACATCTTGGTCCAGTCTCTTGACTGGGTTAACTACAGTGGCTTTAATGCATGGGTTTGCTTCTATTGCTATACAGTTTTTGCTAAAGAGCTTGCCTTGAACAGTGTGACTGCATTGTCGCGGATAACGAATAAAACATGGTGAATGTCCACCAGCCATTAACTCTTGCGATGGTAGCCATTCGACGTTGACAACTATGCAGTGGCATTTGTATTGTTCTCCTTTCTAGCTAAAATATTCCAATAATGAGTATAACTGCTTTGCTGGGAAGACAAAACCGCCGTTTGTCGACATGCCGTAAAGAATAGATCGGTCTGATAATTGTCTGATTAAATGCTATATTTTCAATGTGTTCGACATGCTTTACATTTCATAATCCGAATTAACACTATTAAGACGGACATTAGCTGGTACTAGAAATACTTCCGATCTCTGAATATCTGTGTAATCCGAGTATGGTTTCTTTCAGCAAGCATCAAATATTCTTCGCATATCTGCTTCAAATCGCAATGTGGTGACGCTGCTCAACTTTCTTTAAACGGCAAATACATGCTTGATTCGCGAACTAAAGTGAAGCTGATCAAATAAATAAAACTGTAAGTTACACTGATTTGTGATGCAAATTACTGAATTTGGATTACACTACCACTGTATTTATTGGCTACAGACAATGGATATTCAACCTTCATATTTAAACTTTGATTGCCTACGTTAACACGGAATATGTGAGTTGATGTCCTCCAGTAGACATCAACAGTTTGGAGCTTTGCTTATATTTTAAATGGATTATTGATGTTCCTCTTGTCATATTTACTTAGTTAATCACTATATGATATATTTCTGAGAAGATATTTGGTGTTATTAATTCGGAGTTAACCGCACCAGCTTCCATATCAGATAATACTCAATGCTAGGAAAGGCAACAGTCTACATTTTAGCTTGTTGATCAAAATCGGTAGTGCGCATGCATCAACAATTCACCGTATCTTTTTCGAAAAACAAATCCATACTAAGCTTCGCTTTTATGAGTTCGCTGTCATTTTGGGCCATCGTTGTCCTGTGCGACATTCGTTAAATGCATGGCACTGAAAGATAAGACAACTGTGACTCAGCTTTTATAACCCTGTCGGTCCAAAGCAAACCGTCGTGGCTTTTTAGCACGAGCTGCTAACTGGTGGTGCATGTCACATCTGGTCATATTTAAGTGAATCCGTTCGATGCGCACTTCTGCTTATACCCAACAACTTGCAAAAACGGTCCAGTTCTTCTCTGTACGTAGAAAAATCAGTGCTTTCGAAGTAGGCGAGACGGTTTAGCGAACAGGCTGTATTTGGATCAATTGATAATTCCCCAATTAACTTTAACGTCACGTAAACGCATTCAACACTTTCGTTCACTAATGCAATTACAGTGCACATATATTCGTTTAGCACCGGTTGCGAAATTTTCAAAAAAGAACATTTACTTGTATAAGTCTGACAAGTCACCACAATTTGCGATTCTGTTGCTTTTAAATACTTAAATTATTTAATGTGCGTGTGTTTTCTGTAAACATATGCTAATTTGTTTGAAGATCACAACAATATTGGAGGTAAGTTATGCATGAAGAAAATATGTTTACTCATTCATAATTCACTAATACTACCAAGTTACCATATGATATGGCATGTTATAATGGTTAGCATAGTATAAATAAAATAAACTTCCTAATACATACAGGTAGAACAAAACAAAAGAAAGGGCTTTGGCGGTTAATGGATCAAAACACCGCGGTATGTGCATTGTGACATATCCATTTATGGTCAGTGTTATGCATAAATCTGCACTTAAGTTGTCCAAAGTTTTGCAAGTTGAACCACATTTTTCTAGGCAAAAACATGTTCTGCTTTATGCATTCTGACATATTTTATGGGTTTTAATTGTAAGTTTTTAGTTTTGAGGATGAAATTGAGATCCTGACTGCAGTAAACTGGTCAGCTCAGACGAAATGCGATGGTTTTAATACATAAGATATAAAATAGGTGCGGATCACGTAGAATCATCCTTACACGGTTCTTGTAGAAATTCGGATTTGCGGATTTCTTCAAACCTAAGTTAGTCAAGCCAAACAAGCACCATCATCATCAACAGCAGTACATCAGCCATTTGAACTGATGCTTCGCTGCAATACAACCATGAGGGCCTAGGAAATAAAGAATAAGGAGATGGAGAGAAGGGGGACTTACCTGAAAACCTTAATGCCTTAAGCAAACATTCAGGGTCAGGGCGCCTACGCCTTGTGTAGACAACATACCGTCACAAACAGCTGGCTATCGTGCAACGATAAGGCGGCATCGGCGAGACAGCTTCCTTGCGGTTTTCCCTGCCAAGCCTCATAATCAGCCATTACCCCGCAGATAACTCAGCACCAAACACACTTTAAACAGACAATCCGATTAGTAGACGGCAGCAGACGCGCCACTGGTGTCCGTTGCGAGCCATGTCCTGTAAATTCTCGAGCCAAGCACTAGGTGAGTCACGTGGACTCCAACCCGGAAGGCGAGACGGAACAACGGCACCCAGTTTGGCCGTCAGTGCCTTCATTTCCCGCTGCCAAGTCAACTTATGTCCACCTCGAGCCTTGCGCCATCCGACACCTAGCAGACTGAACAAGGCCCTGCTAGGTAAGCGGTGACCAGGCGTGCATAGCACGTGCCCGAGCCAACGTAACTTATTCAGTGCCATCTGTTTTTCTAGGGAGCTAGCATGATCATCACCACCTAGTACTCGCCTACGCACATCATCGTTGCGGACTCGCTGGTGCCATCCGACACCAGCAATGCTTCGCAAACAACGATGATCAAAGACTTGAAGGCGCCTCAGCTCTTCAGACCGAAGGGGCCAAGTCTCACTACCATACAGCAGAACGGCGCTCACTGTGGCCTTGTATACACGGCCTTTCAGACGGAGGGAAACTCTCTTCTGTCACCAAAGATGCCGCAGGTTCAAGAAGGCAGCTCTGTCCTTTGCAATGCGTGAGCTCACGTCAGTTTCCATGCGCCCATCATTGCTGATACAGCTGCCAAGATAAGTGAATTGATCAACCACATCGAGTTCCTCGTTAGCACGCGTCAAGGGCTGATCGAGTGGTTGGTGGTCCTGCAGCAACACTTTGCACTTTGAAGGTGCGAAGTGCATACCAAATAATGGGACCACTCTAGACAGGCTATTCAGGGTTGATTGTGCCGCCCCAACATTGTCGAAAAGCAAGACGATATCGTCCGCATAATCTAGATCAACTATCCGTTCACCAGGCAGCACTTCAACGCCTACATCGTGAGATTCCGCAAGGGAACACTCCATGATAGAATCCACGACGAAATTGAACAACATGTGGAAATCGGACAACCCTGACGAACGCCACTTGTGGTCGAAAAGCTATCCGATAGGACACCGTATATCCGGACGCGGCCTGTAGTGTTCGAGTATAGAGCACGAAGGATGTTCACATATTCCGTGGGAACACCTCTCCGCACAAGTAATTCGAACAGAATCGATCGATCGACTGCATCGAACGCACTCTTGAAATCGAGGAACACAGCTATTGTAGGTCTGCGGTATGCGTGGCGCTGCTTCAGCACCTGCCGCAAAGTAAATATATGGTCTATACAGCCACCTCCTGGGCCAAAAGCGGCTTGCTCTTCTCTAATCCGAGATTCGCGTTCTGCAGTGAGGCGACGAACGAGAATCGTGGCCAGTAATTTTGTCACAACTGGTGTCAGGCTAATACCCCTGTGGTTCGCACAGTCTGTGCGACTGCCCTTCTTGTATATTGCCACTATAATCGATTCGCTCCAATTAATCGGGACACTCTCTTCCTTCCAGATACGTTCGAATAGGGAGGTCAGTGCTTTGCAGAGGACCTCACCTCCATCCTTAAATAGTGCAGGTGGGAGAGAATCCTGGCCAGCGGCACGAAAACGATTAAGGGCTGTGATGGCGTAACGGACCTCGGCCTCCGACGGAGGCTCTAGACTAACCGTCCATGGCTCGTCCTGCATCACCTGAGTAGGAAGAGGTCCGGGAGCAGGGGGCCAGCTGAACTGATGTTCAAATTGCTCAGCCCAGCGAGCCATACGGCGCTCCTTATTGTATATCAGCGCACCCGCGCTGTCCCTGATTGTCTCACTGACGCCTGGTTTCCTGGGACCAGTGGTGCGTATTAGCTGGAAGAGCTTCCGGTAATTGCATACTGCTCCTGCCTCCTCCATTTCTTGAGCCCGACTGGTCCACCAGGCTTCCTTGTCAGCACGTAGGCTCCGCTATAGTTCACGCCTAATAGCCCGTCTGGTCACATTGTGTTCAGAACCAGCCGGGAGGTGCCTTCTAGCTTCCAAAGGTTCACGGACCTTTCGGATATCCGGTGACTGGTGCGGTGACTACTGATACTACCACAAGCAGATGCTCCTGCGTCGTGCATAGTGGCCGAGATCCTATTCCACTGAAGTTCAGTATCATTAGGACAAGACAGCGAGAGTTCGCTACGCAGTGCTTCTTGATAGGCTTGCCTGACAGAGGTCTGAGACAATTTCTCCGTTGCCAATCGGGGGAGACGCTTTTGCGCCTTCCGTTTAAGTTCATGGAGAAACGACAACGCACTAAGGCATGGTCAGAGTCGACACAGGTACTCCAGTACGAGCGGCAATCCAGGATGGAACCACGCCATCTGTAACTTATGGATATGTGGTCAATTTGGGTCCATCGCTGACCAGCTACAGGAGGACGCCAAGTGGCACTTCGGCGCCCACTGTGTCTAAAAGCAGTGTCACTAAGAAACAACCGGTGCTCCGCACACAGTTGCAGCAGACGCTCGCCGTTGTCAGTCCGTTCGGAGTTAGGTCCATACTTACCACCCAGCTGAGCTTCTGAATTGCTCAGACGCCCTATTTGTGCGTTCATATCCCCTGCAAGTACTATAATATCTGAACTAGTAGCACTGCGTAGCAGCGTGTTCAGTTCGTGATAGAAAGTGTCCTTGACTGCATTAGAACCGCAGTCGGTGGAAGCATAAGCAGAAATCCCAAACAAACAGCGTTTTGTTTTACTTCGCGAATTCACCTTAGCTGATGTCGTCAAACGGGCTGCACATATACGGCTGTTCACCGGAATCCAGTCAACCAACGAGGACTCAGCCTTGGAGCTTAGAATGATCCATACACCAGCTTGACCTGTGAGTGCCGCATCGGCATCTCCGGATGCGTGCAACCAATAACGAGAGGATAAGCCGGGTGCAGTCAGTTCAATAACCCCGTTAGGGTCATTAATCCCAGTTCCGGACACACAACACACATCAACACCCAGTGTGTCCAAGGTGCATGCGAGTGCAGCCTGCTGACCTGTTTGTCTTAGATTCCGGACGTTGAATGTCGCCAGGGAAACGGGACAGCGTAGACTTATAAGGGACTTTTGCCGATAGGCGTCCGATAGGTGCTGTGGGATGGTGGCTGCAGATGGTTCTACTCCAGTAGCACTTCGGTTGCTGTCAATTAAGCTGGGAATTATAGAAGGAAGGTTAGTAATGGGGGCCGGAATGGGAGTAAGAGAAAAAGGTGGAAAAGTAAGAAGGGAGGCGCCAGCAGTAGCATGCTTTCGCTTATCCGCCCTGCTATATGCAGCAGATAAGGCGACCCTTGATAATCTGCGCCACGCCGATGCAGGATGATGTTATGCCAAACAAGCAGAGCCGTATGTTTGCAAATATTCGAATATCATGTTATCTGCCTTCATAAGGATGGTGGTAAATTTGATGTGTTAGCGTTGTTTGTGCGGACTGCGACCTTCAAGTTTACTTTACAACCCAAAGAACTGTAGTTACAAGTGGCCTGATAAATCGTTAGCATCTACAGAAAGAAACAAAGATGACAGCTGGATCTTATTTCCTACAGTTGCAATTTCCTGACACGGCATTTGACACCAATCAGCCTGTTGTATAATATCTGGGACATACTTCTGCATTGATTAGCATTGATGTTACTTTCTGGAAGATTTGTAATACATTCCTGTAGTGTAGAATAATGTGTATTAGACTATGTTTTAGTCTTCCGTCATTGGAAAATTCACAAAGCATTTATAAAGGATTGGATGTGTGAATACTATCGGATTACCACTGCAGTTTGACAAAAACACTCGTGTTCAATATGCTTAGGTGCTGTGCAATATAAAACAAAATTTCAAAAGCAACTAGCCAAGCAGAATAAAACGGTACTGGTATAGAAAGTTTTATATCCAGTGAATAGTTCAATTTATTTTCTAACAATGTAGAAGCCATGAAATGCACCAGTTCGACTAAGGCAATTTAAATCAATGCAATACATAAGATCTCCGGATTCATCTTTGATGTCAAGTTAAACCTGATGAAAATGACGATAAATCAGGGCCTCAGAGATAAGATGTTTGCCAGCTCTTATAATTTGCGTCACGACATGGCTACAGCTACTAGGTTTGGCACAACTAATTTGTTAGTAAATAAAACAGTGGCGTTTTCTGACTTTGCTCCACACTTCGCTAACTTTGTTGCAGACAAGTGCCGAAATTCCTTTGAGTTCGCCGCTCATGTTTGAGACACCGTCAGTAATTACTCCCAAAAATTTGCATACGTATCCAATGTCAATCCTTGCAGAAGAAGCTAAAGGAAATAAATGTATTCCCCTTTTTTTGGTACTTAAGATCATACAGGTCAAGTAAATACTCAGGTACATGTCAGTTTAATTCCTTTAAGAAATGAGAAGATGGAGAGGGTTATATACATTAGTGCTTTTATCACACAACATTTTATTCAGAAATTGCACCTTTAATTCTGATTAAATTTTACTATCGATTTGTCTTCAAATCTGCGAAACACGTGGTTGCTTGCCAGGCAAAAGTAAGCAAAGTTTGCTTCCTTCTGGTCAGTAATTTTCCACAAATTTTCTCATACAGTGTTTTTTTCTGACATTACTCCACACTTCGCTGACTTTGTTGCAAAAAATGCTAAAAATCCTTTGCGCTCGCCGGTCATGTTTAAGACATCGACAATAATTACTTCAGAAAAATTTTGCATAATTTTCCAATGTCACTGCTTGCAGAACAAACAAATGCAAATAACTTTATTCCTCTTTTCTGGTACATAGGGCCATACAGATCAGGTAAATCCTCAAATACACATGTCAGTTTAATTCTTTCTAAAATGAGAAGCTGGACAGTGTTATATACAGTATTGCTCTCATCACACAATGTTATATTCAGATTTTGCACCTTTGTTTCAGATTGTCCTTTACTATACGATATGTCTTCAATTTTGTGAACCATATGGTTGCTTGCTAGTTAAACATAAACAAAATTTGCTTCCTTCTCGTCAGTTATTTTCCACAAATCTTCTCATACTTACTTGGACAAATTCGCTATTCATAAATGGTTTTGAATTTTGCTTGACGTGCCTTTACCGAAACTGTTTGACTGACAAATGCTTGCAAAAGTCCTTTGTTTTTGCTTTGATATCCAACTTTCTACTCTTTGCAGACAACCTTAAAATTTGGCTTGCAATCAAACGAATAGATGACCAAATAGCACTTCAAATTGCTCTCGAGCGGTCATACGTTTCGCTATCGAGAACACGCTTGGGCTTAACGTTGGCAAGTGCAAAACGATAAGCATGCTCCAACATAGCTCCCTCCAACGCATCCGATTGTGCGTTTTCATGAAATTGTGCACTGGGTACTGAATTAGGACGATCTCGGACTCTCAAATCAAGCTGGAATGGCAGTGAACAAAACCAATCAACACTGAAGCTTATTGCAGAGGGCGTTTGGCCGGTTTGATCCAACCTTTCTTTCGCAAAGGCTCAACGCTTAGGTGTGCCTACAAGTGAGGTCCTCCCTGCAGGAAGGGTATCCGTTACAAACACACGATATCACTGCTATCTAGAAGCCACAACGGAGGGTGACAAACATGGTAAGGAATTTCTCAAAGTATCTTAGAATTTGATGCTTATTTCTTCAAGAGATTTTATCAAACAATATCGTCTTTTGCGAGGTAACAATCTGATGGCAACATGAGTATTTTGTCAAGGCAGCCAGAGTATGAATTGTGCCCTTTTTGTTACAATCGTATTGGTTGGTGGCATAGAAAGAGACCGGGTAAGGTTCATTGTCCTCTAATTTGATATGATGTGCATACCTTGCAATTGATGTGATATAGTACACATCCCAGCATATGGTAACAATATTCATAGTGATTGCTTTTTAGACAGGAATTTGCATTTTTCATTTCGCTGTGTAGGTTTTTAGCTCGTTGTATGAGCTAAAAGGAAAAACATGAGACAACTAACTTTTTAAAACGAAACTCGACGGCGTATATTTTCGCTACTATACTAAATATAAGACGTACCGATTTAAGGAAGACATTCCGAATGAGATTTTTAAAGTAGAGTTTGCAGTATGGTTATTTTAGACGCTTCCCAAGAATAAAGCTATATATTTAGCGCATAAGTTGCAATAAATGCGATTTAATACTGAAGAGATTTTTAGAATATCTACAAATAAATTTGTTGCAGCTATATTTTCCTTCTTTTGGCGGTCTACATGATTGCTTAGCAGAGAATTACCAAAGCATTACTGCTGGTTGCCCAGATTAAGTAACATAGGTTGTGTTATTAAAAACTGTAAAGTATAGACCATTAAATGACTTTGACTAAAAACGTTCTCTGTTTTAGACCTAACGTCAGTTTTAAGCTTATTGATGTTTGCTAGAATATAATGTTAGCGTCAAAGTCGGACGTGTATTTAAGAAGTTTGGCATGCTTGACAACATAAATGTGACTACCTGGTGCATTTTCTGGTTAATAACGTATGACACGAACATCTAAATTAATACATACTTTGTTGCGCCTATTTTACTTTGTGCCATTACAGTCATATAAATTAACTGACAGATGATCACTAACTATAAGACATAAATAAAATATAATATATATAGATATATGTGAATACAACATAAAATAATTATACATTAAAACTTCACGTGACTAGTTGTATTGGATAATAGTGGCATAACAACGCTAATGGGGTACAGATTTAGATAAGCCGCCTTGCGTTTCCAGTCGCAAGCCTAACAACGTCAGCTAAATAGCTTTTAGGAGAATCGGATAATCCGCACAGCCCAACCAACTGGACGAATGTTCCTGAATTGATTGCCAACAAAGTCAAAATGTCTACCCTTAGTTTTAAATCGCCTGTTCCGGAAAACTATGTGCTACTGGGGTATTGACTAGGTGCTCTCCTACATTTCAACGGTGAGCACAGTATTTTTACAGAAGAATTTAGACAACCAGCAGCAGCATGCATATTATGGTGTTATATTTTGAATAGTCCAGGAAGCTCTAAATGCTATTTATGCAGATCCGAAAATATTCAGCTTTTTGAGACCAAAGATATTACAATTGCTGGAACACTGTTCCCTACATTAGTCGTGTGATGATTTCCTTGATCACTCCAACATCCTACATATACAACCCGTGTTAACATGTTGATTATTTAGTTGGAAATGCTGTGTTTAAATCAACGCAGATAGTAAGCCTGACCTTCGTTTTTGCCCCGAAACTTTCCTAGGACATATCTGTACCATCTACAATTTAATCATGCTGCAAAACCGCAAGGCCATTACTAATTTATCAAACATCTTCAGTCGGCGTAGCAGATTACGAAAACTATTACGTCTAAATCCACTTCGTTTGATGTTGCCGAATTTTCTGGTAAGAATTTTTAGTAAAAAATGAGATTCCTCCCCCTTGTACTAAATAAAAGGAATTTTCGGTCAAAAATATTGCTGAATAAGTTGAGATGGACAGCCAGATTTTTTCTACAAGATACTTTTACTTACACTTTTTGAGCTGTACACTTTTTTACCACTATATATAGAAGAATTTAGCAATTTATTAAAGTACGCTGTTACATTACATTATTACCTTACATTACGTTACATCATTACATTTTTACATTACTGCATTACATTATTATATAATCACGTATTGCGTATATGGTTAACGTTAGTCTCTTGTAAGCAATTTTAGCCATTGAACATTGTGCAGAACGAAATGTGTACACATATATATCTGCAAGTTTGCAAATATCGGTTAAGTAAATCCGCTCTATATGTAGTCATGTCTAAACTTGCAGAGGCGAAATAGAGTTTTTGATCCGGTCACAATACCAGATTTCAACCTAATGCTCCATAGGGTACTCAAATGCATACATGCAAGGTTTTCATTAAAGCAGATGCTCGGTTTCCATGTACTGCCAATCGCACTTACCTGAAACATATTATCAAGCGCATCTTGGTTCTAAATCCATGCCGTGTTGCACTGGAGTAATGCGGGTTCGTTGAAAAGTCAATTAAAAAATGACACGGTGTTATAATTAGATAGATGGTTTTTCAA
Source organism: Dicrocoelium dendriticum (assembly GCA_944474145.2). Lineage (NCBI taxonomy): Eukaryota > Metazoa > Platyhelminthes > Trematoda > Plagiorchiida > Dicrocoeliidae > Dicrocoelium > Dicrocoelium dendriticum. Next base: position 15,938,224 of record OX104071.1, on the reverse strand, counting down.
TAGGCAGACAAGGCTGCCTGTTTGAATAGGGTGTCGCAATCATTTACTGCTACGATATGTACAACATTGGCTTGAGGGATTTGCTTTCGCATAAATCTTAAGACATACAAAAGCAATGCAACCCATGCGAATTTATTTAAGGAATTATGGGTCACTGACGGAGCAACAGTTAGAGACCCATGCATTATTCCACTTGGCTTGACAATAAATAACAATCTATTAACAACAGCAATACATCAGTCATTTGAAATAATGCTTCGCTGCCAAGTAACCATGATGACCTATGAAATAAAGAATAGAAAGATGGAGATAAGGGGAACTTACTGAAAAGCTTAATGCCTTAAGCAGACTTTTAGAATCAAGTTTCCTACACCTTGTGAAGACAACGTACTGTCACAAACAGCTGGCTGTCTACAAGGATAACGTGGCATCGGCGAAAATTTTCTTTCGGCTTTCACTACCCAGTGTCATAATCAGCCATTACCCCGCGGATAACTCAGCACAAACATACTTTAAACAGGCAATCCGATTAGGCAACGGCAGAAGAGGCGCCGCAGGTGTCGGTTGCGAGCCATGTCCTGGAAAGTGTCGAGCCAAGCAAAAGGCGTGTCACAAGGACTCCATCCCGGAAGACGAGACGGACCAACCGCACCCAGTTGAGTAGTCAATAAATGCATTTTCCGCTGTCAATCCAACTTTTGACCACTTCGTACATTGAGCCACCCCACATCTGGCAGACTAAACACGACCATCCTAGGTTAGTGGTGACAAGGCATACGTAGCATGTGCCCGGGCCAACACAACTTATTCAGTGCTGTCTGTTGTTCTAGGGAGGTAGCAGGATTATCACTACCTAGTATTCGCCTACGCACATCATCGTTGCGGACAAACTGGTGCCATCTTGCCAGCAATGCGCCGCAGACAACGATGATCAAAGACCTGAAGGCTTCTCAAATCATCAGACCGAAGGGGCCCAGTCTCACTCCCATAGAGCAGAACTACCCTCACAATGGTCTTTTATACACGGTCTTGAGGACGCTGAGAAACTCCATTCTGTCACCAAAAATACCGTAGGATAAAGAAAGCAGCTCTGGCCTTTGCAGTGCGTGAGCTGATTCTATTTTCTATGAGCCAATCGTTTTGGATGCAGCTGGCAAGATGAGTGAAGTGAGTAAGCACCTCGAATTCCTCGTCAGTAAGAGTCAAGGGATCATAAAGCAAATGGTGGTTTTGCAGCAGCAATTTGCACTTTGCCGTTGCAAAGCGCATACCAAATATTAGGACCAATCTAGACAGGCTATTCAGGGAGGACTGTTCCACCGCAGCATCGTCAATAAGCAAGAAGATATCATCCACATAATCAAGATAAACTAACCCTGCACCAGGCAAAACCTAAACGCCAACATCTTGAGATTCTGTGAGGCAAAAGTCAATGATATAATCCACGACAAAATGGAACAAAAATGGGGTAATCGGACAACACCGAAGAACGCAACTTGTGGTCGGAACGCTATCCGAAAGGTCACCGTAGGCACAGACCTAGCATGTATTTTTCGAGTATAGAGCACGTAGGACGGTTACATATTTCGTGGGAACACTTTCTCTACAAGTATTTCAAACAGAATCGATATATCGACTGAACCGAACGCACTCTTGAAATCAAGGGACACAGCTAGTGTCGATCTGCGGTATGATTTGTGCTGCTCTAGCCCCTGCCGAAAAGTAAATATATGGTCTATACAGCCAAGGCCAGGACTGAAACCGACCTGATCTTCCCTAATTAGAGATTCTCCTTCCACAGTGATCCGAAGAACGAGAATCGTAGTCAGTAATTTTGTCTTAACTGGCATTGGGCAAACACCCGTGTGGTTAGAACCTTCTGCGCAACTGCACTGCATGCATATTGCCACTATAATCGATTCGCTCTAATCATCCGGGACCTTCTTTTCAAATTAGATACGTTCGAATAGTGCTTTGCGGTGGACCTCACCACGATGCTTGAATAATGCACGTGGGAAGGAATCCGGACACGCGGGACGAAAGCAATTGAGTGCTGTGATCACATTTCGGATCTCGGCCACCGACAGAGGCATTAAATCAAAATTCAATGACTTATCCTGCATCATCTGAGTAGGAAGAGGTCCGAGAGCAGGTGGCCAGCTGAACTGGTCTTCAACATGCTTCACCCAACGTGCCATACGGTGCTCCTTATTGTGTATCATTGCACCCGAGCTGTCTCTGATTGTCTAACTGAATCCTGGTTTCTTTGGATCAGTGGTTCGGATCAGCCGGAAGAGCTCGCTGTATTTGCCTACTACTACAGCCTCCTCCATTTCTTAAGCCCAATCGGTCCACCAGACTTACTTATCCGCAACTAAACTCCGCTTTAGGTGGCGCCTAATAGCCCGTTCGGGTCACACGGTGCTCAGAGCCAGCCGGGAGGTTTCTTCAAGATTCCAACAGGTTCACCGACATCGCGGATATCCAGTGACTGGTGCTTTGAAGATTGATGGTGCCACATGCAGATACACCTGCGTCCTACATGGCGGCCGACATCCTATTCCACTGAAGCTCAGTGTCATTAGAACAAGACAATGAAAGTTCGGTATGCAGTGCGTCTTCATAGGCTTGCCTTACCAAGGGCTGAGACAATTTATCATTTGCCAATCGGAGTGGACGCTTGGTGCCCTTCCGGGTAAAGTTCTTAAAGAGAAACCATAGAGTACCAAGGCATGAACAGAGTCGAAGCAATACTCGATTACGAGCATCAATCCTGGATAGAAGCACACCATTTGTAACCTGTAGCTATGTGGTCACTTTTGGTCCATCGCTGGCTAGCTACAAGGGGACGACAAGATGCACTTCGGCGCCCACTGTTTCTAAAAGTAGTGCCTCTAAGAAACCACTTTTGCTCCGCACACATTTGTAGCAGGCGCTCACCGTTGTCAGTCCGTTCTCAGTTAAGTCCATAATTATAACTCAGCTGAGCTTCTGAAGAGATCAGAGGCCCTAGTGTGCGTTCGTATCAACTACAATTACTATAATATCTGAACTAGTAGCATTGCGTGGTAGCATGTTCAGTTCGTGGTAGAATGTGTCTTTGGCAGCATTTGAACTGCAGTCGCTGGACGCATAAGCGGAAATCAAAAACAAGCAAGGTTTTTTACTACTTCGTTTATCAACCTTGGCTGACGTCCTCCAACGGGCTGTACATAAACGGCTCTCCACCAGAATCCTATCAAGCAACGATGACTCAGCCTTGGAACATAGAGTGATATATACACCAGCTTGACCCGTGTGTGCTGCATTTACTTATTCGGATGCGTGCAACCAAAAAGGAGAGGACAAGCACGGTGCAGTTAATTCAACAACCTCATTACGGTCATTGATCCTAGTTTCGGACACACAACACACGTCAATACCCAGTGTGTCCAAGGTGCGTGCGGGTACAGCATGTTAACCCATTTTTCTTAGAATACGAACGTTGAACGTTGCTATGGAAACGAGATAGTGTGGTCTTCTTAGAGACTGTTGCTGATAGGCGTCAAACATGTGCGGTGGGATGGTGGCTGCAGATAGTTCTACTCCAATGGCACTTCGGTTGCCGTCCATTAAGCTGAGAATTATAAAAGGGAAGATTAGTAATGGAAATCGGGATGGGCGTAGGAGAAATAGGTGGAAAATAAAGAATGGAGGCCCCAGTCCTAGCATGTTTTTGCTTATCCGCCGTGTTGTATGCAGCAGATAAGGCGACCCTTGATAATCTGCGTGACGGCCGACGCAGGATGGATTTTATTTTTGAATAAAAAGTCATGGTTGCATGTTGGCTAGGAGACTGTCAGGGTGCCCAGACCTACACAAGATGACGATTATGGTTTTAATTTAAAGCCTTTGGCTCAAAAGCCTGTTTGCAAGGCAGTGGGAAAATGGCAATGGAAATCTGAATTTATCTGACCTTTCACCAATGACCAACCTGGTAGGAGTATCTCTCAAGCTGCCCGTAGGTACCACCCGGTATAGCCCATTTGGGTCAAGGGGGTACGCAAACCGTCGCACCACATTAAAATCCAGTCTTTTTGACACAAAATAATATAATTTGAATCATTAAAGCCGCTGGACGAATATTATATATCATGTGAACTTTAAGTCGGAGCAGCTCTGAATTATCATATAACCGATTTTTCATATTCTACTGGACAGACTCGATATCCTGTTATGTGTCTGCCTGAAACTTTTCACATGAACTGAGTAAAAATCCGAGATTTTTAACAACCATTTACTTTATCGATGGTCTCCTGCCTATTATTTATGTTATACTTGTCTTTAGTATAATCCACGTTTCTGGGATATCAGTTGCTCCCAAGATTCACAGAACTTTCTCTTGCTTGAGATACACAAGTTTAGATTTCCTAGGCTCAATAATTGCATTTAACAGAGCAATCACCAAAGAGCTGTTAACTGTGGTAATAACTGTTTATTTTTGTTTGGTGATAACAACAATGACATATCCACTTAGAATTTTAAAATACCACAAATATCGCCTGAAAGAGATGCGAGTTGAACACCGGAACTTTCAAAACCATGTAGCACGCGTCCAGAGCAGTAAAACCTAACCAAATGGATCTCTTGTTATTGAGGCCTTGGGTTTCAATGTTTGCCTTCTCTTCACACATTCATTCGCTTATTCGTATCCTTAAACCTCTATAATTAATCTGTGGACTGTACTGCGATACGTAGGTAAGTGAACATGTTTACATCTGGCAGAGAATTACTACATCTTGGCAAATCAAAAAAGTAATTTTATTCAGTACCATATTCTTTTAATCGTATCACTAATATTCACATTTCTGCATGTTGTACTGTAAGGTCCACAATATCTTAAATTGTAAAACAACCTGCACTGTGAGATAAATGTGCAAATATAAGCATAGAGCTGTGAAATGTACTTTTATCTCTGTCGAATGTCATAACATTAATCCAGTAAGTTATGTTCAATAATGTAAGTAACGATAATAATTTTTACAATCCATAGTAAACCTCGGGTGCAAGCATCTGAGTGCTTCATGAAGATTATGCAATAACAGCATAGGTCAAAATGACAATCAATCGTTTTCACTAAATAAATTCTTGAACGTACATTGAATATAACCACGCATGAACGCCGATTTTCAATTCATATGATGCATTTTGGAGCATATTTCGAGAGCGAGTATCTTGAGTTGTAGCACAAGCGCAGGATTACTCAAACTTTCCTACGCGATTATTGCCACATTTTCGCTATTCTAAAAGCACATACCTTTATCTTGTCATGTACTGAGCAGGTTGACATTGTTTGAGACAGATGTCATTAATTCACTTCCGAGATCCATAAATATAGATGATTGCTGGATCCACTGTTATCGGCCTGAAAGGAAAGGTGCATCCGATTAATAGAGGCTTGCATCCCCTCCTACACCAAACATACGCAAGTTACGCCGTCAGCCGGTTAGCTGGTGGCATCTGCTTTTCTGTGCATTCAAAGGTGACTGGATGATAGATTCTATTGAAAACCATCAAACAATTCAGATTTATCAGTCACAAGCAGTGCTCTATTATTTTCATAAGATAAATATATCTCGGTGACGTGGATAGATTTCCGAAGCACCGTAGAATTGACAAAATAAACTCACACACCTCGCAATTTAACCAAGCTCAGATCACGACAATAAATTTATTACTATGTCCAAAATGTGCAATAGTTACTCCTTTTGCTCCAATAAATCAATAAATCATCCAAATTGACATGTGATGTTGTCAGAGTTTTAAACACAGAATAAAATTATTCTGTTGCAGAAAACATGCACAGAGCATTCTCCGAAACACAATTTAACGCACGGAATGCCTTGACGAATCGATAAGCAATTGAGGGCTCATGACGCCCAGTAAACTAGTAGGCTTGTCTAAGGTCTGATTTAGTTAACTAATTCTCACACGAGAGTAAATCGCATACATGAAAAATCCTTGATAGTTGATATCAATCGGGATGTTTTGCCAGCCATTATTAAACCCTGTGATCTCAATCAATCCACATGATACTGCTTTTTCAATGCAGACAATTTTAATGCTGCTCACAAAGAGCGCGTAAGGGGTTTTCAGTTTACCTATTGTTGTGTTCCGATTTCCCTGTGGTTTATCCTGCCCCATGGGCTTTTCGGAACTCTAAAATTGCTAAAACCTTCAACTTAAGTGCACCGCGTAAATCTGCAACAAACTTAGCTCAATCGATTGTATCAATTGCCGATCAAGCCAGGTAATCAAAATTTGGTTGGTTAAGTAAACGGATTAATTCCATCACAAGTCTGTGTGACAACCGGGATAAACCGGTTCACTAGGATAATTTCAGCTTCATCAGCGTACCTATTTAACTGCTGTGTCTGGATAGAATGATATATTTACCGACATTGCGAATCGTTTTTAATCATTCAGAGCTATTAGCTTGGGGAAAGTCAATGTCTGTTTAGTTTTGAATTGGAAAATATTTTGTCATAATTATTTATATTAACACTATCGCCATCTTTTTACGTATACTTCCTATCTTGAACAAAATGAACATCACCACAAGTATTTTCAAAACCGGTTCCACATCAGACTAGCCATTTGTTAACAGGCTCGTCACAAAACTAGTGATTACACTGTCGGCTTCATTTTCAACTCCTAGTTGCTCTCAACTAACCTCAAGTATGCCTATTACGCATTATGCACCAGTTATTCCTGTTTCCTATTCCCACCCAGTTATTTTCCCGCAACAGCTTATTTTTTCATCAACTAACATTAGTCGCACTCAATAGGCAGAACATTTGCCACAAGTGAAGCAAACAGAAAAAACACATACCAAAATGATCAGATTCCTGACGGAATCTACTGAGAGAAGAGTCTATTACTTCTTTTAGTCTAGTAGGGTATTTTCCACATTTTCACAGCGAAAACAAAACTTTAAATTCCAAATTATAATGAGCATCACTAAATAAAACACTGGTGGACGAAATCAGCACCCTATTCTAAGTTTACTTTAACTTTACTTAATTCCGGGTGAGGAATAAAGTTCACAGCAACAGCATAGATAATAATTATTCGTGTAGCAGTAGAGATAGTGGGACCTAACCTTATATGCGTGACCAAAATTTCTGTAAGCCATACAAGTTTAGACACGTGAAGCAAGTTGAATTTCTACTGAGGTAGTTCTACAACCAGTCTTGTACCTATAATTTCCGAAAACAGTTAAAAATGAGGATGCAACTCCAATATATATTAGGCAATGTGTCAGGTTTTGAAATAATATAAATAAATGTGTATTTAATACTGCTTTGTTCCTTGCTTTCCATAGACTTACTGGTAAAAATGTCCGTGTGGCTTTCTGTATGCATCTAGGTAGCAAATGTCTTTCATTTTGCATGTTTGACGAAGGCGTAGACAGAATGTGAACTAACTTTTATTATTTGATGTAAATAAAATTTTTTCCTAAGACTACAGAATAGATCAAACTAAGCTCGTTTATTTTGGTTACTATGGTTTGTACTCGAAGTGGCAAGGTAACGGGAGTCAACTTTTACTGATCTATGATAGATAAACATATGCAGAAAAGTAACAACAAGCGAATCGATTCATTTTTTCGCATACATTTGATAACCCGATTTATATTGTTTCCAACAGCCGTTCTGATTGCTTCATTGCCGCCGTCAGGTTATACACAAAGCTAAATTTTGTATTGAATCATTTTAAAATATGTATTATTGCTTGTGTTTATAACGAGAAGGCTTTTACTATGTTTTCGTCAAATGTGCGATGATTTCAGAGGTGTGCATAAACCCGTGTGCTTATACTAGATAGATGGATCCAAGAAATGAAAACGTCCACATTGCATTTTCCATCTTAAAACCCATAAGAATAAAATCGAAAAGTACAATCGGAAAACAACCACATACGTTTGCAATTAAATGTACCATCCGCATATAAAATATATTCTCAAAATGTACAGCGATATATTTAGGAGTGAAAGTAAAATAACTAAACTGGATAAATAATGTTTAAAGAAAGGCCGTAATATATATACATAGGACAGCATGGCGGAATTTGCAGAATCCAATCTGTTCACCAGGAACAAATTCTGTTTTGGTTCCCGAAAACAACGAAGAGCAACCAAAGACCATGGGAAATCGAGCTCCGCCAAAGCTTAATTGTTTCCCATTTGTGCCTGCGGGTGTGTGCCTTGCGTTCCAAAGTTCATTAATGAAACACAAATCAACGAGCAGCGCCTCTTAGGCGTTATGCTTACAAGTGAAATCACCATCCCAATCCAGTATTTGTCACGTAGTTTGCAGTTTATGTTATAGAATACATAGTTCTGATTGCCCTCTCGGACTTCGTAATTTGGTCTTGAAAGTCAATTCGCAATGTAGCATTTAAGTTGTACTCTACCAACGGTCTAGTTGGTCGTGAAAACCTCTCTTTTATTCTAGACACCCGCCTAACATAAGCAACCACGTCTCGTTTAGTAACACGTTCTCCATATCGTGAAACAATGTTTATTCCTGCTTCTGATGGAAGGTCTTGGATAACCGTTGTTTAGTTATACTCGTCATATATGTTTCTTTTCCAGCTGCATCATATCCGTGATTCTGCATGGCGGCAAAGCAAATAATTATGGAAGTTCTTGGTCGTGTTCCGTGCCTGCACACTTCACATTGATGCACCACAAACTTGCGAAATATACAAAATTTGGGACTACTTGGAAATATACCGGACAGAAACCTTAAGCTAAAAAATGCATGAGAATCTTAGTATCATTTTATGATCATTTACTACTACTCAAGTGGACACGTTTTCCGGCATATATAGGAAAACCGTGAGATCGTTATTATCTGGACACGTTACAATATTTGTGAAGCTGAAACTGGATAGAATTTCTAGAATGTAAGTATACTGAAACTATGGATCTGGTAGGAAAATACATGTTTGTCATCAGCAAACGGATTCCAAAAATAATCAAAATTATCTAAGCAATCGCTACTTCTACCATATTACGTTTACCATCGTAGTAGAGAAAGAACGACAAATTATCATTCTAGGATTTAACAGTTTACAAAATAAACGAAAATAAATACACTATACATAACAATAAAATGCCACAGCAAAAACCTAGCGAAACACAATAAGAGTTGATGCATTACGACGTAAATGAAACCGACAGATGAGAAACATATATACGACGAGTATTAATAGAAAACGGGAATCCAAGACATTTCATTACTTTGTCGTCACAAAATAGAGAACAGATTACTAAAAGTGATTTGATTGTATACATTGTGTAGATGGCTACATGCATGCTCCATTAAAAGGTTTACTTTTAAGAGAAAAATAAACAGCCAAAGAAAGCAGTACATGCGATGTGGCCTGCAAGATAAACTGCAATGAACGTAACAAACGTTGTATTGAGCAAACTGAATGGAAAACAATAACACCCATCACCGAACATAAAGTGTCCATATAAAGATATACCCAATATTTTTATTTGATTGCATACACAAAGACCAGGATCACTAGCCTTCTATGTAGGAGAAATCACATTTTTACTTTGTTAGATACTTGTGCCAAGCAGTGTATAAAATTAAAACGGATGAATGGATTTTAATTGCCCATTACTTTTACTTAAGCTACTTGCAGCTACGGGAATGTCTTATGAATAAAACACTATACATTTCCGTCTAGGTCTTACGATTCAGGAAGAAAGCAAATAGTGCAAACCCATACAACACACAAGCAAAATTTATTACCGTAAGCTGGTACGTCATTTGAATTAATTCTCGTTTGTAATATTTCAAAACCAACTGCGTGTTCTTTTTTACTTAATGTTTATAAAAACTTAGATGATAGCTTAAGGATTGAATACGCCACACAATTGGTATAGAACGCAAAAACAACTAACGTCGTAGTGGGATTAACACACGTTTTATCATAATTAAGTCTGTCCTATACATATTCGCAATCGATTATTTTTGTTTATTTTGACGTTACGAGCAAACGCATTTATTGTATTTTCACTCAGATTTCGGAATTAGAATAAACAGTTTTACTTAATTCCGCTTCAACTTATGCAGGTTAAATTGTTAAAGAATACAGTTAAGCAAGCTTTTCAAACCTTAGTGTAACAGCTTAAAATTCGTTCGATTTCCATGTTCGGTAACCATCTTCAAGGATGCGATAAAAATCAATAGAACACGGTCCATCGACGACTTCCATTACGACCCCTTCACAAGCGTAAATGCGTGACTTCAACAAATCTCTCTAAAAAATACTATTAATTACACTGCAGTAGAATAACCAGTATTTTGCCATATACCAGACACTAAGCCAAGTCGATCTGCAAATGTCAAAGAAGGGGCCTCTCAGTTTTCCTTGTGAACTCAGTTTGTGACAACCAAAACATTGGCGACGGGTCCATCCCAGACACCTAACAGTGTTTGTAAGAATACCCCTGTTTCCTTTACTTTTAAAGTACGTTTCATGGTGTATGACTACCGTTGTTAAACAGAAAACATCGCACATCAGCAAATACCAACAACGTTACCGAAATGAGCTCAAATATCCAGAAGCTTTTGTGTTCTTCGATCGATAATGCATCACAGCATTCTTATTATTTTGCAATTATAATGCAGAACAATTTGTATATATTCTAAGGGGCGCGTTTGTGGAGTACAATTTAATAAATCTACAGGACCACTCAAGCACTAAGTATAAAAATAAAGTATATGTCGAACATCAATATAACCTGCTTGCATTTGATTTTCGGCCTATTGGCGAATATGAAGCATTTTACAGTTCCCGGAATTGAACTGGAGCAACTTGAGGAGTGATCACTCAAACACTCTGTCCAGGTCTTGCTGAGGTGCATGGTGGTCTGCTGGGTCGGCGACCGTCAGCCGTTTATTAACTTTGTCAGCG